>VYZV01007837.1:349382-403248 GCA_013401275.1 Pandion haliaetus | reverse complement strand
GGGGGGAACGAAGGCTCTCCTCTTTCATCTTTTAATGAGAAAATAGAGAATTGTTTTCGTTCTGAATTGCTGGGGCTAATTGAAGCCTGGGGCTCTGGTTGGGATGCGGGGCTGGTGGGTATCAGTTCCCAGGGCCCCGGGCGCAGCAGTAGGTAAACTGCTCTGACAAAACTTCCTGTTGCAATTAGTAAAAGCATGTATTCAGATTAAGTGCTTTATTAGGAAAGCTAATTATGAAGTTTATCAGAGACGGGATGTGGGTTGGCTCGGTGCTGCGGCACCCCTCCCCACACGAAAGGGGAGAGCTGCTCCAGCCTTTGAAGGACAAAGGGATCTGGTGTGTCGCTTGTATGGACAAATGGTAATGGATTCGGCATAAAATGTCACTTGAATCTGGACCAGGAAAACCAGGAATACAAAGCCTCTTTCTGACTGAGGTCTTTTCTTTCCTTCCCATCCCTTCCCCCCAGCCTTTAAAAAAAAAAAATTGGAGGTCCAATCAAACTGACAGTGCCAAAAATAGCAGTAAATTAGGAAACCGTGCAATGTCCCCTGTAGGTGTCTCATATGGCAGGATAATACTCAGCAATCAAAATGTGAAACATCCACTAAATTAGTCCAGTAGCAAGTTAATTTTCTTTTGCTCTTTTACGTTAATCAAAAAGGAAAAGACAAAATGGGGATGTTATCTTGCCAGAAATGAAAAAAAATCCTTGCAAAATTTCCCCCTTTCACCGTGAATTAGAGCAGAAGCAAACACACGACAGGGCTCCAGCAGATCTTTCAGGACTAATTATTGTATTCACAGGATTAATTATTATATTCACTAGCAGTTCAGCATTTTCTTGTAAAATTAAATTTTTCAAAACCCTCCCTCGTGCATGCACAAGCCTGTTGCCACCTTGCAGTGTCCCTGCATGGCTGGAGGACAAGATCTCCCATGGCTTCAGGGTGTTTCTCTTTCAAGGGCACATAAAAAACCTCAAGCAGCCTCAGAGCAGAGGGATGAAATTCCCAGGTATGACCACTGTCAACAGAAAGCATCTCCATAAAACCGGTCAGCTGGAGTCAAGGCAGAAACTGAGTGTCACAGGGACACCCTCCCCAAGGAAGCCCAAAAGGGCTGAGGAAGGTCTGCTGGCCCCAAGGACCACGGCAACAGCTCTTGTGCCAACCTCAGCTCCAAGACAGGAGCAAGCTTCCTCCAAAGCCAGGATGGAACAATGCCCAGCCCGCGCAACCCCTCCTCACTCCAGCACACCGGTGGATGGGTTTCATCACGGCTTTGGGTGAGCATGAGTTTTTGCACAGTGCAAGAGGGGAAAACCTCATATGCACAAAAATACCCATGTATTTTTGTATATAACAGTTTGAAGTATGAAGGTTCCCAAATAGAAAGAAAGAGGGACAGATACAGCAATGCTCCCTAGCGCTCTTTCTCTTTCCAAAAGGAACAAGCTCGAAGCCAGTCATCTGGACTTCACAAGGCGTTAGAGGGCCTGTGTCAGTGCACGATCAAGTCCAGTTTGATCTGTGCATTTAGGACAGGCCTTCAGGCAACCAGTCAACATGAGAAATCATACTTATTAATAGAGCTGTGGGGACAGGGGCTCTCCTGGAGTGACAGAAAATATCAGGTCTGGCCCACATACACTCCAGCACCCTCCCCACAGCACTGTGTGTGCTTCAGATCCTTGTACACACATGCTTTGCTTTATATAGGTGGGGAGGTATGGATAATTATATCTGTTCCTATGCAATGCACTCAGCGTATGCCTCAAAGGAGAGGAAAGCACTGACACCCTTTTTAGAAGTAGCACTGAAGATACTGTGTGTAATGGATTGGGTAAGCTATTAGATTTATTTAATGAATTAAGATCCTGACATGTTATTTACAGGATGTCTTTGGAGATAGAGTTGTAACTCATGGCCTGCCATGGGAAATTCTCTGCACCAAGGCCTTGAGGAGAAAGCGTTCATTTTTTTATGGTGTCTGTTGGGGAGGGAAATTAATGCTAAGGCAGTGATAATTTGCTGCTTTATAGGACTGAATTATCACCCTGTCAGCACTGAGGCGAAAACCCTGAGCCATGAACAAATATACCTTTGCACCTGAAGCTGGCTGGATTGGCTACCGTGAGCTCACATCACTTTGCGTTGGCTCTGTTGTTCCAGTAATTAATTCTGAAGGATCCTGGATTTCACCTTGTTCTTTCATTTGCTGGGCGTGCCTTAATTTGGCACTCCGGTATTCCATGCTCCTTCTCCAGGCTCATAAATCACACGCAAACCCTTCCTGAAAATAGAAAGAGGATCTGTTCTCCTCTTGAGGAACATGCACAACTTCCTGGAGAGTTAATGTGAGTTTGGCACGTGCATGGGAGAGGTGGTTGAACCCCCTGGACTAAAAAGTCATTGATATAGAAAAATAATTGCAAGAAAACCAGCTGTCCAAAAAGCAGGAGTATTGTGACTTTGGATCAAATATGTTATGCCAAATTATAAAATAGTTTTATTTAGCATTATCTGTTCTGCATTTGCTGGACGGTAGAGTCCTTACCTGTGGTTTATCTTTCCTTGCTCCATTTCTTACTGTCCCTTTTCCCCACTGCATTTATTGACATGGGGAAAGGCATGGATTTTTCTCTAATTGCTCCCAGATGTTGAAGAAAGGTCTTTTGTCCTGTAACCACACTGGGGTCAAAGGGATGTGGAATGAGAGATGGGGTGGTAAAGGACTCCCATTGATGAGGAGGTGGTTTTGGGCCTCCAGTCTTCCTCTTCCTCAGGCCGAGCAGTCCCTACTGATGGGCTTGACCATTGCCCGAGGACTTCTGGACTCCTACTCTGGATTCCAAGCATGAAAAGGTGTGGATTTATCCTAGAGGCAAAGGACATCCCTCTTTCCTCCAGAGAAAGCTACAGCTGCTGTTCTTTCCTCTGAAACACATCTGGCTCCTGGGCAAGAGCTTTTTCAGCATGGGCTCTAGGCTGTCTCTGACCTGGAGGGCAGATGCTGATGGGGACAAACCAAGCTCAATTTTACTAGGAGGCTGGGCTGGTAGTTAATCTAATACAGTTAAAGCACCCTTGTACACGCTCTCAGCACCCTCCCAATTATGTACAGAAGAGCAATCAATTTTGCTTTTCTGTCAAGAAGCACCATATAATTATAAAACAACATGCTCCCACATGGCACAGGGACCATGCTGGATGAGGACAAGGCACCCCTACGCTGGCATGCATTTACCATTTTCTATGTCTACATATGAGCCTGGCAGTCCAGCTGCCAGCCAGCACATGGGATTTTCCATTTGTCTGTAGTGGCCTCACGTTGCTCCCATGGCAGGTAAATACTCAGGTCAGTGGTGTGTATTTTGGCCAATTGCACCTTCAACAGCAAAGAGACGTTTTATTTGAGCAGGCAGAGAATACAGCCCAGGATTGTTGCTCTGCTTGTTTTCCAGGGCAGGAGGAGCTGGGACATCTCTCTGTCACTTTGCCATTCTGCAAAGCCAATGGCTCTGATAGAGCAAACAAGAGCTAATCAAATGCTTTCTAATGACCTGAGTTGCACCTTCTTTTTCCTGCCCCCAAAATGCTCATTCGTCAAAAGTGCAAATTTTGCTAAACTGGGCCAGTTGCAACAAGCCAGGCAATGTTTAAGAAAAGGAGTTACGACATTTTCAAATAGCAGGCTGCTTCACTCAACACAACGTAGTCTCAGACATCTCAGGCATTTCTACAACAAATGGCTATGAAAAAAATAGGCTTTAAAAGTTTATTTTGATGAGTTATTGTTCATGTTTCAGGACATGAATTGCATGTGCCCATTTGGAATTGGAGTCTTTTTCAAAACCCTGGAAATTCTTGTGCAGGGGTGGGGGTGGGGCAGGGGGAAGCCATCTGCCCCCCAACCCTAACAGCAACAAGGAGGGATTTCAAAATGACCATGGAGCTGGTGGAATGGCTACCCACTGCTCGGGGATCGGGGAGCAATTGCACTTCATTCATCAATATTTGCAAAATGCTTTGGTATCCCTGGATTCATGCAGCTCTACATGGGTCATGGGTAATTATTTGTATAAAAAGAACCAGTGGGACAATGTTGTTCAGCCCTGAAGTCATTGAGAGATGTTAGCGAGTTTGGCTTCGAGGGTGGTGGAGAGGAAGTGTGAAAGCCAATTATCCAACTTGGATTCTCCCTTGAGTAATTTCCATCGTTCCCATTTAGCTTTTATTTGTTCTCTAGGAAGCCTGATTATAAATCAGATCCAGCCTGCCTTCAAACACGTTTTCAGACAGCCTGCCTGCACCAACAGGACAAAACTCAGTAATTTATCTGTGCGGCTGGTAACCATGATATCATTTGCTACGTACAATCCTTTTCTCCATACCGTACCTCTAAAAGGGTCTTTCTTTAGAAGGATTACTGTACAAAACAGGCATTTCATAGTAAAAACCCCATCTATATAAAGAGGCATTGCCCAGAACGCAGGAAACAACCCCTTATATCAGTGCTAATCCACCCTCTGCCCTATCCCTATGGATAACCAAACAGCCATAGAAAACAAGCATGCGTTAAATGCTAAAAAAAATTAACAGCACAAGATTACATTACTCCTTTCTGCAATTTTTAATCTTGCTCAATAATTACTGCATTGACTGAATGTAGTACACAGAGGCAGATGTAGCTATTCAGGGAGGCATTTCATTTAACGTCTCGACCCCTATGCAGTCACTGGTAACTTTTCTAAGAATTTCAACAGAGATAGTATTTATCGTTATCCTTATTTCACCGCAATACAAAAGTAGTCACGTTGCTTTTATAGCTGCATCTGCAAAGCTGGAGGAAAACCCAGCTTTGTTTCAGAGATGCAAGAAGCAAGCTAGATAAAACCATGCCACCCCTCCACCATCATTTTTCCGCCCATCATTTATTCCAGCAGTCAGATCTCACTGCACCACACCACCAAGGGATTCCTATGTGTCCCAGCAGAAACTCAAGAAAAAGGGAAAAAGCAGTTGCTGCTCAACTTGCAGGTCAAGGTCTGACTACCCTTCAGCTACACATCCCATTCATCATCTCTTCTTGCCCAGCACAACATTCACATTCTCTATCTGATCACCTTTCATGCTGGAAAAAATAAAGCAGCATCCAGGAGAACAAGGAAATGGTGATTGGAGGGGGTTATCCGGACAGCAAATACTGCATCCATCCATCATAAGGACAAGAATAACTCCAGCACTCCGTGTCACAGGGGCTGCAGGCAGGAGGCTGCTGGGAGTTTTGAGGGTTGCTCTGCAGTGGAGCAGTGGCTGGCTGCACAGTTGTGGCACCCCAAAAACACCCAAGCACACAGCATTCCACCCCTTCAGGTGTCAGTAGGGACCTGATCCACTGGCTTAAATCTGAGCCAGGGCTTCCATATGCTTTCTGTGGACTGCCTGAACACTGATGTGTCTGTAATGCAGCAGCACAATTAGTTGTCAAACTTATATTCTCTGTTTCACTGAAGGATTTTGAAAGCATTTGTGCTACTGACTGTCCCAACGTTCTGCAGAGCTAATCTGCTTTTCACACATCATCAGGATGGAGAAACCAAGGCACAGCTACAAGACAGGCTTCCAAAGCACCTAACTATGTGCAACCCAGATGGTCCCTCTCCAACATGCAAGGGCCCAGCACTTCTTCAAATTTCTGGCAAGTCCTTTCTCCGAGACTCAGGGCTGCCCTTTAAATGCAGAGCTCACTCTGTGCTAGTGAAACAGTTCCCATTGAGTGGGAGATTGACTGGAAAATGCTCTGGGTTCAGGGTAACAACAGCCCTGAGCATTGCTGTAACAAAGTAATTCATCTCAGAGACATTTTTCCCTGTCAGAATAAATGTAATTATGCATTGCTATAAAGGAACAGCTCCCCAAGTGGAGAAACCAGTTAAACCTGACTAGTGTCCCCAAGGATGAGTTTTTCTGTGAAGTTTCTGGTGTCTACTAATTAAAGACAGAGCCTCTGCTGGTTTTCTCCTAGTAGGGCTATTGCTAGTGTCTCTCTTCTGTCTACCTGCTTATTCTCACACAACAGAAACTCTGCATCTCTGCGCCTCCCACCTCTCTGACATATGTTACAAGGGAGATTACCATTGCCAATGGCTTCCAAAAAACCTGGGGAAAAGGATAGTGCTTTCTGTCTGAAATCCCTGGGGTGCTGCCATGCTCCCCTCCAACCCCCTGTCCCCATCATCAAAAAAAAAGAAAATAAAAAGTTAGAAACATAGGAAAGAGAGTGTAGCAGATCAGTCTGCCTGCATCTAAGACATGGGGGATACAGAAGACTTGTATTTTACTGTCTTTTTCGATCCAAGGCCCAGGATTTGGCTAGGACACAGAAAAACTTGCTGGAAACCAAACAGAAAGGGCTTCTCTCCAACAGGGCAGACTCTAGATCAGGGCTGTCCAACTCCTTGGGCAAGGATCCCATTAGAATTTCAGCAAAGAAGCAAAAATCAATCAGCACAAGACAAATTTTGCAGCCTTGTCCAGCTACAGTTAATGATACTTATTGAATATATGGACATTGAATGCCCTAATTGGCACCACTTCCCATGCTCACACAACATTCCCTCTCGTTCCTTCCCATGCTTTTTTCTACTCCCATCCCCTGTGGGGCAGGACAGAGCATGGAGAAATCACTTCTCTGAGCCTGAAGTGAAGGGTTTGGGAAAGAGTATTATAGAAGATGCCTGCTCCTAATGGGCCATCAACAGAGGAAGGAAAGGGAAATCACCTCCAGCCTGGTATGGCAGACCCAGAGGTACCAAAAATCACTGTGAGGGTTACAAGCTCCCTTTGCAGCTTCTCCCATTCCCAGCTACTCCATATAGCCATGGGAGGAGAAAAACATCCTGAATATTGGACTTCTGGTTCACACAAGGATGACTCAGCCCTGCATGAACACCATGGGAACTGACACACCATGGTGTCCTACCCCAGCAGAGGAGAAAACTCAGTGCAGACAACCTCTAATGGAGCAGGTTTCCTGAAATTCCCAGAGAAGAAAAATAACTCCTAGAAAGTCCTTAGTGACTCCTTCTTCTTATGTGTTGCTAATTTTTGAAGATTTATGCCCAGATCTTCAGCCCTAGACATCACTAGGTCTTTGCTGGACTTGGCATCCCCTGTCCCAGCACAGGGCTCATCCCTCGCTGCAGCAGGGGGGCCCATGGGGGGGTGGAGGGGGGTGCCTGCAATTGACTGCCTGAGTGAGAGAGCACTCTGTGGTATGAGGCTGTCTAGCCAGCTGATGCTAACCACATGTGTAAATCCCAACAAAAATGCCTATGACAATAACCTATTCGCTATAACTTGCTTCTCTGAACTTTGAATTCTCCTTTGTTCCTTTGTTTTGGTTTTGCAGTTTGGCCTGATGGCTTGGGTGACTGGCTCAAAGCCTGCCTTTGGGCTGCATTTTCTTTCACTACAATCCCACCTACCTTGTCTCATGTGTTCCTCCCTCCTGTTTTGCTCCCCTTTAGAAGTGTCAATTCTTTGTGGGTTAAGGGATTTACTGGGACATGCTTGTTCAAAATTCAAACCAAGAATTATGAGAATTGCATTTCTTACAGTCTATAATGTTAATTTGATCCTAAACCTTGGCCAGGTTGGCTACAACTTTTTTGTGCTTGGCTTATGTTTTTCCCCATGGACCAAATTACCTGAAAGGGGGAAAGCAGAGTGAGTCCCTGTCCAGCACCTCTCAGTCAGAGTTTGGACTCTGGGGAGTCCCCATGGGAGCCATGCGCTCCCTGCCAGAGATGGTGATGGCGCTGTCTGCCATGAGCAGCCCAAGGTGGGGCAGCAGGCAGGAACAGTCTCCCCGAAGCTCTCCCCAGCCTCCTGTGTCTCAAGTCTAAGAAAAGAATCCCATTCTAGCCGTAAACTACAAATGATAAAAACGACCTCCCAGCACAACCCAACTTTGAGGCGGAGAACTGGAGATACCAGTGCACCTTACTGCTGCGTGCACATTACCAACCTTCCTGGTACCAAACCCCAGAAGATCTGAGCTGTAACAGTACATCTTCCCAACACCTTTCATTTCTGTTTTTACCTCTAAGGTGCATGATGCCACTCAAGAGGGGACAATAGTGACAGTGATACGGAGGATACCAACAGGAAGAATGCTGCCCTTCCAAAGAGCACAGCCTTGTGAGGTTTGCACCTGGTGGTACATATTTCTGGGAACAGTCAAACATCTCCAGTGACATTATAGTTTGATGGATACAGCACTTAATAGCTAACCTTCTCCTACACGGACAGTGATGTCATCTTTCTGCATGACCCACAGCAACACTTGTCGCTCTAGGCACAGCCCTGCTCACGGCCAGGGCCAGCTAGGCTGCTTCATTGCACCCGTGACTTGCTGGCCAAATTAGGAATTCAGGTGTTTCTTTTTCTAGTCACTGCTGGGTATCTACAACATTTATGAATCAATGAGTCCAAAAAATCCCAAACTGGGCCCAACCTTCAGCTGGTCTAAATCAGAATGTGTAGCATAAATCACTACAGAGCAACACTACATACTTATCTGGTAACCTTAATTACCAGGGTGGGATTTCACTAGCAGAAATTAAAGGCATTTACCATTAGGTCTTTCTGGCTTCTGAATCCATCAACATGATCATGCATACATTGATTTTAGGCATAGATGAAGAGGCCAAAACTTCTCCACCAGATGTCTGATGGGCATTATTTTTCTACTAAACAATTATATGGTTTAGGGAGGGACCCACTGCGTAGCATTACCACATGCAGGTCTTTTGGGATGTAGGGGCTCAGCGAAGATTCAATTAGAGCACCTCTGTGGGCCTGGGAATACTTACTGCTGATCTGCCACAGACTACTCTAATTGTCTTGTTCATGCCAAAAAATTCATGAGTTCTGCTTGTTAACACAGCAACTGCACCTTTTACCTTCCTAAGGGAGAAAGCACAGGGAACAGAGACATCCTAACCAATTGCATTCACCCTGGAGCATTTGAGTTAGGCAGCTCCTCTGAGTGGGTCAGCGAGCACCTGATCCAAAGCACATTGAAGGAAATGAGAATTTTTCTGGAGACCTTAAGGGATTGACACAAGGTCCCAAGGCAACAGCCCACATTAACCTGGTCTTGCATGAACTGTCTGTGGCTTGAAGCAGAAAGACTAAGTTTGGCCCTTCCTTTTCCTGCACCTTTGGACTCTTTCCTTTCCAAAGTGAGCTGGCACTGACTGAACTATCCAGAGACTCTACAAGTTTTCCTGAGAGCCCTAAAGCCCAGGATACCTACACAGATATCTGAGGACCTGGAATACAGTCCATATTCTTCAGAAGTGCCTGGTAGGATCAAAGCTAAACCAGCAACGTTATTCCTGCTAAAAAAATGACCAACAAACAGGATCTACCAAGAAAAGCCAAAATTAATTGCAATCTAATGCTAATGAAGAAGCTGGATTGGTTTTCCACAATTTCCCTGTATTAGCTTCACTGTGCCATCCGTCTGCAGAGCTCTTGTGCATGTGTCCCACTGGACAGCACTGCTACTTAAAGCTGGCAGGAACAGAGACATTCTTCAGGATTAAAAGATCTGACCTATCACAAAAGATGTGTTTTCACTTTTGACAGTCAAAACCAAGACAAAAACATTGGCCCAAATTTACTGAAAACTAGGTCTAAAACATTTCAGGCAAACACTTTTTTTGCTTATTGGCTTATTTGCTTCCAGTCATCTTTTACAAGGGGGGGGGGGGGGGGAAGCCAAAAGCCTAAACCTCACTCAATTTCCAGGAAAAATCTTAGTTTCTTAATCAGAGCTTTCCATCATAAAAAAAGTTTCAGGCACTTTACAACCAACCAACATGTGAATCAGGGCATAACCTCTCACATCACCCAGACAGCTTCCCTAAACACATCTGATTCATGATGCTTCTACTTCTAAACTCCATCCATTACTCTGAGATTGGCAGCTTTCTTCCATAAGCAGCCAATGAGGGCATCACCTTGCTTGCGTCTTCTGTGCTGTGATGGAGGGGTCAGAGGACGGTAACGGCTCAGGGCACCACTCAGTCACCATGGGCAGTGGATGGGACAGCCTCAAAACACAATGGGCTCTTCTTAAGGGAGAAGAATAAATTATGTCATGGAGAAGAGTCAACGTCTCCTCTGGGACACAAGACACCAAACCTTTGACCCTCCAGGTCACCTTTCAAAGCCTCGGGCCAGGAGCTGCTGAATACCATTACCAGGAGCCATCTCCACACATGGGGTGAATGGTGACCCCTCTCTAGCTCATAGCTGTGCTGGTGACCATGTTCAAGGATGACTCTGGTAGTAGATACCAGTCCATTCCCACCAAATGCTGCAACGTTAGCGAACAGGCCTTGCCACTGGGGACCTGGAGAATGGCTGAGTCCAGGTGCCACCTTCACGGACATTGAACACAAAAGGACAAAAGGGTATTTTACTTCCTTCTTTCCTAAAAATATGTCTGTATACACCCATGCACAAACAAAGTCAGGGTCTGGCAGGGCTGTTGACAAATACTGATACCACTCTGATTTAGGTTCTTGTCAGTTTTAAGGAAGCTCCTTGGGCAACTTTAGGTTCCTGAATGTCATTTCAAAACAAAGACAGTTTCCAGAGGCAGCTGTGCCATGTAGACACCTGATTACTACTGAAAAACTATGGGATTTGGGCACCTTGCCATCTCTAGTGTCCATGAATGCTTCCTGCTTAGTAGCCTGCGGAGACCTGCTTTAAAACACATGGCTTTTCTGTCATCTCAGGCTTCACTGAAAAATGAACAGGAGTTTCGTGGTACCTTCTTGCTTCCAGCTCCCTGAACATAAGCAATGCTCGGTCCCTTCATAGTCAGCTTTGGTGAGACAGCTGTTGAAAACCCTAAGGCCATTTTCAAGTCAAACTCTTGCAAATCCCAAAAGGCATCTATTTGCATCATTGGCCTGCCAAATCTGTTTGCAGCTACTTAAGTCACTTTATAATGAGACTGAGAACACAAGAAGAGGTTCTTCCTTTCTCCTCTCCCGCAGTCCCAGGGCATTTCTTTCCCCCTATCAGCTCTGTTGGGACAGACAGGGTTCTCCTGCCCTGCAAACTGAGAACCAGCAACTGTCACATTATATTTCTGGAACCATTGCTTACTATTGCCATCATGGACTGAAACATGGAGGAAGAAGGAGGAAGTTCAGAAGAGTCCCAAAAGTAAAGAATAATTTAGAATATTATGGAGATGAAAAAAAAACCCAATTGGTTTAAAACCAGATGAGCTGCAAAGGGGAAAAATTAACTGGCTAAACAGGGAGTATGTGAGGGCTCGGAGTAGGAGGAAGATGTCCCTGCTTAATATTGGAGGTGCTTTGAATGAAACAAGAAAGCAGCAGAGGCTGGGAGAGAAAAACATCTCTCTGAGCTGGTCCCTTTAAGAACAGTTGCAATTGAAGTGGGAGAATTAAGAGCACAGCAGCTGAGGGCTGGAATAAGATTGATTTAAGACTAGATACAATTTAAAGGCAAGACAGAGGTGGAAACAGAGGCTGGAATGAAATCAATTTTGCACCAAGATGAGATTTAAAATGATGAACTCAGGATGTGAGAACTGGAGCTGAGGGGGGAGGGAAAAGGCGGGAGGAGTCAGCAACTTCAGGAGACATGTGGTATGAACCTGCTGTGAAGGTGCTGGGGAGGGAAACAGTGGGTGTGGGTGCTGCTTTTTCTGGAGGATGAAGGGCTGGTCCTGAAAACCTGCACAGAGCAAAAATTTGGTATGTAGGACACAAGGAGACAGCCTGCAAGGGTCATGAGCCCTCATGAACCTGAATAAGCTCAAAAGAATGGTGTTTAACTAATCCCAACTAGCCTGGTGATGCCCAAAGTGTTCCTTATCCTAAACTATGATTATCATTTAATAGTGATACAGGACTCTAAATGCATTGATGTCTGTGAGATGGGTGAACTTGGGCAAGCAACCAAAAGACCTCTGGCTCAAGGAGCACAGCACCTAACAGGGCAGGTCACAGTTTTCCCTAAGATCTTTTCTAAAATCAGGGGGTTTAATAGGACCTTGCTCAATTGTTCTTAAATTAGGACTCAACTGAACATGTTTGCAAAGACCTAATTTTGAGGTTCCTTTAAAAACAAAAAAGTGTGCATCCACTATGAAGGGACTAGTTTTTGCCACTTATTTCTACTCTCTGTTGCCATTCCTATAGAATCATAGAATCATTTAGGTTGGAAAAGACCTTTAAGATCACCAAGTCCAACCATCAACCATGCCCACTAACCCATGTCCTGAAGTGTCTTGTCTACATGCTTTTTTAATATCTCCAGGGATGGTGACTCCACCACTTCCCTGGGCAGCTTGTTCCAATGCCTGACAACCCTTCCAGTCAAGAAATTTTTCCTAATATCCAATCTACACCTCCCCTGCCGCAACTTGAGGCCATTTCCTCTTGTCCTATCATCAGTCACCTGACAGAAGAGACCAGCACCCACCTGACTACAACCTCCTTTCAGGTAGTTGTAGAGAGCGAGAAGGTCTCCCCTCAGCCTCCTTTTCTCCAGGCTAAACAACCCCAGGTCCCTCAGCCGCTCCTCATCAGACTTGTGCTCCAGGCTCCTCACCAGTTTCGTTGCCCTTCTCTGGACACGCTCCAGCGCCTCAATGTCTTTCCTGGAGTGAGGGGCCCAAAACTGAACACAGTACTCAAGGTGGCGGCCTCACCAGTGCCGAGTACAGGGGGACAATCACTTCCCTGCTCCTGCTGGCCACACTGTTTCTCATACAGGCCAGGATGCCGTTGGCCTTCTTGGCTGCCTGGGCACACTGCCGGCTCATATTTAGCCGACTGTCAACCAGCACCCCCAGGTCTTTTTCTGCCAGGCAGCTTTCCAGCCACTCTTCCCCAAGCCTGTAGCATTGCATGGGGTTGTTGTGACCCAAGTGCAGGACCCAGCACTTGGCCTTGTTGAACCTCATACAATTGGCCTCGGCCCCACCATCCAGACTGTCCAGATCCCTCTGTAGAGCCTTCCTACCCTCGAGCAGATCAACCCTCCCTTCCAAGTTGGTGTCATCCGCAGACTTACTGAGGGTGCACTCGATACCCTCGTCCAGATCGTTGATAAAGATATTAAAGAGAACCGGCCCCAGTACCAAGCACTGGGGAACACCACTTGTGACCTGCTGCCAACTGGATTTAACTCCATTCACCACACCCCTCTGGGCTCATCCAGCCAGCCAGTTTTTTACCCAGCAAAAAGTACACTTGTCTAAGCCATGTGATGCCATCTTCTCGAGGAGTATGCTGTGAGAGACAGGGTCAAAGGCCTTACTGAAGTCAAGTAGACAACATCCACAGCCTTCCCCTCATCCAGTGGGCAGGTCACCTGGTCATAGAAGGAGATGAGGTTGGTCAGGCAGGACCTGCCTTTCATGAACCCATGCTGGCTTGGCCTGATCCCCTGGGTGCCCTGCACCTGCCGTGTGAGCACCCTCAAGATGAACCACTCCATAATCTTCCCCAGTACCAAGGTCAGGCTGACAGGCCTGTAGTTCCTCGGATCTTCCCTCCAACCCTTCTTGTAAATGGGCCAAAGTTTGTCCACATAGAGGGAAGTGCTACAAGGACTGAATTCAACAAAGATTTAGTGAATTTCAAGGCAAGCTGAAAAAAAACATCAATTCAACAAGAGGAGCAACCATATGTTTTCCAGGCTGCTGCAAGATGGTTTCTGCAGGTACTTGGCTGCATTCTTGCTTCAAGGTTGCCAGTTGCTTTTCAGGAGTCATGGGGCATCCTGCCCTGCCTGCAGCAGCAAGTCCCACTTCTGGACCATTCCCACCCTCACCACCCGATGTCGCCGGGTGGGATGCCCGTTGGGTGGCTGGCTGCTCTTGGTGCTTTCTGGGCACCTGCAGCAGGTTTGGCAGAGAAGAGCACCACAGGTAGAAACTCAGAGAGTTGGTCTGGGTGCAGCACTGGAGCACATCCACACTACTGCTTCACCTGCTTGATCCCAGGTGGGAGCACAGGCTAGGGTTTTCCTTGGGTGATAGAGGCTGGGTGCTGTGGGCTCATATCTCATGTGTGAGAAGAAGGTCTCCAAATTCTTGCAATGGATAGAAAGCCATCAAGCAAGGGGCAGCTTGTGTTTGCAACAGCCTGAATGAATCCCTAGAGGCTTTTGCATTATCTGAATCAAAATACATTCAGAAATATCAGTGGATTTGCAAGAGAATACAGGAGGCAGGATTAAGGCCATGGTTGCACCATATTAAATGGCTTTGTTTAAAAATTCAAGCCAGCCTCTTGCACTACCATAGATCAGGAAAGTGCCATTAGAATCTGCATTGGTGCAGAGATGTAAAAGCAGCCTGGCTAGACACAGGTACTGGATGTGGAACAGCAAAAGGCAGCCTGGGATGAGATGACTGTAGATCCAGTGGGTGCAAGGACAGACCCTTGACTTGCCCTTCCCACGGCACCTCCCAGGGTTTCCCACCTGGCTGAAAATAACAGCTAAAAGGCCTGATCCTCCTCTTACTTACAGAGGGGTAAATCAAGAGCATCTTCACCTTCAAGCCAATGAAGAAGGACACTTAGAAAATAGATCGTGTTTACCCTTTCTTGCCAGGATGTTTCTGGATTAGTCCTTTCCTCTCCTTCTCCCATTAACAGAGGGGGAAAAAGGAGGAATAAGTGTTTCCACATTTATCTCCCATAGTGATTTTTTTCTTTTTCTATATACACTCCAGACTTTTCCTTTCTAGTTACTATTGATTTTGTTGCAGGTTTGAGGTTTTTTTGGTTGGGGCTGTAACAGCTCCAGGGTGGCAAAAGGGGAGCTATGCATGACAGAATAATTACAGTGCTTTAAAAAGTCCCTCTGTAGAGGACATTTGACAGCAGGAAGCAGCGTGGGTGTGTAATGTACAGGAGATGCCCTGTAAATAAAGCAGGGGATTGCCTGGAGGAAGAACAGAACAACAAAGGCTGTGCAAAATAAAGCGGCTGCAGAACATAACATGCTAAACCTGAAACTCGGCAGAGAAGGGACTGGATGTGGAAAAAAAAATAAAGACAAAGAAACCCTAATACCTTAGGGAAGGGAGATGTTTACATTGCTAAGTCATTTATGGAAACAGAAAAATTTATTTTAAAACAAGGCAGGAATAATTACTGGTCCATCTAAATGCTCACTGGGCAATCTGGATGTAGTTCAGGAAGAGCAGCGGATGCTGTGTGTTATTCTTGTCAAGATATACATTCATTCCCTTTATGTACATTTCAACCAACAATGCTGTGATTAAATGAATGGGTTGATGGCAGTGTGTGTGGGGACATACTGGCCTTTCCACAGAGAGACAAACGCTCAGGTAAGTGCTGTATGTTATAAACTTTATCCCACAGGTCACTGGAAAGCTTTGGCCCCATCATCTCTTGCCTCCATGTTATTCATTGTGATTTGATTCTGGCAACCAGACCAGACAGTTTCTAGGCCAACACGAAATATATAGTGGTGAGCATCCATCTAATTGCCATAGAGGGACAGCAGTGCCATCCCAATGGCATCATGACTAGCTCTGAGGGCTGATGTTGACATACAACTCTGAGCAAGGCATCCTGGATCCCAGGGATGAAGTCCCATCACACAACTGACATGTGGGACTTGGGCACTGGCATGTGAGAAAGGGAAGATCGGTCTCACACAGGAAATCCCAGCTATGGCCAAGACCAACTTGCATGCAAGGTGCCAAGTGAGGGGCAAGGAAAACCAATAGGGAGAGGAGATCCGAGAGGCTCAGAAGAGCTACAAGAATGATGTTTAAGTTGGAGTTCCCATATCACCCTGAGATTTCGGGACCTCCTTGAGATGCCTTAATTGGAGCCTGATGCCCAAGGTATCATTTTAGTCAGCTGAAAGTCACCTAATATTACCTCCCCTGGAACTTTCTGCTGAGGAATGAGAACACAGCTGGATGTGTCCCATTTGTCCATGGCAATGCAATTGGGCTCTTAAGTGTCTTCGCAGGTGACATGGATGGAAACAAAAACCAAGACAGCGCAAGTGCCATTTCTTTAGCATTGTAGTGTGTCAGCTGAGAAACAGAGCCTCTCCCTACCCAGACCCCACAACTCAGATCTTCAAGGAGCAGTAAACATTTCCTGGAAAAGGCACTTTAGCAGTGGAAGGGACTAGTTGGTGACCTCGGCCTCTCCAAGTCCACTGCTGCACAGCCCAGGGGCCATGGAAAGGACACCCAGAAATGTTCTCCCACTTCTCACCACCTTCCAAAGCATGGAGAATAGATTTGTTCTAAAAAGGTCCCGTACCGCAGGCTCCCAAAAAGGCCATTTCATGTCCTTGCAGGGAGAGAGGCAATAAAGGTAAGACAGCAGTTTGCACAGACCTCAGCAGCCATGCCTGAAGTATGCTCACTGGGGGCTGTGGGTGTGTCAGTACACGTGCATAAATACCCACTGTTTGCCATATCCCAACTCCAGTAAATCTATCACCAATCCATGAAGTCGCCGCGCCACTAAGTCTAATAGTCTAGACTAAACAGAAAAAAAACACAGAGGAGTTTAGCCCTACACACTTCCCAAAGGATTAACTGACTCTACAGCGGGTAAGTTTGAGCTAATGCAGATATATGGAGTGTAGCACGAACAACTGGTGTCAGCCAGCAAAGCGTCAATGTGGAGAGAGAACACTGCCAGCTTCCCAGCCCAGACACTCCCTGTGGGATGGTGTTTGAGCATATTCCTGAGATCACAGGCTTGCTTTCATAGATGCTGTGAGCATCCCTGTGCATGGGGGTGAACCCTCATCCCATCACCCAGGCAGGGAAAGGCAGTCACTATTGCATAGTTCCTGGGACAACTGCCTAGAAACCTGGATGACAGGGTTTTTTGCATCAAGTTATTTCAATACTGCCCCCACCACTCCCCAGCATCCCATAAATAAAAAAGAACCTTTTTTAATCACTTTCAAAATAAAATGTTTTGATTTTTTTTTAGTCCATCAGCTTTTTATTGCTGATCTACTCTTTTTGCCTTTAAAAAGGTATTTAACAAATTCAATAGTGATATACAAATCTCCTTATTTCATAATCAGCCCCCTAGCCAGGTAGATTCACAGACCAAGCACTTGCTGTTGAAGATGAATCCTTCAAATTCTTGTTAAAAAAAAAGATTAAAGCAATGGAGTTACCTTACTCAGTAGGAAACAAAGA
Source organism: Pandion haliaetus (assembly GCA_013401275.1). Lineage (NCBI taxonomy): Eukaryota > Metazoa > Chordata > Aves > Accipitriformes > Pandionidae > Pandion > Pandion haliaetus. The sequence goes on along the minus strand of VYZV01007837.1, from coordinate 385,955 downwards.
TCAGTTCTCTCCTCTCTAGCAAACTGAACCAACTGTTATCCCCCTCCTATCAGCCAAACCATAACACCCCCTAAAGTAGGATCTCCTCCCTGAGGTTTCCATGGTCTGCAGGTGACCACCTGCAGTGGTAGATAGCCTGCAGCTGCTCCCCAGCAGCCTACCCCCATCTGGGTGTTTTCACTTAGTGTCATGATGAAGAGAGTGCAAAGTTGTCAGCAAGAAATGCTGGCAGCTGACAATATTAGGAGATTTCAGGTGTTCCCCATCTTTGCTGGCAATTAGCAGATCAAACATTTAATACCAGACTACAGAGAGGGGCCAAAAAAACTCTAGGAACATCTGGAAATGGTGGAGCACCAGCTTCGGGCTGTCCCTGCCTGGCTTTGTGTTTGTTGAGTGTCCGGGGGGAGCTGGCACTTGTTAGCACTTGGCTGGTGTGGGGTCCTCACCATTAACCATGTCTGGGGTCACTGTATTTCCTCAAGTCCATCTCATTCTCTTTTCAGGACTTGACTCAAGCATCCACTCAGCTCTCAATGCATTTTAAACTTGCCCTAAAGTGATCAATCTTGTGGAGACCAATCACAAAACATAGGCCTAACATGTAAAGAAACCACCTCTGTCCCTCCACAGCAATCCAATGCAGTTGCTCAGAAATTCCTGTCCACAAGCGAGCATCAGCAACATGCGAAGGAATCCCTCTCCCTCATGTCCCTTTTCTCAGCTTGTGAATGCAAAACACTTTTCTTGTCCTTTGTGGTTAGCTTGATTTTGAACAGACTGAGAATGAAAGAAAACCAGACATTTCCAGTACTTTTAAGCCCCATTTGGTCTGATTAAAGAAGTCTTTAAAAAAAGAGAAAGGGGGGGGAAAGCAATAACTTTTTAAAACTTGTCCTGAATGCAAAGGAAAATGGAGTCCACTGTATGAGTAATTCAGGATTAATTGTAGAATTACGTTATTCATGCAATGCTGGTTGAGGGAAAGAATAAGCACTCTTGAAGTCATTAAAGAAAATCCCAGTAAAATATTACTTAGCTGATGTGTGTAGTCTTATTGGCCCTTAAGGGAATGTGTGCAGCAGAAATGTCCAATTTATAGCTCAGCATCTGTCTATAAATATGTAGTCCAAAGCTACCTCTCTTTGTAGATCCAAGGAGGGGGAAAAATATTTATCTGCAGGATATTATGGCTGACCTAAGACCATGTTTCAGGAAAGCATCGCTATTCAGGAGAGCGTGGTGCACATAATTAATTTAAAGTCATTGAGATTGAACTAAGGCTTCAGACCACAAGCAGTTTCTTTCTTCTCCAGCAATTGCTTATTTGCCTGGGTGACATTTGTTACACAAAAGTGACGTAAAGATGTCTGAAAGTCACCCTGCTATGAGCATGACTTTGGGGGCAGCATGATTGCACTGACACAACCTCCCTCCTGGACCTTCTGCCTGCAGCAACGGTGGGGTTTTCTCAGTCATGGCACATCACTTTAGGTATGGGGAAGGGACTTCTGGTATGCAGTGAAACTGGAAAGCAGTTTGACTGCATACAGGGCAGATTTCATCATGAGCAAGAAGGGCCTGGGGAGATGTGCCCAGCCATGCTGCTGGTGGGGTCCCTGCGGGGCCAGGCTGAGCAGGGCAAGGGCTGGGTGATGCTTCTGCTGGGCTGGAGCCTGCTGCAAGGGTTGAAATTGCAGCCTCTGCTTCAGTAGGAACAGCAGTCCCCATCCTCCAGCTTTACCTACACCCCCCCCACCTCACTCTTCATGTGGAAGTGGGTCCTTGACCAGCTTTTTGGGGAAGAAGTCTAGTTTTGGCCACTCTCCTCCTCCTGCTATTTCTCCTTACATTTGTCATCTGTGATTTTTCCTCCTGATAGTTCCAAACACAGAGTTGTTGCCACATAAATAAATAGAAAAAGAAAATAGGAAATAGAAAAAGACAGTGCTTGCAGTACTATCAAGCTGAAATGACATTTAATCCTAACACTGGGATGAAATCAAAAGCATTTATCCCAACATGTCCTGGTGTCAGCAACTATGCAAACAAGAGCCCGAAATCAGATGGTTGCAGGAGCTGCAGACGCAGCTTCATGTGTTTTGGCAGAGATGGGTGATGGCTGGAGGAGCTCCCTGAGCTGTGGCTCTGGACCGATGGGCACTGGCAGAGCATGAAGGAGACTGGCCAGCCCTGCAGCCCCAGGACACATGCGGGGAGCATGGGGTAGGGGCGCAGCATCTGCCCGACCACAAGCAAAAAGAAAATTCCCATGCAATTGGCCAGGCTCTTTTCAGTCCCAATGTATCTTAACAAATTTGAGCATACTGAAAATATATTATGTCACGGTATGGAATGGATTTTAAATGCAGCAATTGGCTCACACTGTAACATTTTAAATACCTGTTAGAGTGCTGCCACATGGCCCGGCAGGGTGTAACTGTGGGTAATGAGATGAAATTGAGCAAAGGAAAATTAAGGCCAAATAACAGGAGCAAATTCCTCAAGAATGAGATCTCCCGTTCCCAGAGCACATCCAGGCTGGAGAGCCAGACTGGGACAGCTGAACTGCAGGGAGGGCATTTCAGTGCACCCCAGTGTAGAGCACACCCGTCCCAGCACAGCACCCACAGCCCCACATGCACTGCGGCGTCCTAATGTGCAAAGTCATCAGGGTCCCTGCACGAGCCTGGAGCTGGCTGAGCACAGCACTGTGTGCAGCACCCCAGGATAAGCTGTATCACTGGGACCCCATTACTTTACTGGCAACTCCCTTGAGTCCCAGCTCATGCCTGCAAACCAGAGGCCAGGAGAACTCAGTGCTTTTTCAAGAAAGCCCTTCAACAGAGCATTTTGCAGCTTATTGTGGTGCTGTGAGGGCTGGGGAAGATCAATGGTCTGTCTGAATGGAAAGTAACCCCAAACGAGATGCAGAAATGCTAGCAAACCAGTTACAGAGCCTCACTTCTCTTCAGCAGTACTTCTAGGACCATCTGACTATGAGGAGCCCCCCACATCCTGCAGTCTGGACCTCCATCCTCACTTGTAGCCATGGAGAAGATGTTTAGACCTGATGGGTCCAACCCTCAGGATTCAGCAACTAATAGCAAATTTGAGATCACAGATCAAAAGCTGTAAAAGCAGCATGCTACACTCAGGGAGGCATATGCATTATATGGGCAACTTCAGGTCCTATCATGTTATCCACTGACTTCTCCTGTATCCCCCTCAGCTATTGTCCCACAGTTCCCCTGCAGTTCCCTTCATCAGATGCTCACCATCACAGCAGGCAAAATTTCTTGCTTGTGAGGCAGGGACCCTGATGGAGCATTTCTGTCCTTCCTCTGACTTCACACCTTTTTCTGCCAAAGCTTGTTCATGCTTTCCCAGGTGTATGAGGGAACAACCCATACCTAATTTCCATTTGGGATTGACTCCTGGCATCAATTTTAACAAATATGGACACTTTCACCAGACTGCCATGGTACAGCACAAAGAATGACAGCTTCTGGAGAGGGAACCTTGTGTCCTGCAGCGATGGGGCACGCAGAGGTGTCCTGGGGTTTGCATCTCATCCAGTGATGTTGGAGTGAAACACGCACAAGCTGCACAGGGCTTTTTTGGAATGGGAATGTTGCCTCCAGGCCTGGATGGTGCTGAGTGTTTTCATCACCTGTTAAGCCCTTCTCAAAGCCCAGCCATGTATTTTAATGAGCATTCCGGTTGTGCTATAGAAAACCTTTGTAAAACACTGGCCAGCTGCCTAGAAAATGACTGAATGAGAAACCTCTGTTTTCTGGCTGTGGAGTCATCAGTTACCTGGCTATCTTTGACTGCTCCATTGCATGTCATCGAAGGACAATTCATTCATTCGTTCGTTCATTCATTCGTTCATTCATTCGTTCACCACAAACTCCATTAGCCTCCTACGTGAGCCAAAAGGATTCTGAATCTTGAAGATGCCCCATGAGTCTCTCCATGACACCAGCTAATTATCTCCTCATTAACAACATTAGCATTCCATTTGATATATACAAGTTAATTTGTTAATTGCACTTTAATTACAAAGTTATTAAGAGCTCAGAGGCATTCAACAGAAGATTGCAATTAACACAAGCTGCAAAATTGTTCCCAGCAATTTGGAGATGTTATCGGAAACTGATTCTCTGCATTCAACTGAAGATGAAAAAGAGACAGGAGATTTATGGGCTGACATCATGAATTCCCTCTGCTCCCTCTGAAGATGCTTTCCCTCACCATGTTGAGATACTCTTCATAAACTGATTCCTCTGGCTCATGTTTCCAGAAGCTCCAATCCTTGCTGTGCTCCCAGTAGAGGAAGGAGGGAGGAAGGAGCAAAGGAGGAGCATCTCATCCAGGGGCTGAGCAGACACTATAACTCACATGAAGGATTTGGCACCTCGCAGATCAGTCCTGCACATAGACACAAACCTGCAGGTGCTGCCTTCTCTTGTGGAGAGCCCATGGTAATATCTTATTCCTCTCCGGTGTTGAATCATGCCTACACAAGACATGAGTTATCACCCACTGAATGAACACCTCCTGGCCATAAGTTCAGCAGAGTGACTTGTGTGCAGCTTCCTCACTCATCCTCCTCACATAGCTCCTGTGTCGGGGAAGGCTCTGTTTTGTCTTATTAAATGTCCACATGGGTCAAGTCTGGGCAACTAGTCTTGCACTGAGCACCGGGGTGAAAGGTGAGGACTATGGATCTCCCATCAGGCAGCTCCACCATAACTGCAGAGGGGTCTCCTGGGGACGAGGCTACATCCTGGCGATGCTCTGTCCCGACCCCATGTGCACCGGCATCTCTTAGATAAATTGCTTCCAAACCACTGAACTCTCAATGACAGACCAAGATCTCCAAACCTTGCAGCTACAACGATTAAAAAGAAAACAACCTGGTGTAACCGGGCGTCATGGACTGTATAAAACTAAGGCTTTGTTTGCTCCTTCCTAGCTTGCTGGTGTTCATGACTAATGCCATGGTCTGCCCTGTGCCTCCTGAAGAAAACCAGGCAGTGGAGGTTCCCCTGGGCTTGATGAGATTTCCCGTTCTCTTTTTCTTTCTTTCCATTTATCTGAAGTGTCTTACTGCAATGTCATTCTTTAGATTAGCTGTCAGATCTGCTGGAAAAATGCACCGGTGAATATGGCCATTATCCACCCAGCCAGGCAGACCAGAACTCTGTCACTCCTGCATAAAAGGGGCACTGTGGACAGGAAAAAGCAGGACATTGGCCGTAGTGCATGCCAGAGCCAGAAATAAATGATAAATATGGAGGATTTACAAATGGATTTAAAATAAAATTTCATTTTCCTACTGGCCTTACTAATGGTGAATTTCTTAAATGCTTTCATTTCGTACCTTATGAAACACTGTGAGTTATGAAATGCCAATGGCACTTTATTAAAAAGGCCCCAAAGAAATTTTCTAACTTCTTTGAAGAAGTATTTGTAGGGAATAATCACCAGCCCAAGGATTAGGACATCCTAAAGAACGGGGGGGAAAAGAGAATTACATACCTGCTAGAGAAATCTATAAAACAGTGTTCAGAAACCATGCAGATACAGAAAGGAATTTATTCCCTATAAATTATATATATGTAGGCTCATTTCTACAGATCCGTATTATGCTCATTTCAGCTGGCCTTTATTCCTTTCATCCCAGTCCGGTTTTATTGCAGTTACCTTTGGGAATCCATCCCACTTTTGCAATATAAAACATATCCCTGGGAGTACCAAGTTTTCCCCACTCAGACAGTCCCTGTTGTTACCTCTGGATCTGAGTGTTTTTCCTGTTACACTGCTATCACCCCTTTTTGTTCAGATTCCCTCTGCCTTCAGCTTAACTACACTGACATATGCCAGCTAAAGACTGGCTTGGTGAAAGTTGAGTTGCATCAGGATAATTTACTTGATTTCATCCAACCTTGCATTTCATAGCCATCATCATCACTTTTCTCCTCATGGTGACTCTCACCCACTTTTTCCAGGGGGAAAATTCAGGGTGACTTTGGGGATGACATGGCAAGTAAGGAGGTAAAAAGGATTCCAGTTTTCTGGTCTATCTTTCCAGATATCTGTTACAGCAGTTTCCTAATAGCCAGATCAAAACTCAGCTAAGTATGATAGGAAATTCAGCAGTCCGAATGGTGACTCCTAGGGAGAAATGTGCCAGTCTTGAAAATGCCGTTTTCCACATCGTATTCCCCTCTTATACCTCTTTTAATGCACTGTTTGGCTTTGCCAGAGCAAGAGCGGGCTGTTATGGGGTTTGTGTGCCAGACAGGCAATGCACACACCCCATGCTCTCGAACTACATGAACTCTCTGTGCAGCACTACAGCAATTACTGCGATGCACCACGGCATACCAGCTAGATAAGATTTAATGTCAGAATGATTCAAACTGAAATACTTAAGTTTGAGTTTCCTAACAGCAAATCAAAATGTGTCAGCAAGAGTCAAATCCCTAAATTAATTGTGTACAAATTGGAGAATTAAAAAGTGATTCCTCCTGTTTGGCCCATGGTTAGAGCAAGAATAAAACAAATTAAAAATACAAATTAGCTCATAAGCAAAACCCTAAATAAGAAAAAGTCCTCTTACTCATTTCAGTGAAGCTACAGCTCCTCAGATTTCTGATGCTAAAGCACTGGTGGGCAGAGCAGGGAGGGGAAGCAGTTCCCAGAGGGGAGGACTCAGTTAATTTTGCTTTGCATTTCACTGTGCTAAAGGAATCTCATTCCAACCAGTAGGAAGTTATCAAAACTGGAAATAATATAGGAGAAATTGTAATAGTAATAATTATTACAATTTTGAAAAAGAGCTAATTCCAGCAGAAAAGTGTCTTTGATGAATTAAAAACTATTCTTGCACTCATCTAGTATTTCTATCCAAAGGAAGGGAAAAATATTCCTAAAATTATGATGTTTCAAAGAATCATCTAGACCTCCTTGGACAGGGGCTCACTGATTTTGATGAAAACTGGGGGAAAACTTAAGCAAACAGAGGCCAGAGGGTTTCCTGGACCTCTACTCAGTAAAAGCATAACCATCATGTGCTGAGGGCACTCTGTTCCGGTGACATAGGCGGGTCTCCCTGCAGGCAGCCTACACACATGTGATGAAGACAATAGAATGGAACGGAATGGAACGGAATGGAATGGAATAGAATAGAATAGAATAGAATAGAATGTTTCGGTTAGAAGGGAAACTACAACGATCATCTAGTCCAACTGCCTGGCCACTTCAGGGCAAATACAAATAGAAAAGAAAGGATATTGACGAAAATTCAAAATAGTAGGCAAAAAAGGGATAGTTCAAGACAAGAGGTCACCAAAGATAAGGACTGCATGGAGTTGGTGGGAGACAACTGGGGGATTCCACACCTAGGGAAGGGGAAAAAGGCCCATACATATACCTCCTCCCCTTTCTTCAGCTAATCAGACATGCTACGATGCCATGGGAAGGGGACGTATGTATGTCTGTGGGAGCCCCAGGATGAAGCATGGCCCCCAAGCATGATGGAATGAAGCAGGAAATAATGGCATGGTGAGAAAAAGGAGGATGCCAAGAGCCTCCAGTGTGGAGAAGACAAAAGTCTGAGGACATAAGGGAGATAAGGGACCAGCGTGAAGGAAGGGGTAGGAGAATGCTTAGGGGGGGTCAGAGGCTGGCATGCGTGGACGTAGATGGGGAGAGCATGATATGTGAGCAAGTCTTTGGGCTCAGCATCCTGTGAAAATTCATTTCTTTAATTAGTGTGTTCAGCAGGAAACTGAGACCAGCCTTTTTATGTTGGCATCTCTGCAAGGCCGGGGGCTCCTCAACCTTGTCCATACCTGGGTGTCTTTTTGTAAAGCACTGTAGTGCAGTGGTCCAAAGCTGTTGCTCTCACACCTTCCCTTGAATTTTGCAGTGGGTAAACAGAGCTGTCAGACACCAGGACTCTATTCACACTAAATATTAAGTGTGAATATTAAGTGCCCCAGACTTCCCATGTGCTGGATGGAAAAAATAATGCCAGTGTTAAATAGTTTGGCATTGCCTCTGAGGGCTGTGTTTGAGTCTCCAGAAAAAAAAACCCAACCAAAACCAACAAAAAGAACCCACCCTTGCAACTGGCAGAACTTGCCTGTTTTCAGGGGAGATTTAAACACAACCTCAGCTGCCTGAGGTACACAAGCTGTTCTCAGGAAAAAGGCATGGGATTGAGTAAACCTGAGCGAAGTCTGGATTTCAAGCAACAATGATGTTCAGCCTGGAGAAGAGAAGGCTCCAGGGAAACCCTAGAGCAAGCAGCCTTCCAGTTCCTAAAGGGGGCCTACAGGAAAGCTGGAGAGGGACTTTTTACGAGAGCATGTAGTGATAGGACAAGGAGTAATGGCTTTACACTGAAAAAGGGTAGATTTAGATTAGATGTAAGGACAAACTTCTTCACTATGAGGGTGGTGAGGCACTGGAGCAGGTTGCCCAGGGAGGTTGTGGATGCCCCCTCCCTGGAAGTGTTCAAGGCCAGGTTGGATAGGGCTTTGAGCAACCTGGTCTAGTGGAAGGTGTCCCTGCCCATTGCAAGGCGGGGTTGGAACTAAATGATCTTTAAGGTCCCTTCCAACCCAAACCATTCTATGATTCTATGAAAACCAACACCCAGTCTGCCAGCTGGAGCTGGTCAAAACTTTCAGTTCAAGGCATTTTTAAACCAGACTCATTTGACCAAATGGAAATGCTCATCCTGATGGTATTCTGAGGGTTTTCTATCAAAGCACAAATCTGCAGGACTTCGACAGCTGAAAAATGAAATATGCCTATCAATCAAAGGAAAAACTCAGTAAACCCCATCTATTTTGACCATGCAGCTAATCCTCTTCTATTTGAGTTGCCAAAGAACTGCTTGAAATGTTTAACTTGTCAGCTGCCAAAACCCAGGAATATTTGGTCTCTAGCATTTAGACAAAACTCAACTAATATTATCTACAACTGATCAACTTCTTGTCCCCCAGAAATTGTCTTAATCTCAGCCATTCTGAATTGAGCTGGGGTGACTGCATCTGCTGGAGACTGCAAAGACTTTAATATTATTTGCAGAGGACAGCAGCTAGCATGGAGCAGATCCTTCCCACACAACCTGGGCCTCCCAAGTAGACAGAAGTGTATGTGCAACATTCATAGCAAAAAGCAGGATAAAAGTGAGACTTTCAGGTGAATGGCATTGACAGGAAATCAGCCACGGACATGTGCTTAGGGGGGTTGTGTCCAGGAAATTGGGAGCAAGGACCCCCTCACTGCCAGTGCTTGGAAACCTGGGTAGGATGGCTGAACATATGAGGATGGTTTGCTGATTTTCATCACAAAGATGAAACTACTGACCCTGCTGCTGTCTGGCCCAAATATAATCAAATTATCAACATCACATGAAACATCACCAGAAAGTAAGAAATAGGGGCAGGGGTTTGCAGCACTAACTTGGTGTTGAGACACCCAGGATCAAGCCTAGAGATCAAACCAAACAAAGGAGAGAGCTGTGTTTGCCTCCTCAGATCCCACAAGGTGACCCATGTGTTCAGCCGCAGGGAGGTCTCTTCTGTTATTCAAGCAAAAGAGCTTGAAAAATCTTTTCAAGTTTTTCAAGACCACCTAAATTCCCATTACTGTTTCTGCTTCGGTTAAAAAGCAAGCTTACAATCTCCATCCTGGGCCTCTTTAACAAAACGCTTTGTCCATGTTCTTGTGCCCAGGTCTTTCGAAGTCAGCAGGAGCCTTCACCTGCCGAAGGACAGGACCACATTGGGCTAATGGAGACCATCAAGGCCAGATTGCTTGCCACGGAGGCTCTTGGGGTGGTCTGCTGTAAATAGGCAGACGGTGACTTCTTGCCTCCTCCAAGCATGCTCTGCAATAGCCAGTCCCAATGTTTTCACTTTGGCTGAACCAGCTTTTAAAATTCGGCCCTGTGAGCATCTTGTCTCAGCAGCAAGACCCTCTCCTGCTTCCGAAGCTGCCCTGGTCTTTCACTCCGGTCTTCTCCTTCTCCAGAAGGAGGAGGGACGGTTCAGCCTAATGAGGCAGCTGCTGTTTGGCCGATGTGAGCTGGTTCCAGGGGAGGGGAGCGACTCAGAGCTCACCCGAGCTCGCTGCGCAGAGCTTGCGGAGGAATGTGGTCGAAAGCCAAAGAGTTGTCAGGCTCTCTCCCACTGCAGATTTGCCAGGAGGTCTATAAAAATGTCATTGTCTCTCAGCTGCTGGTGATTATATTCCCCTTTACTATGGCTGCTGGTAATATGTATGTGTATATATGAGGGGGAATATCATTTCTGCACAGTGCTGGCCTCCCCCTGGCCTTTTTCAAGCAATAATAGACTAAATATAAGGAGACAGAAGCCGTTACTTGGGTCTTTAGCCCGTGCCAAGGAAAATGAATAATTAAGAGCGTATTACTTGCAATGAATTTATACTGATGCTTTCAAGTTAGGACCTACTAAGATCCTTTTTAAAATACATCATTCCCCCTTGATCTTTCATACAGAGTTCATATTCCAACCTAATACGTTATAGCAGCTACTGTTTAGATCTGAGTTAAACAAAAGGCAGGCTTTAGGTTTCCATTACAAGCCAGAAAGAAGCTCGGGCATAAAGGAATGAGGCAGTTAATCTGTTTTGTCTGTATTTTACCTGCCTGCAACTTCACATCTCATCAGCCAGAAAAGATCACTTTGGGATCTTCAGTGCAAGCTGCCAGAAATGTGGTCCTAAAGAGAGAAGGAATTGAACCCCCCGCTAGCAAAACTCACATTGACGCTGGTCCCAAATACAGAGGTGCTGGGGAGCAGCTGGTCCCAGAGGAGCACACAGAGACTATGAGCTCAGCTGATGTCTTCCGCCCCCTGCCCTTTTTTTGGGGGGAACATCTCAGTGTGAATTCAGCAGATAACCAATTTAATGAGGTTTTTTTTTTGAAGAACAGGTACATCACTCTCCTCTTCTGATGTCCAGTCAAGGTTAGTACTGGCAGCAAACCTGCCAGGGAATAGCCTGGCCACCGAGGGACACTGTCCCTGTGCCTTTTCTGCTGTAAGACCAAGGCTGCAGCACACCAGTTGAGCAGCCTGGAAAAGGGTTTGATGGCTGGGGAACCCCAGGGGACCTTGTTTATTGGAGGGCTGTAGTCTTTGGGGCCACCCATTTGGAACTAACACAGAATTAATTTCTCAAGGGGATAAATTGGTACTATGTATTAAGGAAAAAAATAACACCCTCTGCCACCTTCCACTAATTGCATGGCTAGATGAGGATTTGGTAGGCAGCTGTCCAGAGTGTGAAGCTTTGTGATGTGAAGCAGAGATGACAGCAACGGGCCAACAGTGAGAGGTTTAGGATGCTCTATTTACTGAGCTTATCCAAGAAAAGATCAGCGAAGTGACTTGATCACAAAACCTCCAGAGAAGGCTCTGAAACCAAGAGGCAAAGATGCAGCAAGGTTTAATGGCTGTCAACCAAAAGTTAAACAAAACTGTCCAGAAATAAGTGTAAATTCAGAAATTTTGGGTGTCTCTACACCTGTGTTCAGTCCTGCATGAGCACCGTAACACAGAAATAATTTGTGGGAATCTCGGACCTGAATTATGCAGAAAGTCAGACTGGATCATTGCAGGGGTCTGTTCTGGCCTTGCATGGTGGGTTTTTGCAAAAGGCACCAGATTAGGTTTATTCCAAATGTGAGAACCCAGCTGTAAGATCTCGAATCAATGACAAAAACACAAGGCAAATATGTAGAAGTTAGTGGCAATGTAAAGGCATGGCCTACACCTCCGTTCAATTGACTACTTGGCATTTATCATATGCTAGTAAGAGTATCTGACCGTTGTGAAAGGAAGTGCCTTTCAGCCAGCTGCACACCTTCTGAAACTCACATGTTTGCCCAGGCCATTGAAAGTATGGAAAAAGACTGTAGGAAGTGCAAAAAGGAAAGAAAAGTCCCATTTTCACAGTCAGTTCAGCAGCAGGCCCTTGTGATTGGTGCACTGTGGTGCAGTTATAAACATGTAACTACCATTAATTACAAGGCCTTTGTGGTATTTCTCTGGGTAACTCCCTTGCTATGCTCTGAGAAGGTACATGTAAATAGCCATCGTTAGAGGAAGCCACAGAAAGCTGTAAAGTTACAGTGGATTTGTACTGACAATCTGCCAGATCTGAGATAATAAGTTTTCGCAGGATCCAAAAAACCTTCCAAACTTTTCTCTTTGAAGTCTACCACAAGGCTAATAAAGAGACCGCTCTGCTACTGAGATTTGTACTTTCAAATGTGTGGTGACTTAGCTTGCATAAATGATAAAGAAAATACAAATTACAGCAGCCCTTCCAGAACAGCAATAAAATTGTTCAAAATTATATTTGTTTTCATTTGAAGAAACATTTGTGGAGCATTGTAAGGTGACCACCAGAGATATCCCACTCACAGCTGCTTTTTGGCAGCTCCATGACAGCAGCCAGCAAGTCCGTACATTTAATGGATCTATGAGTCCAGCAGGTCTCATGAATCAAACGTTTCTCATGCATCAGCCTCTTGCTAGAAAACACAAGTTCATTAAGCCCCCAAATGTTTTGTCTAAAACATCTCCCCTTTGAAAGAGCTCTCACTGAGGTTTCCTTCCAATCAGCTCCACCTTTCTTTTGTCTCCATTCAGCCCTGGGAAGTGCCTGAACCAGAGTGATGCTTCCCAGGCTATTAGGTGGGTAGGTCTAACCTAAATCATTGTTATCTTTTGCCATCATCCCAAGGAGAATCTGTCGTGCAAGAGGCTGGACAAACAGGGGTGTCCCACTCATGTGGGACACCAGTAAGAGCAGGGGACTGAAAGGGACACATCTGGGTTTGATACTAGCTTAGTGCTGTTTAAAAATGTTGATCTTCCTGTAGCTCAGTTTTCCCTGATGAAAATAAAGTTGAAAACAGGAAAAACTTCAGCCAAATTCTCCCACAGCCTAAACTGCACTGAAGATCTTTGCTCTTCAGGTCCCACAAACATCTGAGGTATCACCTGCGCCCAGGAGGGATGTGGAGACTGGCTCAGCCTCCTAAGAAAGTGGTGCTTAGCATGAAGAATTAACCCTCTCGTCATCCCTGAGACAGGCTATCTTGTGGATCTTGACCTACCCCAGCAACAGCAGATTAGCACGGTAACGCAGGGCAAGCAAACCCATTGCTGCTCAGAGTCCCAAATCTACCAAGGGGAAAGTATACCCAGGGTGTAAACACCACACTGCTGAACTCCAACAGTTGCAAATTTTTTTCTTTTTTTCCCCCAAAGCAACTTCAAAATAAATAAGGTCTTAAACCGCGATTGCTCTTTAGAGAAAGGAATTTCCACTGGGTGAGTTCGACACACAGGAGCAGTATTTGCAGGCACTCGATGGCTCTGATCCCAGAGGCGTTAACCACACGACCAGTACCCAGGCAATTTTAAATTTCTGTTTGAATATTCCTACAAGTGCCACTCCTGAGTTGATTTAACACCACGGCTGTGGTGTCTAATAGCTCTCCAGTGATTAATAACAGCCATTTGTTCAAAGCTAACAGCCCCAGTGTGACAGTAACAGATAAATTAGCAACATTAAAAATATGCTAAAGAAAACATTTATGTACTGCATCAGTGTAGTATGTGAGAGTAATAAGCATCAGTTGTGCCAATAACAAGCTATTAATGATGAGTGCTATATGTTTAAACATTTTTTGCCCAGTTCGCTTGTAATGATTCCGACATTGTTCATATTTAGCTTGATGAGATGGGCCAGTTCTTATGGACATTCATGGTTTTTATGTGCTCAGGCATGAATATTGCAAGCAGATGGTGGGAGGAGCAAGAAGAAGGTATGGCATTGTATCCCTATCAGTTCTGTTTGTCACAAAGGAGCCAAAGTGCCAAGTAATATTTGGGCATAAATTACAAGGCTGTTTACCAAATTACATCACCAGCGTTAGATGTCATGCAAAGCATTTTAATAATGCAAATTAAAATTCTTCTGTTCAACAGATCCCAAGATGCTACACTCGCCTACCAGAAATCACTGCAACTCACTGCTGTCTCCAGGGATGACCAGCAGCTGGCTGAGGGGAGCCAAGCCCATACCCTGCATCACGGCCCCACTCCCAGCTGTACTCCAGCCCAGAGAAAAGCTATTTAACCTAAGGTTTGATGGAAGCCTGAAGCTGGCCTGAGCCATGTCCTCAGGGCAGGCTGAGAAGAGCAAACTGACACATCTCCACTTGACCCTCTGGAGCCTGCAGAAATAATCCCAGGGCATCACAGCACCCATCAGGTAAAGAAACTGCCAACCCAGCTGGATGCACCCTTGCATTTTGCTTTTATTGTCTGCTCATGACACTAAAGGAAAACATCAGACTATCATGTTTTGTTCAGCTGTTAAGGCAAGAAGGGAAGGTCCTTTTTTTTAAATTACACATCTCAGTATCAAGCCCCTGTAGAAATTTAGGTATTTTTAGGATGGATTGGCTTTTATTTCTTTTGTTTCCACCACTGATATTCAGGTGCATGCCATGGGACAACACAATCTACAATCTTCCCTGTACATATAATTCACAGCAGGCAATAGATGCTGCCAGTTGCCTTTGTTTTGGTGCAAACAAAAATGAGTGCTGTTTGGGTGACAATATTCCTGAGGAAATCTTGCAAGGCAAGCATAAAACCTGAAATTTAGGACTAAGCAGTAGAAAACTTTGGAAACAGTCCAAACCCTGTTCCCAGATCTGTACACACAGGCTCCAACCACGCGAGCAATGACTGCTCATGTAGTCTGAGAGCAAAATCTACCTGTAATGTGCAATTCTGCATGGCCTCTCAGGAGATGTGTCTCCAAATGGCTCCAAGTATGGGACTGCGCTGTCAGTATGCACACATGCGTGCGGAAGTTGGACACAGAGGCCGTGCTGACAGATACATGATCTCATTGTTTTGAGCAAGTTGCTATAGAGTTCAGCCTCTGCTCAATAGGCCCATTGCAACTGAGATGTTCAGGAACTATTTATCTCTCTTGTCAAAAAGTAATGGACCAGTATGATTATGCTTGTTTAATTTCATCTGAACACTGCTTCCAAGTTATGTCTTGCTTTTAGGTGTTTATTTAAACACTCCCATTTTCCATTTTGAAATTGAAATTTGTTTTTTAAAAAAACCAAACCATTTTCAACTATAAGCTTCCCACTTAGCTGATAATTAATTTCTTATTTTAAAAAAAAATATTACTTTAGTGAAAAATTTCCAACTACCATCGATGTTCTCCTCCTTGGGTCTCTGGTGTCTTTTGCAAGGGAAGGATTCAGCTGGGGCTGGGGAGGAGCACAGCCTGCAGCCCATTCACACCACTGCTGTTGAACGGAGCCACCTGCTCCCCATGAGCCTCGCCAACCCAGCCGAGTGTGAGCTCATGGGACAACCATCCCCTTTCGAGCATGACCTCACGGCTTAACAGCTCTTTGGCTTCAGCATGTGGGAAAATGTGGGAGTTTCCCTCTGCTCCTCATTTTTAAAGTCACAGTTCTCAGTCTTCCCCAGGAGCCAAAACCACCCCTGATGACTACCAAGGAAGTAGTATGGTCTGGTGAACAGAGAGACGAAGACCTTCACCTGGGTTACCTGTGATTTATAGCACGGAGCTTCCTAACCCAAGCCCTGATTTGCCCCCTGGTCCGCAGTAAAAGCTTCTCCACAAAGACTTTGCAGCCTTGCCCTGCATAATGCCTCAATACTGTTATTTACAGGTGCGAGTGCTTGTCACTGCGTGTTCCAAGGCTGTTTCTGCAGAGACGTGGAGATGTCACCTGAAACTCACTCTTGAGTTACACAGTATAAAATCTGGGATCTGCTGCCCCACAACCACCAGCTTGCAGCCCTGGAGCCGCAGAGGACTATTAATGAGTCATGTCAGGGTCAGTGCCTGCATCCTTTTTATAAACTCTCTCATACAAGCAGGAGAATCATATTTGATAAGATCTGATTTGAGGCAGAAAAAGGCAAGGAAATATATTTACCTAAGGAGAGAGATTGGGAACAATAGGCCAAACAATGGCTGTGTAAATGAACACTTACAAGTTACTGTGCTACCCAGTTTTAGTCTTGCAAACACGGTTGGACAGTTTTTCTTCTCGATTACATGACTCCAAGTCCCTTCAAAACCAGTGGTTCTGCAGCTTTGTTTTCCTCCTAGGCTTTCTGCCCAGACACAATCCAGCATGTCGAGACTTTGCAGTGTGCCAATAGTTTGCCATCTACCCAGCAAAACCTCTGCGATTCCCCACCCCTCGCCAGTGCTGAAAAGGGATGCCCTGTGATTCAGCATCTCTGTTAGTTGTCATGCAAAGTTGCCTTCTGCTCCCATATTTCACCCCACCCCAGGCTGTTTGTGTGCAGTAGAAATGTGTCGGGCTTTTTTTGCTTGAAAGATACCTCCTTGGCAATGCATCCCTGCAAGTCCTGAGCTGAAGGGAGCTTTCTGACACATCTCACAAAATGCCTTTTATGGATTAATGTGGGGCACACGTTTTGGCTGAGGTCGTTTTTTGCTGTGGCAGATTTGTTAGAAGGGCAGCTGTGATCAAAAGTATTTGGAGGGGGTATAGAAGCAGTCCCAGAACCTTCTCCAGATTTAATGGACATGAGGAACTGCACTGAAACTTGGCAGTTTGGTTTTGCTTTGAAGGTATGAGTTCTGGCTTGTTCCAAAACAAGCAGGGGCAAATCTATCTCTAGATGCAGATGGTGCTAGATCTCAAGCCTAAATAACTCATTGCTGTTGCTGACCATGGCTTTAGCTGATCGACATTGGGAAGGGAAGTGCCAGCAGTCGCTGGAGGCCACTGCTGTGTAAGCGAGGCAGGCATGGACTCAGATGGCAGATGTCTACCTGGCTCTCACAGGCCTGCTCCTGCTATGCCTTTATTTTGTCTCTGCTATCAACCCAGCCAGAAGCTGTCGCTGGCCATGCTGCTGCTCAGAAGAGAATTCCAGATTTCATTCATTCAAGCCAAATCTCAACCTGGCTAAGAAAACACAGAGCAATGTAGATCAGGCCTATCAATCACTTGGATTGGCTTTCACATTTCATGTAGGCAGCAAAAGCCTTAACAAATATCAACTGCTGGAGATTTCTGACATTGCTGGAGAAGTTTTCCAGGTTGCTGGTGGAGCAGAAGTTAACCAGAACCCAGTGCGTCTGCTGGAGCCCCAGGGCTGCGGAATGGAGGGGACCAGAGGGAACTGAGTCATAGCCAAGTGTGGATAAACCACCCAGAGACTCGTCGTGTGCAGGAAGGGAGAGGAAAGTGAATAGCTAAAAAGGCTAGGAAAAGCAGCCCAAGAAATTGCCTGGTGGCATTGGAGGACAACAAAACCCAAAATGTGCTGCTCAGAATCAAGTTAACTCTTTGTTTCAAAGGAGATGGAGTCAAACTTCTCCTGCCTTCAAGAGGAGTCTGTCCTTTAATCCTGAGCCCCTGAATGGTGAATTTAAGCTTCTGCAAGTAGTAGAACTTCAGAAGTAGAACTTCAGTGACCCTCGAAGCAGCTCACTGGACCCAAGCACAGACTCAAAGCACATATCTGTGCACCTGGCCAGAGGCGATTTTATGCCAAGACTGTTCAAGCTGAAGCACGTTGGCTAAAACACAAGGGAGACCTAAGGTACACCTGTAGTGTTGCCAAAGCTCAAACACATGCATGGGCAAGAGCTGCGGCTGGAAAACCTGGGTTGGAGGAGCTTCTGCTGAAGAACCCCCTTGCCACCCCTAGCAGCCCAATCTCCCTTCTCTTGGTTCACATGCAGGCATTGTAACATGGCTGATCAGCAAGTGCCCAGATATTACCTTTAGCATTATTAGGCAGGAAATCTGCTCATGTTGCAGACCTTTGCCTTGACGGTGTGAACATTGCACTTTCCCTCTTTCCCTGTCGCTAGCTCCACTCCATATGCAAGTTGGTGCAAGATGCTTATTCTTTTCTGGCTTATTTAAGACCAAGACTCATTTGCAAAAGCCCAACTGTCATCACATTTATTTTTCTTCCTCATGCTTTTCTTGGCCTGGCATGCTGGGCAGTGATGGTATGTGGACCCACGGGACCCCAGATGTGCTATGAAATGATGCAGAAGCATCAATATTTTCACTTTGAATGGATGGGGTTTTCTGCGGATCGCTAACTCATTGCAGTCAAGGTTGTTTAAGGGCTCGGATGAGAAGAAAAGCACTGATGGAAACAAAGGAGGGAAGAAATGCTTGAATGCAATGGTTTAGGGGAGATGACTTGGTTTTAATAGGGCTGATTACGATGCAGAAATGGAGTTGCTGAAAACCGGCTCCCCTGACTTCACTGCTGATAAATCTCTGTGCTTCACTATGAATGACGCAGGCAGCAAATCTGACAGAGGCACGTTCCTTATAGCTTTGTTTTAAAGGCTTTGCTTCTACAAAGTGCACTCTGAAGGCTCTGCAAAGATGGGGCTTGATCCTGCCAAAACAGATTCTTGTGCCAAGCTGTGAGCCTGTGACTACCCGCACAGGGGATGCAGCTGAGTGTTTTCTGGTACAGAGCCAGAGGTGGTATATTAAAGTGAAAAGGGGAGAAGGGTGGGAGGCTCGGGGGGTTCTGGAGCTCAGGAGCTCAGGTAGCCAAGCGGTGTGAAGACCAATGCCAGCAGCTGCTCAAACTTTGTAAAGAAGATAAAATCATTCCTTCTCACAGTATTGCTGGTTGACCAGAATAAAAGCAGAGTAAGCAAGTCCTGAAAACCTCTCAGGGTTGCAGTCACAGTAACCACCTTGTTTATGATGAGACTGGTTTGGTTCAGCTAAGGTAAGGCACAGCTGTGCTAGGCCCTGTGCAGACACACCGGGACCCATCTTGCCCCAGCTAATATATGCCATCAAGACAGAAATGAGGTCAGAGAGGAGCATGCTTACCTTCCCAGGCAACTTGGAGGCAGGCAAAGTCTTTCCCCTGCCTCAGTTTCCCATTTAGAAAATAAGGATAGCAATACCCACCAATTTTTAGCAGATACCACAAAGCACTGTGTAATATTCATGTGTTTTTATCATTAGCAAAATATTGGCATATGCTGGTTCAAACTGCAGGAAAACAGCTATGTTGTAATTAATTAAAGCAAAAACTTGTGATTAAGTATAGCTTTGATATAGCTGTAGAAGTTATAGGCACTCTCTCTTGAAAGAGGAATTGATGTTCACGTAATATAGCTGTGCTGATCTTCCAGGAGCTCTCAGCTGCGTGGGGGACCTTCAAGTGAGCCATGTGATGTTTTCCGTTCCCAGCACTCCTCAGGTTTTAAACCAAGCACCCTCAGTGTAATTTCTTTTGATTTACTTATTATAGAAGTTTTTTTAAAAACCTCTTATGGTCTGGTTTTTGTACATTGTATGACACTGGGGAAGAGAAATTGGGGCTGTGCAGCATACTTCTAGTGCAGTTCCAGGACACATTAACACCAAAAGTGGGAAAGCATTCCTAAGTAGTAATAATCATTAAATAAAAAGAAGAGGAATGCCAGCCAGAAAATGGAGAAACAGAAGTCTATCAAAAATATCATTAATAAAGGAGAACAAATACACTGAACAGACTTTTTCAGATGGAAAACCACAGACACTGTGAGGCACTTTGCCTGCTTGCAATAAATGGAAGGTGTCGTGAATTGCTACATGCCATCAAGGAGAGCAGAGCAGCGTGAAACCACTGGAGTACACTGAAAGAAGGCTTATGCCCAGAGCCAGGTGCTTTCAACACATGTTTATAATTTCTCATTCATTGTTAAATTTTGCCATTTCTCCCTGTGCTGACATGGACTTCTATGGGAATGGACCAAACTTCACCCACTTTGCAGATGGTCTCTGAAAGAAACTTCCCCTTCCCAATCAGGGGCTTTAAATTTTTTTTTTTTTCAAATAAGAAATAAATACAGTTTTCTTGTTGAGAACAAAAAGGTATTTTGAGTTCCCACCTGTAGACAGGAGACCGGCAGTCCTGTGAACAGCAGAGCAAACATACTCTGTTTTCTTACAGATGCGCATCTCTCCCTCAACTGATTTTGTAACTGAATTAGGCTAAGATTTCTGTCATCTCTGCCCATGCCTATGAAATCCCTCTCTTATTCCTTTTGCAACTCCCCTCGCAGGAAAAGTTGGCTATGACACGTCAGCTGCCGTGCTCAACTGCAGGAATCGGGCCAAAGCGATTAGAGCAAAATTGAGGTTGTCCAAACCTCAGCAGGGTTTGGGGGTTTTTTTCCTCCTCAGCAGCCAGTTTCCCATATAGGTACACAGATTTTTTATTTATATATTTACCTTTCTGTCAAATTCAGTTGAAATCAGGCAGGGCACTTGAGCAGAGAAGGGGCATGAGGACAGACAAAAATACATGTCCATCAACAAACTGACTGTCTGGATGCCCTTTCCCCAGGCAGACTCAAAACATGATTTTCTCCTGATATACAGAGAAATTTTTGCAGGAAGGTCTTTGGTCTCACAAACAAAACTCTGACAGTTGTAAGTATCCCCCCTGGAGCTGCAAGGGGTGCTCCATCGATTCCCACTGTCTGCAACATCTTCAAACGTTGTGGTAAAATGCTCTTTATCTGCAAACAGCATTTCCCAGAGAAGAGAAAGTTTCAGAGACCTTATTTTTTCCCAAATGATGAGAATATAGTGTGCAGGGCAGACAAGACACCTCGTGCGCACCCTGGGCCCATCCTGCCCTGTATGCAGTGTCCATCAGTGCCCAACGCCTGCACTTAGGAAATGTTTATAGGAAGCAAACCAAGAATACAGACCTACCTCTCCTGGACAGTTCTGGGCTCCCAGTTGTCACCAGGATGGGAATTTGCAGAGCTGGAGGCTGTCTCTGAGCCTCAGCCCCTGCATAGGAAGAACCCCAGTTTGGGTTGCTTCCCTTGCTACAGGAAGAGGCAAACAGCTCTTATCTCGCTTGCCAATGTGACCAGGGAGATGGGGATGGGAAGGACCCTTCCCAAAGCCAGATTTGATGTCTGGTTTCAGCAAGCATTTAAACAACACTCCCAACCGCACTGCTTACCCACAGTAACTCACAATATGAGGTTTTAATTAACTGTATTTTTTTCTCTGCAACATCATTTTGCTTAACTCTAGCTTAAACTTCTTGACCAAAGAAATGGAAGTGGGAAAAGAAAAGCTTTCCCTTTGAATGAGTGGCTCATGCCTGGCTTACCAAAAAATGTATTGCAGTCCAGTAATACTCATCACAAAACTGCAGGGAAGGAAGTGGGAAGGAACCTGGGGATATCGTTCCTCAAATATTTTAAACCAAAGGTTCATGTCATGAGAATAAAAGAAGCTATTGACCATTTGATGGCTTCTCTTTATAATCAATTCAGAATTCTGCTTTGAATATTCATTTGTTATTTCTGCTCCCCACATTTCTCTTGCTTGAATGGAAATGCATAGAGAGGACTTCTGTGTTGATTTGCTGTCCCTTCACAAAGCACCTTCTGAAACCCTACAACCAGGAGGTAGCCAGGGACCACCAGACTGAAAATACCTGAACCAGTCTGCTCTCCCTTGTCCCAGCCCAGGACTGACTTAGTATAACCCATTCCTGGAGAAAAAAAGAAACAGAAAAATTATCCCCCAATGCCAGTTGCTGGTGGGTACGTGCAACTTCTTGTTTCTCAGCTATTCAGCCAAACAGCCCTTTCCATAGTCTCAGGCTGGAACATGTCCTGAGCAGCCAGTTTCTTTTTTGTGTGGCAAGAAGAAACATAATTTTTTAAATCATGCAAATGAGGAACAAGATCCATATATAAAATAAACAGACAACCCATTTTTCACCTATAATTGTTTCTTTGCCACATTAATAAAAATATGGTGTGTATTATGGTTAATGAATATGTAAATGAGGTATGATTAATAACTCATTTGGAGAGAAATGGGAAAATTCATTTACCTTCTGTAATTCCTCTGTGCTTCCCATCCTCTGTTCAATGTCCTTCCAGCTCCCATCTCTTAATGCCTGAACTGGGTCCCTTTGACACAACAAAATAGTAGAAACAATATTGCCTGTATTAAACCTGAGACCATGCCCAAAGCATTTGTTGTTTTCATCTCTTTGAGGGCATCTATACCATGCATGGAATAAAACTCCAGTCACCCAAAACCACCTGAGCTAAACAACCTGGCCTGGACATAAAGGTTTAGGATCTGCGTCCTAGGTGGATAAATAAATCCCCTTGCCAAGCTGTCCTCCCACGGGAGAGCCATGGGGTGTGAGCGTGGGCTGGGTGAAAGTTTATCACTGAAAAGCTCCTTTGGTAGGTGCCTTATTGCACCCTTTATGACATCCGTGTCTATGAGCAATTCCCCTTTTTGACAATATCATGGGATTTTGGTTTTAATCTGGAAGTTTTCTCTAGAAAATGTCTGATGGTGAAACATTTCCCTCTCTCATGCCCCATTTTTGTACAAAGTACCTCCTGTCTGTACTGCCTGTCCTGCACAGACCCCTTTCAACCTTGTTCCATACCCTCTGGCACTGCAACCGCAGCATGGAACCCACCAAACCCCTCAGCCTTCGCCCTGAAAACACTAATTTCCTGAGAGCTGGGGGTGAGATCTGTCTGAGCCCCTGGCATGAAGTTTGCTTCCCTGGACACAGACTTGCATTTATTGGGTAGCTGAAAGCCCAAAGAGGTGTCTAGCTTCGGGGGGGACTCCCCTCCTGCTCATTGTCATCTCGTATATGAGGCCACTTGGGCCGGAGTCTATTTGCAGTCTCCCACATCCTCCCAGTATCACTTCTTTACCTTTTATTTCGTAGAGTGAGAGTCCATTTGCCTGCTGCTATAAGAACAAACAAGGCAACTTTGGCAGGGAAATCAGGCTACTGAGTCTGCAGAAGGCATCTCTCATCAGCTCGTGATCAGGAACACAGCACGGTTGTGTCTGCTCCTAGACATCTTCAAGCTGGCGAGGCTGTGCAGGAGGAGGACCTTGGAGGCTGTGTAATGGAAAAAATGCAAACCACTCCTCAGGGTAAACGCTGTGAATTTTTTTACAAGCCAAATGCTTCTTTTCTTTCTTCTTCCTAAATTTCCCTTGCTTTCCAGGCTGCATTTTAAAGGAAAAGTTGGACAATCAGGAGAAAGTGCTGCTTGCTGCTCAGAAGAGCACTTGCAGCTTGTGACCATGCACAACTGCACACAGGGCATCTTCCAGGATCACAGCAGCCCACCTATTGTGGAAAAGGTCCCGTCTCTCTACATTTAAGCAGAGCTGTTATGAAAAGCCAATTATTTCTCCTTGTCCCCTGAATTACTAAGATTTCACCTGAACTGTAGATTATCCCCTAGCTTTTACCAGCCTACAAAATTCAGGGTCAGCACATGCTGGGACCATTGCAGCACACCCAGGGCTTGATTCGGGAGCTATCACAGTGAGCAGGAATCACGTAAACCAGTGCCTCCTCCGCAGCACGGGGCTGCTAGAACCAGCAAAGACCATTTCTGGGGCCACGATGTTGAGCTGGGATGTAGCAGAAGCAGGCACAGGACTGTTTGCAAAGTCCTTTGGTGATGCCCAAGGTCTACCCAGAGAAGCCCAACACCTCTGAGCACTGGTGCATGCTGCAAGTTTGCCGTGCTTGGCCGGTCTCCTACACCAGTGCACTGACCACACAGTTATGCAGGACAGAGGAAACAGTCCCTCCAGGCTGTGGCAGGACTTTCTGCTCCAGCATTCCTGTTTACTCAGTGTTTGCATCATTTAGCAGTCAGCCCGTTAACACATGCTTTTCTGTTGGAATAAAACATCCACACTGAGAACCCCCTGAACTGCTCGGTACAAACCACTCAAGTGCAGGCACCGGGGTCAAAGGATTTTTCCTTTATTTCACTACAGTTCGGTGCGTTAAACTGGGCTGCAACCAGTGCTTGGCAGTGATTTTATTTCTTTTTTTTTTTTTTTTTTTGCACATTAACTGACTGACTCTACAGAGCATTAAGAGGCAACTGAGCTGGTTGGGGTCTTGAATTTCCTCCCAGCTCCTCAGGACATGCAGACCTCGGCTGCACAGCATTTCCGAGGACCTTGCACTAATTCCTTTGGAGGTTCTTCCTGCACCCTGTGAGCTCGACTACAAGGACACACGCACCCTCTCGTGGCAGCATTTTCACCTTCAAAGAGCCCAGGCTCTGCTTTTGTACCGGCTTCGGTGTCTCCTTGATGCTACACCTGCAAATGAGAAAAGGCACCAGCGTGGGACAGACCTGCTGCATCCATCATGCTCATCCTCCCCCATGTTCCTGCATCCCCAAGACCCTTTGCAAAATTAGGAAAGTCTTCCTGCAGCTGCTGGCAATAGCTCCTTTGGGCTGCATGGTCTTTTGGGGGAGGTGCTGAACAGGGTATATGTTACCTGAAGGACTGGGGGTGCTTCATTTCTATAGAATTCAGGGTTTGATTCTGTTTTGGAAAGAAGCCTTCCAGTGCATATTCACATCTACCCCTTTCTTCCTAATCCCCAGGTGGTCGTTCATCCCTACAGAGCCTTCAGCCCCTTCCCAGCCTCTATATCCAACTTCTATATCCAACACTGTGGGCTTACCAAAGGCCTCCTAATAAGTGCTTTCTTCAGCTTCCAGAAACAGGTAACTCCTCAAGAACCTCAGCTTTCCAGAAACACACTAAATTCATTTTTAGCCCTCCTAGTTATCGGAAAACACAACCCAAAAGGCAGCTCCCAAACATTGCTTGGATAACTGCCATTTGCCTTAGCAGAGGTGACAGGGCCAGCCCTCCCTGCAGCTCCTGGGCTTGCTGCAGTGTTCCCAGCTCCGGGACAGCAGGACATGCCCAGGGTCACAGGGGGAGAGCAGAGGGAAGACTCAAAATATCAGCTCCAAAGCCCTCCACCTGATTCCCTGCAAGGCACTTGTTCCTCTGTCCCACTGCCCTTCCCCAGGGACACATCCTCCTTTTGCCCCTGCGAGGGCAGGGGGAGGGACTGTCACCCTGCTATTTCATGAGGGTTTCTGCCCAGCAGCAATCAAAAGGTCCCACACAGTCACTGGAGATAAAAAGCATAAACAGATGCGATGGGAAGGTTTCTCCTGAAACTTGATTTAAGGTTCTCAGAGATACACGCAGATACAGGCCCACGTCAGGGCTTAATAACAGCTTGGGGGTGGGGGGGGGGGGGGGAGATACACAGCTCTTCCCACCCAGCTCCATCCGTAATGGATGAGGCTTCAAAAACCCACAAGGAGCCCAGGAGAAAGCAGCTGCTGCAAATCCCTGCTCCTGTGCCGCTGGTGAAGGAAGCAAACGATCCAAGCACAGGAAGGAAACAGGTCTTTTGTCCATCACCTTTCAAGGGGGATTCCCTCCGAGGGGAAAAAAAATAATTATAATAAATAAATGGATTTCTAACAGCAACCTGGTTCAGTATTGTGCCATGTTTACTTGTCCATGTGTGCTTTCCCCAGTGAGCCATGCTCCCGCACGCTTGGCTTGAACATGCTGCGCTGTACGGCCAGATATTTTTAATTGCAGCAAGCAGGCGCAGGCTCTCCCTTGTGTAATTGCTTGCACCTTGCTGATCCAAGCAACCTGCAGTGTCGCAGATTGAACCCAGACATTGCCTAATTTCCTGGGTGAGCCCAGGCAGGCAGAAACTCAGCGACAGAGCTGGCTGTGCACTCGCCATCAAAATGGAAATTTGGCTGGAGACACGTCACTGGAAATTAAAATTTTTGTGGGGAGGGGGGAAAGGAAAAACTATGATCAATCATTTGTTCCAATTTTTCATTAAAAGCAAGAATTTTCCTTAAAGTAAATGCTGGTTACAGAAGAGCAGCTGTTTGTTTTGTTTTCTGTAACCAAAACCAGAAGATTGGTCTTGAAAAAGTTTTTGAAAACTGGCTGCTTTGGTCAGTAAAGCAAAAACAAAAGGAAACTGTTGCAAAGACTAAAATAAATGTTTTTCTCTGAACTTCCAAGTATATAAAGAAAAGACATTATTCAATTGATTGTAGTCTGTATTTGAGTCACTTGATGCTGCCACAGATGATGAGTATTTGCTGCCTGCAGCATCACAGACCTCCACAGCTCCTTCCTGCTCCAGCTGTGCCACAGTCTCAGCATGTCGGGATAACAGCTCTCTNGAGAGTCATTAATAAGCAGGAAAAAAAAAAAAAAAAAAAAAAAAATTCCTGTGCCCAGGCTTTCAAGGACCAAACCCCGATTGGGACAGTAATTGGCTCGTGCAGGTATTAGACCTGAAGCCCTTCCAGGCAGTCACCCAGTGCTACGTGCATGGGGAGCGTTTGCATTGCTGCTGGGTGCAGAAGGGACCCTTGGAGCCCCAAGCCCAGCTGTGGTCAGGCACAGCTAGTGGGGACACACTGGGGAAGAGGCTTTGCAATCACTTTGCCTTTTCTCAGCTACCTGGACCAGTGTTTCCATCTCCACCACCTTGAGCATGGCTCTGTCTTTCCAAGGCTGATGGAGTTAAGCAGATTACTCTGATAGACTTGTCTCTGGCTTACTCAGAGCATTTCAGCTACTAGGAAAAGAAAAAAAAAAAAAAAAAAAAAAAAAAAATCAAGATGTCTCTCTGGATCTTAGGTTATGTATTGATTTTTCAATGTGGACAAACAAAGTGTCATTCAAAAACCAAACTCTTCCTCGTTAATGCACCTTTGCTGAATCAAGTTGTATAGTAATCAATTAACACATAAATAATTAAAACAACATTTTAGACTAAAACGTTCTGTCCATAAGAAGGCCTGCGGTCTGTGAATTACAGGGCATTAATTCATACCTAGTGTTCTTAATGGACCCCGACCTTCGGCCTCATGTCTACCAACAATGAAGTGTGAATTAATCCACTGTATTTCACGCACTGTCAACTCATCCCATCTAAATGGAGTTCAGCCACCCAGAAGGTCACCTGAATCTGTGGGGAGAGCAGATGCGGATGGTGTCAGCTTTACTGCAGCCCTTGAAAAGGTTTGGTGTCCGCTGCATAGGGTGCCCCAAGGCTCCAGTGGCACCAGGCAAAGCCTGCGATCATCTCCCCTGCACAGCCCTGGGCTTTATTTAACTGAACACCAGGGCATACAGGCTTGGAGACCCTTGCAGGGTAAAAATGCCATCAGCCCTCCTATTGCTTAGGCAAAAGCTTGCCAAATGCTTTAGCCCGGCCTCTCCAGAGCCCTGCAGGATCCAGGCATGGGTTACTCCTCAGAGGCCTCCCACCCCACGCCAGCCCCACCACCCAGGGCTTCACATCCCTTGAAGGCTGGGTGAGCAGCAGCCACCCCTTCGCTCTAGCTCCCATGCACTGCATCCATGGCCATCAAGGGAGGAGCAGAGGTCCAGAGCTCAGTCCTCCAGTCCCTAGAAAGCCCACAGCTTGGAGGACACTGGCCCCATGGTCCTCTCCGGGCAGCAGGTTCACTCTGCCTCGTCAAAGGGATGCTTCAAAGAAAGGATGCAAATTCTATTACCCATCCCTCAAGGTTTCCCCTGTTAAAAATCAAATCTGGGCTGGGAACATGTCTGTGCTCCTGCACTTTGAGATGAGCTTTAATTAAGAGGTAAAATTATTAAAGCTGCAAGTTATTATAGCCCCAGGACCCTGGCCCAGTGATATGAAGCAGATGGTCCAGGGGCAAGCAAAAGCCCTTTAATAAAGAAGCGTTTGCAATTCATGAGCATTAATTATGTCCACTTCTCTCATTTTAAAATGTTATGCTTGTCAGCCCTGGTATTGTGTGGAAAGCAAGCATGATGAATTAAGCAAACCCCTTCTGGTTCAGGACATATTCTTTGTGTGATGAAAATTAAAAGTATTATCTCCCAGAAGATAGAGTGATTAGAATATTTAAATGCTAGGGGTTCCCCACTCTTCCTCAACCTTTCTCCCCACCGCCTCAGCTTCCCTTTTGGGGTTTTGGAGGGCACTGCTGGGATCCAGCCATCCCCAGGAGGCAGTGGGGGATGCATCACCCCGGTCCCTGTAATGCTGACTGAGGGTACCAGGGTGCTCCAAACAGCTCTGTAACAGGGAATCAGTGCCACCCTGGGCAAGTCACTTATCCTCTTGCTTCACCCCCTGCCTGCCCCATCTATTTTTTATAATAAGACTAGCCCATAAAACAAAGGATTAAGGAGAGGGTCAATCCCACGGAATTCCTTGCTCTGATGCAGTTTGCCATCATCACCAACATGCTTTTTCACCTGATTTCTACAGGTGTGAAGTGCCACACCGCAGTACCTGCTTGCCAGATGCTCTGTCCTGCCACCAGACACCTGGCTGGAGCTGCAGCATTTCAGTGCACAGCCAGAGACAGCCCTGCCTGCCCAGGCAGTGCTGGGCTGGGGAAACCAAGGTGACACCATGCAGTACAGCAGACAGGAGGCTAAGATCCCAGACTGGACCTCCTAAATACCCACCCACAGTTGCAGTGCCCACCTGCGCTGCTCACCTGGGTGGTACAACAGCTTAAAGGCTAAAGGCAGAGCACCTGGGGGCTGTTAGGAGAGGGTGGCATCTAGGATCCAAATGCATGGTGAGCCCTGAGTAAGAGTAGCTCTGCGGCAATTGCTGTCACTTTGTTTTTTGCAATGAGAGCCATACAAGCTCTGCTGGTGCAGGGCCAGGGCATGCTCTGACATCCCCACAACAGCACCTGAGTCTCCAAATCCCAGCACACCTGCACTGCATGGGAGAGGAGGGCAGAAGTTCATGCAGCACCACTCTCAAGCCAGTCGAACTCCATTGGCTGCAGGCAGAGTCTCCAGCAGTTGTGTAACCCCAGATTTTGGCCTCTCAAAGGGGGGAAATACTGAATCTGTGCTCCTTTTTTCAGAGAACAGCCATGGCTGTGTGAATTCAGGTAAATGTATATATGAGACCCTCATTCAGGATGCAACAGCTAAAGGAATCTTGCTGTCCTGGTGGGATGAACCTCTGGCTGAATGCCTAGACCTGTGCTAGGTGGGCTCTCATTGCTCCTCACAGTTATTGATAGACTGAGAGAGTTGAATCTATTTGTCTTGGTGGCAAGAGGTAGGTTTGAGACTGGTTTGGGCTGGAAGAGATGGATTGAGGAGGTGTGGGAAGCACAGGGAGCGCTTTGGAAAAACAAGCAGAATGCTCAGCCACCAACAGCACTTGTCCATGAGCATGTGAAGCTCGAAAACATGGCATGAATAACTGGTCACCCTGGCACATCAGGAAACCCTGCAAAGCCATGTGAAAATGCCAGTCTGTCTTATTCTTGTCCTTTGTTTTCTCCCCTCATCTCTTTCCTCTGAGCACTTGAAGCATTCAGTAAGACCACTTAAAACATGACAGCAAATAATTCCTCCTACCACCCTCAGCAATGAGAATTTCCTTTTTGTTTTCACAGCTAAAAAGCCTCTCCTTGCATTTTCCTAGGTACAAACTCAGGTTTTCCATGCAGGGGAGGTCTCGTGCCATGCCTAATGTTACAAGGCTGGTGGGAAAGGGCAAGGGATATTAACTTGCTCAGACTGCTCCCCAGCCCCGGAGGGCATCAGATAACCCAGTCTGACCTTACAGCATGAAGCCGCCTGCCCTCCCCGTAATAGCTTCACCCACTACACAGCCGTGTTTAAAGATGACATCGTTTACATTCATAGAGATTTATTGGCTCTTCCTTTTGCCCTGAATTAAACCCCATTGTGGAACCATTTGATTTTTCCAGGCTCTCGTCAGAGAAGCCCAGGACTGGAGGAAATCGTCTGTACAAGTCCCCCACAGAGTCCCAGCAAGGGCTGAGCACCAGGCTTCAGGAGAGCACGAATCCACTCTGAAAATGGACCAATTCATCCCAAAAAGTAATCCCACACACTGTGCTGACCACTGCTAAGCACCAGTCTAAGCTGGTCTGCGTTGAAATGACTCCACAGCCTAGAGCCAGAAAGTTGACACTTTAAAGTAAAACTGGTCCTGCCTGTGAATCCTTACACATAATAAGCAAAACCAAATGCTTGGGTTTGGCTCTATGCAGCCAGCCCAGAGGAGGAAGATGCTGTGGATGCTTGTTCAGTGTAGTGATGGCTCAGTGCAATGGGTAGCTCGTACCTTGGTGCCTCTGCATTGTGCTGGAGCCTGGGCCAGCCTTGTGACACCCTTTGCCTCCCCCACACAGGGATCCTGGGGGACAAGCCCAGGCTCCCACCATGCAATGCAGGCTGGCAGGTACACACTGCTCCTACCTGTGCTTTGCAAGTGAGGAAACAGAGGCAGCACCAGCTTGGCCACAGAAAAGCACTGCACAGCACTGTTTTTAGGTTGACTTTGTTAAATGGATCCACAAGACCATGTGGATGCTCAGCTCCACTCCAAGATGAGCTCTCTCAGGACAGGAGCTCCCTAGGACCCTGAACCCAGCAGCCTGCTGCAAGTGCTGTAGGAACCTACCGCCCTCTCCTGTAGGGATCAGGGATTTTGTTTGTTTGCCTGTCAGCTTCATGGGGGTTTATTTTTGCTTCATGATTTAATTTGGCTGTGATTTATTTATAGCCACGCTTATAAAATATGCAGCCCCTTCTGAAACCTCTGTCCACATGAATTCTTGTGGGGACCAAAATAATTGCCATGTACACTGCCGGCCAAGAACAGCCCCAATGGTAATGCTCTCAGGCTGCTGCTGCTGCAAGACTGCAGAACATCCTCTCCTAGACGAGGACATTCAGTCATGCAGCCCTTTGGCACTAACAGAAAGTGTCATGCTTGTGTTCCCATCCCTTCACTGACCATGTCCACACACTTCTGGTCACTCCCTGCCAGAAGAAACGTAGCTGGTGCCACCATCTGAGCTCAAAGCTCTTTGGAGACTATTGCCACTGCATGAAGACATCTCAGCACAATGACAATTGTCCCAAGGATGTCCCCAAGGTTTGCTCTGAGACGTCTCAGGAAAAGGGGTGGGTGACCCTGCTGCAGGTTTCTCTATTGAACCCCAAAATGTTGTCAGTGGCTCAGGGGCATCCAAACAGACCTCAGGGGCAGGTGTGGGAAGCATCTAATGCAAACTCCTCTCTGGCACAGATCCTGCCCAAAGGGCCATGAGCTAAACCTGCTAGGAGCACCCAGGCAGAGCTCAGCCCCAGCGTTTGCTCCCTACTCTCTCCTGGGAGGGACCAGTCCTGCAGCCATCCTTCAAAGGGCACTGAATGTCCCTGGAGAAGCAGCTAACAGACCATGCCCAGCAGATACCCAGGGCTCAGTGCAGACTCAAGGCTCATCCTGGTGCCCAAGACATCTGGCTGGGGCTGAGGGATGTGACTCAGGACTTCCAGGAGGGCAATGCATTTTTGGAGCAGCACCTGGAGGCCAGGTAGGGCTCCCCATGGTGACCGGAGCCAGCCCACAGCACAACTCTCCTAGGTCAAGCACCAATGCATGGGCCTTCAGCTGCTGAAGGATAAATCAAATATAACAGTTACCTCCTGTCACTGGTAGGTTATTTGCATATGCAATGTTTTCCTTGCATGTGCATGCATACGATTTGCACGTGCAGTTATCCCTTGACATGGGTATCTCTCAATTGCCTTGCTGTGAGCCTGCCCAGCTTGCAGCCTGCAAGGCCACGTGCTGCTTGCCCAGTAGGACACAGGAACCAAAGGAGGCTCAAATCCCCCCAACAGTCATATCCCCCTTACACACACACACAAAAAAAAAAACCACACCACCTTTTTTGATTGAGTTAAACACCAGCATACCTCATCCCAGTTCATGGCCAAATTCAGCTGGTTCCTCGAGTCCTGGGTCAGGCACACAAAGAGCTCCATAGGGCATTAGGAAAGCACACCCTGCAGAGATTTAACAACTCTTGGGGCTCGGGAACACCCTGCTCCACCTGCTCCTCAGCTGCAAAGGGGTCAGGTGCAGCTCCATCTCCACCAGCACAGCCAGGGGCACCGGGGCAATGCTGGGGTGTCCCTGGGCTCAGGGGGTCTCTCATTAAGGGGGAATAAGAGAGAAGAAAAAAAACCCCCAAAATTAGATACTAAACACAAGGAAAGGGACATAGAAGGTAATTCATTATCCCTGCTTACTCCCAGGCCTATTAAATACTCCCCATCCTCTTGGTGTGGGCGGTAGGAAATCCTGCCCTGTACGAGGGCAGATGGGATCGCCTCCAAATCACCCCCAGGTGCTTCACGGTCAATTAGAGGCAAGTGTGGAGCAAGGGAGAGGGGTTAAAGATTACGCAAAGGGCCAGGCCAGTGACACAGCAGGGAGCTCCTCTGCTCATCTATATCATAGACACTAATTTGGTTTAATTTACTTCAAAGACTTTCCTGTAGGCTGTGGCATACGCAGGGTTGGGATCTATTTTTCTCAAAAGAGGTTTGAAAGGGGGCAGGGGCCTTTCTCTTGAAAGAATCCCAGGGAGAGTGCTTTGGGGTTTGATTTTTTTTTTTTTACAAGGACTGTCTCCAAAGGCAGATAAGAGGGAGACCTGGGAAATGAAAGCCAAAAAAGTATGTATGAAAGGAAACACAACTGACAAAGACTGAAATGAAGCAGTTAGAGCACTTTAAAATAAAGCCTCTCCCCACCCAGTGCCTGCAGAGAGGCAATAAAACCATCCTGCATACTGCTAGCCAAAGATTCCCCTAGGAAAGCACACCCTTTGGGGAAAGTTAAAGATGTTGAATTATCCCCCAGGAAGGGAATAAACCAGGGACAACTCCGTGCTTTTATCCTTTCATCAGTCTGGGAAGATGGCTTGTTAATGCTGGGAGGCTTAAGGAGAATGTAAACGCAAGTGAACAGCCATGGGGCTGCAGGGCACAGAGCAGGATGGCTCCTTGGCAGGCAGGGAAGAAAGCAGGAAGACCAGGTCCTGGGCTGCAATCACCGACCTGCTCCCTCCCACGTTGTGGACGAGGCAGGGACCAGAGCCTGGGAGCTCCACCGGCTCTCAGCCCAGCTCTAAGCATCTTTCTGCAGCTTTGGGCAATCGCAGCCACCCTTTCTCCATCCAATTCCAGGGAAGGGGCAGCACCCCATTGGGTGGAGGCAATGCCAGACCCAGCAAGGGCTAAGGGGTACAAACCCACGCCAGGGACAAATGCTGTGGGAGCATCCCTACAGCTGTACCGTTTCAGCCCGAGCATAAATCAGCCTTGGCTGAATTCAGGGTTAGACCCCCCCCCAAAACACTCCTGGGTGTCTCTGCAGCATCTCAGGCACCTTCTAACTTCAAGGCAGGGGACTTCAGCGCTTGCACACACTGATTCGGTGCTCAGCATGTGGGCTAAAGCAGCACCTCCTGACCGCAGCCCCTGATGTCCCTGTGATGGGAGAGGGGAGCTGCGGCAGAGGAAGCACTCCATAAATCACTACCAAAAGAGGTTGTGTTCACGGAACCGTCAATAACCGTGTTAAATAATTACGGGGGAAAAAGTTGACCAAGTGAGAATAGGAGGGCTGTGGGGTCAGCGCTGAAGGGCAGAGATGGGAGGGAGAGGTTTGAGGGCAAGCTGGAGGATGAGGACAGTGGAGGGGCGAGAGAGCTCAGGGGATGGGTAATGGGATGTGAAGAAAAAGTGTTGCTAGACTCGGAAATCAGGCTGAGACTACTCCAGTCAAGTCCCGAATGGATCTAAATACACATTCACTAACCATATCCCAGCTCCAACCCATCTGGGGAAAATCCAGCCCTCAGCACCCCTGTACGTGGGAGAGTTTGGCAGGGGAGGTCTGGAGTGAATGGTTTTACTCAAAGCCCAGTCATAGTGGTGGTGGTGTTATAACATTCATTTTTATTAACCTGATTACAAAGTAGCGATAAAACCTGCTCAAATCAAGTGTGATTTGAGTCTCTTCTTCTGCTAGTCTTGAATAGGGCTGAAGTGGGCAGCTTCGGAGCCCTCCAATCCAGGACCAGTTATCTGATATCATTTGTGTCACCTAAAAATATAAAAACAATGGAAAAAAAATTGCCACCCAGCTCAGTTCTTGCTGAATGGCAGCAATAAAATGAATGTGGATGTGGTTCATCTCATTTAGTTAATAAAAACAGCCAGTGTAGAAAAGAAAATTAAAACAATGATTTGTATCAGGGCTGTTGGATTTACAGTACCAGCCAGGGTCACTTGCCCACACTGCTTCCTCCATGCAGATTGTGTAGGATAATTACTTGCATGTTGCTAACAAACTTTGCTAATTGGCGTGAGTTTGTCCTGAGGATATCTGATGCTTTCTGCAAGGTATTGGCCCTTGACATGGACTTACAGGCACAGATGCTGGATTTGCCTCAGGTGTCTTCATTGTTCATTAGCAGATTCCAGCCAAGAGGATGAGAAGGGACTGCAGCATCTTCAGCTGACTTTGAGATGCCCCCAAGAGCCTGGGTCTCTGCAAAGAACCATGCTCGCTCCCACTCGGTTCATTTTCCTGCACCTACAGCTGAGCACTCTCTGGCTGAGTCACTCTGGAATGAACTGACTTGTTCATCTTGACAGACTAAGGCCTCTTGCTCCTTGTCAGCCACTACGGTCTGAAGGAAACCTTCCCAGCATGAATTAATGCAACATTGACCAAAGAAGTCAAACCAGAATTAACTAATCAGCTGGCACTTAGTGATGGCTGTAGCAGTTGGCTTTCCCAGGTGTGGTCAGCATGTTAGCACCTGCCTTAAAGAGAGAGATAATCAGCAAAGACCACGGTGGTGCCAGAAGAACGAGGGCTTCACAAGAGCAGCCCTAAAGCAGCAATGGCCGGTGTACCCTGAGGGGATGCCCAGGAGGGGAGCACTGCCACAAGCTGTGTAAGGAGACCCGCTTGACACCCTGGTCAAGGGCAGCTGGGTGACTCCCCGGCCATTCCCGCCTGGCTCCGCACTGCGGCCAAGCCCGGTCCAACCACCTCTGCTCAGGGCTGCAGGGAAACCCCGCTGCTTTGCAAACTGCTCCCTCCCGGGCTTGGCTGCTCCTGCCTGCACCGGTTTTCGAGCTAGGACCTGCACAGGGACCCCCGCCCCCGCGCCTCCCAGGGGCACACGTCCTTCGGGGCAGGGTCGGTGGCACCAGCAGGGCTCGGGGGCCGCCGCTGCCCCCTCCCCGAGCCCGGGAGGGCTCCGGGAAACGCGGCCCGGAGCTGCCCCCGCCCGGCTGCAGCCGGGAGCCGCAGCGGGCTGAGGGGGGAAAGGGGCTGAGACCAAAACAGCTGCTCCCAGGCACCGAGGTCTTTTTTTATTCCTACCATAATTTTTCAATTTACAAGGCAGTAAATGAAAGAGGAAGATGAGATTTGCTCAGCGCATTTTTCAGAAGTATTTACTGCTAAGAGCACTAGAAAAGCCATTTAAACAATTGCTTTTATGATACAACACACATTAAAGAAACTTCCCTAATATTTTTTTCACCCCTCTGCCACTTCATACCGCACTGCTGCTGTTTTGTTCAGCTAGCTGTTTTATGGGCTGCCTTGATTTTAATTGGGCTGTAGCCCCAGGGTGCACTGAAATTTTTGAGTCTCATTTAGCTCCAAGTGTGCTTACTGCTGATCAGGCAGAAATGCTGAGTCCGGCCTTAAGGTCTTCTGTCATCGTGCGAGCCGTGCGTGGGGAATGGGGCACCCGGCGTGGGTGATGTACCTTCAGCACAAGTGCTGGTGGTCCCCACATCCCTCGTGGAGCTGGGTTCCTCGGCTGGGCTTTAGAGGATGGTCACCATGGCCATTTGCTGTAATGAGCCGGGGACGTTTAGGCTGGTGTTTCGGAAACGCTTTTTCACTAGGAAGAGAGTGTCAGGGACTCCCTACCCCTGGAGGTTCCCAAGGCTTGGCTAAAGAAAGCCCTGCCCAGTCTAGCGCTGGTGACGGTCCCACCCCGGGCAGGAGCCAGGACTAGAGACCTCTGCAGCTCCCTCCATTTTTATTATTAATTATTTGCACTTTAATCAGCCGTTCCCGGAGGGCAGTAAGAGCTGCCGGTGCGGGGGCAGCCCTCCGTACTACTAAGGCAAGGGCTGGGACCTGCACCCCATCGCCCACCGGGTGATGCTCCCCCCTCCGGGGGCGGGGGGGGGCTGACCCCTTCAGCCCTGTCCCCATCGCCACCCTGCGACGATGCCTGGGACACCCTGACCGTGCGCCTTAAAAAAATCTCACCCTCCCCGCCCCAGGCGGAGAGCGGGGTGACCCCCGGCTGCCGGGGTGCACAGGAGGGGAGGGGGGGTCCCTGCAGAGGTTGGGGCCGTGTCCCGCCGTGCCGCCGGCAGCCACCGGGCGGCGACCGCGCACCGCGATCGGGGCCGGGGCCGCGGGTCCCCCCCCCGCCTTCCCCCTGCGGCTGGCAGCGGAGAGGCCAGGGTTGACTCAATTAAGGCACCAAAAAAAGGTCAAAAGTGCCCGTTGTGGGGCTCGTGTGCGGGCATGGTTGAGAGCCAGGGTAAGAGGAGCTGGCG
Organism: Pandion haliaetus; assembly: GCA_013401275.1. Taxonomy (NCBI): domain Eukaryota; kingdom Metazoa; phylum Chordata; class Aves; order Accipitriformes; family Pandionidae; genus Pandion; species Pandion haliaetus. The sequence goes on along the minus strand of VYZV01007837.1, from coordinate 349,426 downwards.
ACTTCCAGCCCAACGGAGTCAACCCAAATGAGGCAGTTTTGGGG
>VYZV01007837.1:329061-347818 GCA_013401275.1 Pandion haliaetus | reverse complement strand
AAAAAAAAAAAAAAAAAGAACAACCAAAAAAAACCCCAAAACAAAACAAAAACAACAGCAACACAGTGTCTGGAGTCCTCAGAAGGCAGCCTGGGGTCTGTGCAGGTGCCCGTTCAATTCATGGCCAGACACATCGCTGACGTACAGAGGACAGACATCTCGCTCCGGCAGCAAAGACCGACAGGGCTCTACCCAGAGCTGTTTCTGTTCCTCTTGACCACGGGGCGGGGGGGCGGGGGAGGGGGGAAGGAACCTCAGTTATAAATGCTTTATTAAAAATAATAGTAAGAGCAAGTCTAAGTACAAAAGCAGTTATAGCTCATTTATATTACACAGAATTATTTCTCATTTCTAGCTTTGTCGTTTACCTCAAGATTGTTAACTGAATTTCCAGTGAATAAGGTTAAATGGCTAGCAATATAAGGAATGGTAAATACATAGCACCATTTCATATATCTGGTATTTGATTTCATAGATATACTGGGTTTGCTTCTTTCTCATCGGTAGTTTAGCTCCACGGCAAGGAAAAAGCATGTTTCACGGTTGGGAGCATCAGCGCCCCGGCTGCTCGGCACGGCACGGCACAGCACAGCACGCACCCCAGCCCTGCTGGCACGGGTGCCGGGGACACCCCCAGACCCCATCCGGGCAAAGGAGGACAACCCATGCTGGATTGCAAGTCAACCTAAGTGATTTAAAAGCCCAAATTCCCAGCGGGTGTGGTGGCAAGGCAATGGGACTTAGGCACATAAGTCATTTAGGCACTTCGGACAATCAAAGCCTTTGCTCCGAAATCCTTCAAACCTTTCGGAAGCATCTCCCGTCAGATCTGGACATGCACTTTGGTTACCAGGATCACAGCACGTGGCAGGAGCAGGGACCAACCCTCCAGCTGGCATAAACAGGCATAACTCCAATTTACACCAGCCTAAAACCAGTCAGAGCTGGGGTTTTCTGATGGTTCGATACAGGCTGGGATGGGGAAGGAGAGTTCAGGTCAAAGAGGATTTTGCATGAGAGAAAAATCACCGCGCTCTTGTTACACTGTTAGGAGTAATAGTTCCTTAGGCACTTGCTTTAGGCTTTAAAACATAGCGTATGGTCAACAAAAGCAAACAATACTATGTACATATATGTAAAAAGTGTTATAAATAGGTTTTTTTAAACCATAGATACTATATACATCTTCAATTAACAAGTAACCCTTTGAGTGTTTCCTTTTGGGGTCGGTTGGGTTTGGTTTTGGTTTTGCTGGGAGGGTTTATTCCTTTTTTTTTTCTTTTTTTTTTTTGGTTAATTTTCTTTTCCGTTTTCTCGTCTATTTTTCCCCGCCTCCGTCTCCTCCATGGACGTCATGAGTGCCCTTGTCACACCACACCACCTCCCGTGGCATCACTCGCGCTTCCGTAGGATGATGTAGACGATGCCACTGGCGAGGGCCAGGGGGAACGCCAGCCACGCCAGGATATAGGCGAAGCCGTAGGAGGTGTCTTCTGAGGCTTGGTGCCAGTCCGTGTGCCTCACTGTGAAGATGGCCGCGGCGCTCATCACGCAGAGCCCTGCCAGGGAAGCACACATAGGAAGGGGTTAGCGATGCCACGCACGGAGCAGTTCCCTGCTGGAAAACCAGAGCCAGAGAGGATAATACCCAATGCCAGCACGGAAAACTGTTTTTATTATTGCCCCCTTGTATCTCATCTATGGAAAACTATGGTAGGATTTGGCGGTGTGTGGTGTTGTGGTCTCTGCCCTGGCTGCAGGTGAGTGGGGATATCTCTGCCAGGCTCTGAGCAAGCAAAGCCAGAGCCCATGGGGCAAGGAAAGCCAGAGCATCACCTGGGCTAACCCATCCCTCAGGCAAGCATCAGGCATCCCCCACCTCTGGGCTGCTGCTCCGGACCAGCCCCGCTCATTTAAAACCCAGACGGTAGCCTGAACCACCCTACCAGAGATGCTGCAAGAGGTCAGACACAAACCCCGTTGTTTTTTAAAGCACGGAAGTTTCTTTATCACCTGCCCAGGCAAACACAGCCGGGGGCCACGAATGCTCTGGCGGGGCAGGGCCCCCGTCCTCCTCCCAGGCTGCGCGAGGAGCTCAACTGCAAACCCCACTCTCTGCAAGCTCAGCTGCACCTGGGACTCATCCCTCTTCCCCAGCTCCCAGCATCCACCCTCGCCTGCCAGGGGCCAGCGCAGGTCCCTGAGGGCTGTCCGGCTGGGCCCAGCTCTGGTAGGCAGCGTTTAAGCTTTGTTACAAAAACAACCCATCAGCATTGGGGACTGCCCAGAGCTAACACAAAGCCACCTCTATTTCTGCCTGAAAACAAGCTCTTTCAGTCAATCCCAGCAGTTCTATTATACAGTCGTGGGGCTGTTGTCGGAGCAGAGTTCCAAATCCCCTGCATGGACCTCGGGACCACCTACATTTAACCACCGTGATATTTGAGCTGTAATTCCACTTGACACTGCTGCTTTGTTCTGGGAAAGTGCAGAAGTGGGAATACGTTTCATTAACGCGCCGCGGGTGCAGTTTCCATTCTCTAAGCAAGAGAACCAACTCCCACTGCCCTGGCCCATGCAAAGAGAGCACAACAATTGTCTGCCGATGCTAGTGGGACAGAGAACAGGCATGCGGCCACGCTGGTCACCTACAGACAGCAGAATATACAGCGGCAATTGTCCACATAAGGAATTTGGCAAAATGGAGGCAACGGTTACGACTGCACTTCTGCAGCATCTGCACTGGTTTTGGCCCGGAGAATGTGCTTGGGAAGTGAAGGACAGTTGCATTCAGCTGCTTGCACCGATGTACGCAGTAATGCTTCACCACTTTAGAGCCTGATTTTAAGAAAACACTCTAGTCTTGCTTTGACAGGCCAGGAGGGCAAATGCTACCTCAAATCTGTTCCTGCAGGTTTGCACATGCTGCCCCAGCCCTGCAGACGAACCAGGCTGGGTGCTGGTGCATGCTCGAGGTCAGCTCTCCAGTGCAGGTTTTTGCAAATAACTGCGGGATATGTGGAAGGCACAGTCCTCGATGCTGAGCCCACCCTCTTCACCCCACCGAGACAGCAGCTCTAGGGTGGTAGGGATAAGCAAAAAGGGATAAAAGTGATGCTGAGACTGGAGAGAGTGACAGAAAAGTTGGGTCAAACCCTGAGAGGCCCAAACCAACATCTCTCCCATGCTCGGCTTACACAGCTAGGAGAAGTTACCTGTGGATGTGATGGACCCAGCAAGGATGGAGCAGGGATGTCAAGGGCCTTTTGATGCCTTCGTGATGGCTGAAATCCCCTCAGGGCAAATTCAGCTAGACTTCGGGGCATGTTTCCAAGCAGGGTGGAGAAAGTGCTGGGGATGCATCCTGCCCTGCTGCTGCACAACAGACCCAACTGACCTTGTGCATTTCCTCTTGCCCTTACCTCTGTGCCCCAGCTCCCCTGAGCCACAGCTGAAGTCGTACTGGAGACCAGCCCCTGCTCCTCAGGGCACCACTGCCTGGCTCTGCCACCCAACAGCACCCAGTGGTCCTGCCCCTAGCACCCACTGGTTCAGGTCCAGCGTTGCTGTTGGTCAGGCTCCAAAACTGGAGACCCTGAGCTTTGCCAAGCTGCATCACCCCAAGAGGAGGTGCAGAGTGATGGAGAGCTTCAGGAAGACCCTTCTCATCCCCTCCCAAAAGGAGGGAGGTCCTCTCCAGCTCTGCTGGAACTGAGAACAAAGCACTCAAGCAGGTAAGACCCTGCCCCTGGCAGACCTGCAGCAGGACTTTGTGGTGCCAGGGCTTTGCAAGGTGCAGAGGAACACCTTCCTCCATTTGCATTAGACAGCGGTGGCCTTCCACAGCAAGCTGCAAGGAAACCACATCAGGTTCAGCTCCTTTGACCAGAGCCATCCATACCTCCAGGTGGGATATCCTGGCAGCGCTGGCACAGCCATGTCCTGTTTCCTACCAACAACTATGAAATTCAGGGTCACAAAGACCACAACTGCCCTAAGCCCCCTCCTCCAGCCCTGGCTGGGGAGAACAGCAAGGATGGCCACAGTGCCCACCTCTGCATGGTCCATCCGGTCTCAGACCTTTGCCTATGGGTCCCCCAGGCCACAGGGAAGCTTCAGGGGGATCAGGTCACACTTTTCCTGTCCTTCATACTGGTGGGGGATGGATTTGACCCATGCCTCAGGCCCAACAAGGAAAGAGATTGTATGTCTCCATCCCCTTAGGACACCCAGCACAGCATGGACAGAAGGGTTGCAATCCCATTTTCTCTTCTTCTGAGAATAAGGACTCACCAGCAATCACTCAGCAGAGAGAAGCCTTCTGCTCCCAGATCTATTAGACAAGCTCTCAGGCTTGCATTATTAATGCCCATTTCCCCTCCTTGACTCCATGGCTGTAATGGATTTCTACACATCTATCTTTCCAGAGACAGTGAACTGATCTGAACTCATCACCTGCATTATGGCCAAGCAAATACACTTACAATAGATTTCATGCCACACTTGCTAATAAAGGTTAGCTCTAAACTTTTCCAAGGTTTGTGAAGGCCAGTTGCTTAAAGGATGCTCAGAAATTCTGTCTAAATTCAGTGGATGAGTTTTTCCACGGATTCAGAGGCAGGACTGAGGGCGACTTTTAGTTTAACATCTAAAACTCTAGTAGACAATTAGTCTCCTTCCCAGACAGTCTGTCATAATTTAGCCAGAACCTCATTGCACAATTTAATTTTTCTAGTCTGAACACTTGAAAATCCTCTCCACTGGTTTCATACGTGGAAATGTAAATGGAGGCAGCTGCTTTACAGCATCTGTATTTGGAGAACTGCAATGTAGGACGTGAACCATGGCTCATTTCCAGGGCTGAGTTCTTTAAGAGTTAAAAATAGTAGCTGACAGTTCAAAGTCATCTGGCTCACCCTGCACGCTCCAGTGGCTTTTTGCTGATGTGGAAAGCACCAGGCCCCCTTATGGCAAGTTTATAAATAATCATCGGATCCTCTTTTGCCAAAAGAGGATCGTCACTACTTCCCCCACCCCGCCAGCAGTTGAGGAAACCTCGCCCAGCCTGGCACAGGTGGGTCCCAGAGCCAGCGCAGCCACCCTGGGCCCTTGGCGCTCCACCCCGAGCCACGGGAAGAGCAGGCAGAGCCCCCGGTCCGGCAGCCCCCGCGCCCTGCCTGCCCCACCGCCCTGGACCATGCGCAGCACAGCTCTGCCTCCGGCGGGTCTGGCACTCTGCCCCTCCGACACCTCCCCAGCCAGGGCAGCAACCCTCTTGCACCTTCCATGATGCAAGGGCAGAAGAACTTGGATGCCTAACGCCCTGACAGACAGATCCCATTCCAGGGCATGCAAGACCTCAACAGACCTAAATTATTCACCCCCTCTGCCTTTCACTGAGCCACGCAGGAGCCAGCGTCATGGTCCTCCTGCTTCGGTACCCGAGAGCACTCTCGTTTCCACCACTACCCTCTCCTCTGCTTGAAAGCCCTTTCCCCACCGGTGACAGCCCCATCAATCAGCCCACACTTACCGGCAAGGATTTGGAAGATTCCAGTAACATAAAACCGCCCGCCCTTGGTGAGCGTGAACAGCTGGCAAAAGAACAGGAACAGGGACAAGACGCTGAAGATGATGGAAAGGATCATCATCGCTTGGACAGACTGCAGCCATTCTGGGGAAAGACAGACAGACAGAAACCTCAGTGCAGGCAACACAGACAGCAAGCCCCCACCACAGCCCATGGCCTCGGCATCATCCCCCGTGCCACCATCCCACCCCTGGTTCCCATTAAGTTTCTTAACAGCTCGGGGATGTGGCCACATCCAGCTGGTGGGGTCCTCAGCACGGGCACAATGCTGCCCGGGATTTAGGATCATGTGTGCATGGACCAGCGTGCTGGGGTAAAATGAACTGCGGGGCCACGTGCTTTCTCAGGGAGCATTTAAAATAAAATATGAGCAGCAATATCAGCCCCGATCTGAAGCCTGCAGAAATCAAGACAAAGCCTCTCTCCCAGCTTCATGGTAGGGCCTGGGAGTTCAGCTGTACTGGAAATGCAAAAGCCATGTGCAACAAGCCATGAGACACCGAGCTGGCCAAGCTCACAGGTAAAATAAATACACAGTGAGTGAAAACACCCTCTGCCCTTTTGGAGTCAAACCTTTTGGAAAGAGCCTTCCCCAGCTGCCAAACACAGCTGCCTCCCAGAGCAGACCAGTTAAGCCAGCCCCTGCGTGAGTCACTGCCCAGCTATTTCCAGGCTTCGTGGGTGTGTAACTCCCCTCATAAAAAAAAATATAAACAAGCAAAATGCGGCTCCATCCCATGAGCTTGACAGAAGGAGGCAGTGCCTCACAGCAGCAGGACGGGGCCGTGCTCACAAATACCTCTGCCCTTCCCTTTCCTTGTAAAGTTTGAGATCAAAAGGAGTATTCACAGCTTTCCCCGAGAGGTCTTTAAGGATGCGACATCAATTAATTCACCACAAAAGACAGGCAGGACTTGGCAGAGGTATACTGAGGCACAAACCACACAGTGAAAAGCAGAAAAATCATGCTTTGGGCTGGATCCTCCGACAGGCAAGAATTAGGCAGCACTGAAGTCTCAGTCCCAGTCCCATGCTCCCACTACAGTTTTACTACCACCAGCTTCGCTCCCCCAGCTGCACGCTGCAAGAAACAGCTTTCTGCAGCAAATAGCTGAAACATAGCAAAACTTCCAAATAAAGCTACGCTTCAGCTTAGCAACCTTCAATACTTGGTGCAGCAGATGAGGCCATTTGGGACTGCCCAGAGCAGTGTCTGCTCCCAGAGAAGCGATCACACTTCCCCACCAAATCCTCACAAGCTGCACTCATGGAGGTGCGAGTGGAACTTGAACCGGAGAGCGAGGTACAGCCTTCAACTAGGACTGTGATGATGATCCACACCTGTGCCTTTCCAGCAAATCCATGCCTGTGGAAAACATCCTGTGCAATTTAGTAACGTCCGGCGTGTTTGACTTTGGACTGTCAATTCTACCTCTTGTCTTTGCATCTTGCCTCCGGACGCTCACGCAACAGAGCAAATTCAGGCCCTGCTCACCAAAGCAGACTGAAATGATACAGAGAGGCCTCTGCTCATTGCAGACAGCTTTTTCCTTCCCCTCATTTTCAGGCCTCCCATGCCAAAATACTATGCAGCATTAACACACCCTGCTAAAGAGCTGCTGCGCTTCACTCGTTTCGGCACCGCTGGGTTTACATCCATGTGCACCAGTTGCTGCTGCTCCTTAGGAAGGAGCAGCTCTCACTGCTGTCACTTCCAGGAAATCCCAGTGTGGTTTTCACACTGATAGGCACACAACATGTCCCATATATTTCACCTATTTTGGCTAGCCAGGCAGGGAAACCCCCCCCACCTTGACCCCACCTGACCCTTCAGCTCTGGCCATGCTCAACCAGTGGGCAACAGAGGGGATAAGGCAGCTCAAGTGCTGCTAAAAATCAAGTCACAAATCATTGCTCAGATGGGGTCAGAGAAGTATGGTTAGAGGATGTCCAGCTGCTGAATTGCAATCTCCTTCCATGCTTCAGCACACAAAGGGCTCCCATCTCAGGTGTCTGGGAAGTTGAGCTTTCAGCTCACCCTTTCCCAAGCCCTAAAGCCGTGTCCAGCTCCGTGCACCAACTGAGCCAAAGCCTGCCTGGCTCCAAGCCCTGCAGTTCGGTCCAGGACCCAGGAAGCCAAGTCTTTTGTGATTTCAAAGGCCACGGGATCCGGCCCGGAGAGGAGCCCTTTCTGCTCGGAGGTGGATGCTCCAAGTGCCGGTTATTTTAAGAGAAGGCTGTCTAGACGGAAAGCTGAGCTGAGCTGCCCTTTTAATTGCATCCGCCTCCCCGTGCCTCTTTTTTGGTTCTGAATGCAAATGATTTATACAGGCTTTGCAAAATCCCATTGTAATAAAGAGCCGTGTCAGAGGAATATAAAGGCAGGCACTGAGAGAGAGGGGAAAGCCCTAGGTGACCGGAGGCGTTTCAGCAGCCAGCCGCACCACCCTGCCGCAGCCAGAGAGCAGCAGCCGCACAAGCTTGCGAGCAGGGAAATCAAGAGATGATCCCACAGACCAGAGCTCTGGGCCTGCTCACATCCAGCCCTTTGCTGACTTTTATCGGCTTCCTTTGTAAAAAAGAGGGGCAGGATCCCCAGCTCATGACTTAGAGACCCACAAGTACATGCTGCTATAGTCCCATTAAGTCCAAGTCCAGCTGCCCACAGACTTCAGCTGTATTAGGATAGCTAATTGCCTTTACTTCATTTGAAAACACACTATAACTGAAGATAGGATTGCTACCTCCTCAACCCCGTATGCTTTTAAGTCCTTTGCTATTAGTACTGTATCCTACCTATAGGCTTTTAAAAATAAAGCGCATTTCCCATAGGGAGGTCTGGGCCCTGTGAGTTGTATCGCAGGGCTGTCAGCACTGTTTACTCCCAGACTGTTATTTGTGGTTTCCCTTGGGCAGCGAGTCAGTTATTACATTTTTCTGCTGCATCTCTTCAGCTCTGTGTTTGCATCTTTGTTCTTCAGGAGGAAGAAAAGGAAACAGAGTGGAAAGGACAGATAACACCCTGCACACCACTTCCAGAGAGGACCCATTGGGAGCATTTTCAGAGCCCTTTCAGGCAGTCAGAAACAAAGAAAGAAGTTTTGACAAAACAAATTTGAAAATTTCCCTAAGCTCTGCAAGCCCTGATGTGCTCACGCCACCACTTAAACAGTGGGGAAAAGACTTCACCCCTGGGAGGTGAAGACCACATTTCACTGCCCTGAAGTCTAACATGAAAGAAAGAAAACCAGAGCAGAAATTGAAACTCGGAGCAGAAATTGAAACCTGGAGCAGAAATTGCAGCTGAACCCCCCCAGAAAGACAGTAGCTAACCCAACCCCTTCCAGCAAAGCCCCAGCCCTTGCTTGTAGGGTGTTTTATACCCATACAATGGGTGCAGCTGAGCAGGATTGGTGGGGCAGGCAGAAACATGTCCTTAGCCAGGAGCAGAGGGCCTTAAAGGACAGGCATTGGCTCCCCAGGGTTTCATTCACTGCTCTGTTGCAGACACCCTATCCTCTTTTGACCCAGCCAAGGAGAAAGAATAAAGTGCAAACTGAAAAGAAACTTACGTGTGCGATCAGCTTATACACTCACTGTAAGACATCACTAAATTAGTGCTATGCATTAAAAACATCTGTGTGCTGTGACCTGCAGCTGATGGTAACGTTTTGCACATATAGCTTTCCTTTTGCAAACTGCATATGACTGTACACTTAAAAAGCAACCACTTCTAGGGAAGAAAACATCCACTAAGGAGGTAACTGTAGCATATAATACATTCAAAACTAAAGGGAGGGGAAATTCATGACCACATCTGCATGGTAAAACCTGCTCCTTCAATACTGCAAACTAAGTATCAGCACGGTCAGGAACAGTACCTGCATCTACTGGCAGAAAGGTACCAGCCCAGGTCTGCCAGGAAAAGACGTATTTTCTGAGCATAGTTTTTCCAAAGCAGATTCTCGGGCTTCAAGGTCTGACCAAGAACCTGAACCCAACTTGCATCCTCGCCTATGAAGCGGACAGGTCACATCACAAGCGCTGGCGCTTGCAACAGTTTTAAACCTTGGTATTCAAACACCCCTTATGAGGGTTGAAAAAGGGTGAACTGAAGATGCAGAAATATTAGCTCAATTGCATCATTCTTCTGGGCCTGAACTTCAGGCTGCTGCCCCTTGGCAACTCGCTGTAGCAACCCAGAAAGGCAAAAAAGCTCAGCTACCTGCAGAGCTACTCCTGAGCAGCACAGACCCCACCACCACCACCCACAGCCCCACCGCTCAAAGTGAATGTCTCTCCGGTTGAAGAGCGCAGCATCACAGTTTGTCAGCCACATCCAGCAGAGCCGCTAAGCTCTCCTAAGAAAAAAAGAGCTCCGTGACATTGCAACTTTCTTCTGGTTTGGTCCCAGACCTCCCACCAGCATGAAGTCAAACCTTCCCCAGCCACGCTCTGGGCTGCTGGATGCTCAAGCTGGGAAAAAGCAGGTTTTTCACCCAACAGTTGCTCCTTTCCTGTCTTCCTATGTCTACTCCCTAGAGAGGACTGTAGGGTGCTGGATCAAGGTATTCCTGGAAATCCCACCAGAAAAGGGGGATTTTACAGAGCTGCCAGGGTATTTGTAAGGGCCAGGGGATGAGCAGGTGGGAAACACCCAGGCTGCGGGGAGGCGGTGAATGAACATGATGCTCCAATTCCTGCCCGAGACTTTCTGGTCCTCTTCTGTAGCTCCCTTCAGAAGGAGATGAAACCCTCAAAGCCCCCTTTTCCCCTCTTGTCCTCTTTTCCTCTCAGCTGCCCTCCCTTCTGCCTTCTCCTCGAAGCTCTAAGTCCCTGAGGCCAGGACGTCCATAGCTCTCCACAGCTGCCACCTTCAGATGTCCCATCAGACCGTCAAAGTTCACGTCGCGCAGAGGCAACCGCTGCTGCTGCTGAGGCAGCAGAAAGCTGCTGGCACCATGAAAGACACCTTCCAACACCTCCACAATGCCCAAGCCAGCTCCTCTGCAAGACCCTCGGCGTGGTGGCTCTGACCTCCTTTTGGCTTGTGTGTCAGAGCCAGCTAAGGTGGTAGATACATCATTTCAGGCTCAGATCTTCCAAAGGGCTTAGGTACCACCTCCCACTGATTCCAAGTCCAGGCACCAGGAGCAGCGATGGGGAGCAGTGGTGCCCTGGCCCGCAGGCATGTTGCAGGGGTACACTCAGCCTGTGGCCACGGGGACACCCAAGAGTCTCATCAAGGCCAAAAAAATGTCAGATTAAGAGTTTTCCAGCACTGCACGCTACAGTGGACTCCGCAACCCATTCTTCTGGTTTTGCAGTCATAGTTTGCCCACAGGGTTGCATTCTTCCTCCCTTTTGCTCCTCCCCTATGGGTCAAAGATCCCCACCCAGCAGGGAAGGTTGGCTAACCCCCCCTCAGGCAGAAATAGGGAAGCCAAAGAGCTCTGGAGCAGCCGAGAGCAGGGAAAACAGCACAGGTTCCCTACCTCTCCTTATCAGATGCTCTTTGTGAGAAGAACAAGTAACAACAAAAACCTGGCTTTAAGTAGAGGAAATCCCTTTCATATCACAGGGAACATGGTTATGGCAGAAACTGATCTGAAATACAAAATATTCTCCTGGAATACCCCACGGCTTATTTTAGACAACTAAGGGGCAAGCTACAGTCACCCACAAGCTGGCAGAGAGGGGTTCAACCGTGCCTGAGTTAAGCCAATGTTATCCATCATTAATGACAAAGCGGGTGCCGCAGACCCACAAACTGCTGAGGTTAAAAGCTGTCTCTTTGCTACTCTGCTGCAAACTGCAAAGACCCTGAAAACCCAGAGACGTCCCCAAATCAGGATATCTGTACATGTGGTCCATAAGCTGAATGGGGCCAGCTGATGGCTAGAACCTCAAGTACAAAGGCTATGTGCCATCACACAAACAAGCTATGCATTATTTACTGCATGGCTTCATTATAACAGATTCAGCATCCTTAAATATGGGTAATTTCTTGCTAGTTTGCAGCTGTCCAGCAGAGTAAAGCAAACAGCTACAGAAGTGCTGTGCCCGCAGACCCAGCGAGACACACGAGGGCAGAAGGTAACTTTAGCATTCAATAAAAGGCTTGCACCATGTTCTAAATCTTTGAATCTTTAAATCTTTGTACTTCTAATTTGCAGGGGTGACTGGACTATCTCCTCCATCTCACTCTCCTGCACTAGGAAGTGTCCCCTCACCAGTGACAAATTCTCGAAGTCTTGACCGAATTGGTGCAGTCTTGGTTCTTCCAGTGAGCTGGAGGGGAATTTGCCCCCATCTCTTTTTGTTCAGATACTTTATACTCACTATTGATAATGGAATTAGACATTGAGAAATAACTTTCCTCAGTGCAAGGCTTCAATACAGCCTTGCAACATCGTTTTCAGCCACAAAAAGGCTTACAGCAAGTTAAATGGCACCTCCATCTCTCCATACCTTTTCTATGTCATGTGAGTCCAGCATTGCTGAAGAAAGAGTTTGAAAGAGTAAGAGCAGCAAAGCCACTCCGGGGGGGCTGACAGAAGAAAAGCAATGGGTTCAGATGTTTCAGTTATACATTTTAAAGTGGAGAAGAAGCAGCGCAGGTCCTCCTGGGAACAGCTGGTGGGTCAGGGCACAGATGCCCCTGCCTTGTGCCAGGGACGAAGATTTTTCCTGCCTCCCCCAGCACAAAGAAAATGCATTTCAAGCACCAGCAGTGCTGCTTAGGGTCCCATCTGGTAGAGCAAAGGGACTCTGGAAGAGGGAAGGTCAGTGTGCAGAAGAGCAGGGCAATCCTCCAGTGCGTGGCAGTGCCTGCCCCATTGATGGGAGGTCCGTCCCTGCCCACCTGGGCGGTCCAGGGCAGGTCTTTGCTCTGGCTGACCCACCTGGGCTTTGCTTGTGGCCCCCACATCAGCAAATCATCAGGATAATACAGCTCATGGCACTTAGTAATCATGCGGATTGGCAGCCTGCATGCTTCCCAAGGTTTGGGGTTTTGTTTTCCCTTTAAAAAAGCCAAAAAACATCAGCCTGCCTGTGAACAAGCCAGTCATGCAAAATCCACAAAGCAGTGGCACGAGAAATGGTAGGAAGATAACAGGAAAAATGTCTCCTGATGTTACAGAAGGATGTAGGGATCTCCACAGAGGTCCCCACTGCTTCCCTGAATTTGGCATTCCCACCAAAATCAGAGGAAGAGCAGTAGAAAGTAGCAGAAAAAAATATCCTTGCCTGCACAAAAAAATCAGTTGTGGAGAGAAAAGGCCATTTTTTGAGGAAAAAAATATTGCTGTCTGGAAATTTGGGGTGGAATCTACTCAAGAGCACTTGAGCAGCTCAGGTCCGGCTGTGTGCCCTGTGTCTGCAGTGGGATCGCACAGCTAGGGGCTGGCACGCAGCCGTGCCGATGCACAGTTCTGGGATTCAGAGCTGAATTCTTGAGATAAGTCTTTTCCAGGAATGTCTGACAGTGCAAACGAAGCAAAGATTGCAACATTTTTTCCATAGTTGTCGGCCTCTTGAAAAAAAAAGTCATTATCTAACAAGCAAATGCAGAAATCAAAGCAACAAGCAGGCAGTTGTAAAATGCGAAGAAGTGGGCATCTGCCCCCGACCTGGTGTTTCCTCCTCCCTCCCTGCACTTGCTCCCATCAGGACCACTCAGCCCTCACATACACAGGGGGTTCAAGCCGTGCCAAGAGGCATTTGGGAGGTGTGAGTTCAGCCTCTACTGAGGCCAGTTCCATCCTGTGCCCAAGGATTGCTAATGTCCCAGCAAGCCACAGTCTGACAGTCTCCTGCGGTCAACCCTTGATTTGTTTTGCTGCTTATTCCATCCCCATGGGGTAACCTGTAAGGTTAGGAACACGATCCCAAACCTGCCCCAGCATTAAACGCAAGCAAATCTTGCTGGCACCTGGTTTTAGCAAGTTCAGCTTCTCGTTGGGCATCCCGCAAGGGTCATCTAAACAAAAGGGTCCCTGGGTGGCAGGACAGCAGGTGAGAGCAGGTTCATCCATCCTCACCATGCTCAGACCAAGGGGAGCATCTCAGCACAACAAACCCACTGCTCTGGCAAAACCCCCCAAAGTCCCTACCCGTGCTGAAATCGCAAGACCCAGCCCTACCTAATTCCACATGTTCCGAGTACCGAGTACCATTTCTCTTCAAAAAGAGAAGAAATAACTGCACTACGGCGGCTGCTGCAACAGACAGAAGAAAAACTGCCTCTACATAAAGACCGAGTTCTGCCAAAATTCCTGAATGAGGATTTCTTGCTCTTAGCCCAGAGCAGACCTTGGCACTCTGCGATTAACCGTTAAGCACCAGCTCTGGCACAGGCACAGAGAAACAAATTCTTAAGGCTTTCCACAACCCAGCGTAGCATGCACAGCCTGTGTTTTGAAAGAGATTTAAATGAGAACGGTTTGTGGTATTTGGTATAGGATCTCTCATATTTTTGAAAGTAAGCATATTCCTAGCAAAGAGAATTTGAGGAGAATAACAAGGACCAGGCAGGGGATGAACATAAGCCCTGGAGCTGGCCCTGCCACAGCATCCTTTCGCCATGTCCCCGCTATCATTCCGAATAGTGGCCGACTGCAGCTTCCCTGGCACTGCAGGGGCTGTGGGACCAAGGGGCTCGGAGTCAGGCCGTGGGGAGGGAGGGTGCAGGGATCCACTGGGAAAGATGCTGCATGGTATTTTTATTCTGTTTTCACAAACAGATTTTAAAAGCTTATGCAGAGCCTAGGAAATATCTTCTGACTTAGAGCTCCTACAGCACTGGTGAGCTCTGGATCCTGCATCCAGGTTCCCACCAGATGAAGACTGGCCCTCAGCAGCACTGCTCCCACACCCCTGACACAGGGCGGATGGGGCAGAAGCTTTTGCCCAAGCAAAACCCTCTTCTCCTGATGCCAGAGCAAAGCCTTCATATAAAAAAGAGCTGACAGAGAGCTCTTTTAAGACTTGAGCACAACGCACCTCTACTCAAAGAGCAGCCCACTGGGGCACCTTATCAACCAAACTCAGTTGCTCGACTGCATTTTTAGCAGGGCCATCTTGACTACAGCCCCTTTAATGTTAAAAAATCATTGCTGGAAGGGATCCAGAGAGAAGCCCCTCTTTGAGCACCTTCTGGGAACAGGGCAATATAGACTCACAACAACACCCAGCATGACAGTCAGACATGGAGGAAATCATCCCAGCCACATTTTGGACAAGCCTCTCTCAACACTGACAACTCAAAAGATTTGGGGAGGATTTACAACCCTCAGCTCTGGGACTCTGGGGGGGCAATCGCTGCCTTTTATTTCAAAGTGCAAGGTCAGCAGTTTTGGAGCACGCATGAATGGCCGTGAAGCAGCCTGCCTACGCTGCAGATAGCCAGCACCGGCCAACTGCTGATGAAGGACATGGCTCCAGAAGGCTCCTCGGCTGGGATGGGATCCAACCGCTTCCCAGCCAGCCTGGACACCACCAGGCGTCAGCAGAGACCCGCGGCGGTGGCTTCGCTCCCACCAAAACCAGAGCCTGGGCCCATGCAGGGAAACACGCTGCTGCTTTCAGCCTGGGGAAGAGAAGAGTTTTGCACCCAGCAGGCTGGGGACTAGGGCGATCTGAACCTCCAAAAACCTCTGAGTCTCCCATCACCACAAGACCCTTTGAAAGCATTTAGTGCTCTCCACTGCAGTCGTTCCTGCCTTGCCAAGACCACGTGGCATCGGTTTGCTCCTACTCTAGGACCACATTTCCAGGGTAGTATGACTGTGCTGCCAGTGACATTGGTATGATTCACAACTGGTTTCACTGGGGGTTACACCAAGAGAATCTGCTTCCACGGGAAAGCTAAAACCAGGCTAAGTGAAAACAAACGCTGGGCACACCACTGCTGGCATTAGCCCTATCTTCTGGGGAAACTGAGGCACAGGTTTGCCTGACTCCCTGAGCACAGATTTCGTGTTACTGGTACCACTAGGTGCCCTGGAAACTCTGTGTAATGGCATCTTAGCAAGCACTCCTCCTCTGGTGACCTCCGCAAACAGCTCGCCAGGTGATGTCACCCAGCGTGACATCAGCCTTCACCCAGCTTAGTCCAGAGGTAGATGTTCAGCCACCCCAGATGAGCAGGTGCCACGGGGGCCATTTCAGCAGCAGGACAAAGAAGCGCCCAAGCACTCAGCACATCCCACACGCAGTGCTCGGCAGCAAACCACAGGGAGAGGAATGTGCCCAAAAACTCAGTCTGTCAGAGCAGCGAAAAGCAAGGCAGCTCTCTAGACAGGGGACAGGGTGTCCTCCAGAGACACACCATCCTTGGGGCACCACGTGCATCTTTAAAACATGCTCACAACCACAGCAAGAGGGAGGCGTGCCAAAAATGGCCTCTCCACTCCCAACACTGCAACAGCCGCCCAGCAAACCCCGCTCCAAGGGCTGCCCTGCATTTGTACATCCAAGTGTAATCGAAATGGGCTAATAACAGGAGACACCCAAAATGCACTCAAACCGGTCAGCTCCACTGCAGCTGAGTGTGCCAAACCCCCTGCCACGGTGCCACTGGGAGCTGCCCCACAGCTCGAGGGCAGCAGGGCAGAGCGATGGGCATTGAGTCTGGTACCCATGCTAACCTCCATCGCAACTTCAGGGACTGCCAAGGCCTGGGGGGAGCAATCCCCCCTGCTGCTGGGCCAGTCCTGCATCCCCCTGCCAGGACACCAGGAACATGGTGGAGTGCTGCCCCTCCATCTGGGGATGGAGCAGAGGAGGCAAGGGGAAGGTGTGGGAGGAACAACTTGAGGGGAGTGCAGGGAAAAGCACGGGGGAACCACAAATAACCTGTACAAGCAAATCTCCCTTGATTTCACAAGTCTGGGGAGAAGAATAAAAGCAAGAGGCAGCAGCAGCCCTGATTCCCTGGGAGCACTCACCATTCGTGGACGATGTCAGGCAGTGGAAGACGCTACCGGAGGTGCAGTTCTGCCAGAGGTCCGCTGTGTGCCCGCCGTTCACCAGCCATTGCTGCAAAGAGACACAGCCCCATGAGCAGGGCCCTGGCAGGAGACGGCAGGCAGCCGCGTGCCCCACGCCAAGGATTCGGCACCGAGCGGCCCCAGTGCGTACCGGCACCCGTGTGCCTGGCCTGGCGCTCCCAGGCACACGCTTTTCTTTAGAAAGTGGTTTGGAAAGTAAATACTGGTATTTGCTTTTAGCTGCTTTCACCTCAACAGCAAAAAAACAGAAGTTCTTTATTCTCTTTAAACATGGACCAAGTCCCACGGGGGATGCACACTTCCCTCCCCTCTGCCGTCCTCACCTGGTGCCTGGCTGGGCTATTTGAGTGCTTCCACGTGATTTCTAATGACTCAGAAATTTTTTGTAATTTCTTCTAATAATATTACCACACAAAAAAAAAAAAAAGGAAAAAAAAAAAACAGGAAAGAAGAACCTGGTGAAGCAAGCCTGGAACTCACCAACTCCACAAAACTGCTGCCTTGAAACCAAGTCAAACGTCTTCCTAAGTAGATGACGTGTTAACTGGGCTCTAGACCAAGGACAGTGCTGGGAACCCTCTGTGCAGCATCCAGCCCTCAATTTTCCCCCTGCTTGCAAAGCTTAAGCCTTGAAAATCGTCCATCCGGGTTAGGAGACAGAGGCTGTGCCTAATTCACAGCCCCAAAGGAGCAGAGCTGGAGAGCAAAACTGCTGGTGCTGAGGACCCAGCGCGCAAATCAGCCCGGTTTCAAGCGGTTTTGCTCAGACGGGCTGTACTGGTCCTGCGGGCTTGAAGTCCGTTAGCAGGTGGAGCTCCTTTACGAAAGGGGAGCGCAGTGTCACCCCTATAGAAGATATTTTGGGTGCTCTGAGGCTGCTCCCTGATGTGAACCAGCATGGGGACGATGAGGAGACAGGCTTCAACAACGCTCTCCTCTGTGATAACGGGGATGCCCTGAGCAGCCGCTGTGGCACTCAGCCTGGCAACCCCTCAGCTACACCTGACCGCACAAATACGGCAAGAGCTTTCTGTGCAAAACGCTCCAAACCTCCACTGTTAGTAAGATCTGCAAACAGCAAGTAAAGGTTCCCTGCTAAAAGCTAGGCTGGAAAATAAAACCCAAATGAAAATAACACCTTCTGGTCTTGTCATGCCATGCCATGCCACCGGCTGCTCCCTGCCTTGCCGGTACCCCGGTGCCGGGGGAAAGTCCGTACTTACGCTAACGATGGTGGAGACGAAGAGGAGCACCAGCACGGTGACGTGGAGCACGATGATCCCCAGCAGCAAAAGCAGCATCTTGGCGGTAGTAGAGGGCAGAACTGGAGGGGAGAGGAATGCTACTGAGTGTCTCTGTGTCTGCTGTGTGCGGAGCCCGGCCCCGGGGGCAGCAGGAGGCGCTCCGGGGGCGGCAGGAGCCCGCCCGGCTCCCGGGCTTCTTCCCTCCGGCCCCGCCGACGGAGCGGTGCGGAGCTGGGGGGGGGAGGGTGTCCCAGCCTTCTGCCCGGACCCACTCCCGGACACCCCCGGGGGGTCCTCCGAGCCCTTCCCCCGAACCTGCTCCCCCAAGTCCTCTCACCCAGGGGGCTTCCCGGGTCCCTTCCGTTGGGGACCCCCGGGGGAGGCTTCCCCGAGGCGGTCCCCCAGCCCGCCTCCTCCGGGGGGGGTGTCTCCGATCCCTCTCCCCAGGGGAAGTGTGCGCTCCTCGGCACCCCCGGGAGAGGGGTCTCCCTCGGCACATCTCACCCATGGGGGCTACCCCGGCCCCTCTCCGCCCGGAGGGGGGTTCCCCTGCCCACCTACCCATGGGACCACCGGGGGTGACTCTGTCGGCCCCCCTCCCCAGGGGAAGCTTTCCCCGGCCCATCTACCCTGGCGACCCCCGGTGGGGGGGCGGGGGGGGAAAGGAAGGGGACACCTCTAGCTCGGGCCAGCTCACCCGACGGAGCTACCTCGGCCCCTCTTCTCCGGGGGTCTCCTCGGCCCATCTCCCCTCGGCGACCCCAGCAAAGGCTCTCTTGGACCCTCTCCCCCGGGGATGGCGGGGGGGGGGCTTTCCCCAGCCCATCTCCCCTCGGGACTCCCGCAGAAGGAGTGAGGGGTTGCCCTGACCCTCTCTCCCTAGAGGACCCCCGGAGCGGTGGGGGGGG
>VYZV01007837.1:286652-328802 GCA_013401275.1 Pandion haliaetus | reverse complement strand
GTCTGCGGGACGGGGAGGGCCCCGCGCCGGCGCCCGGCCGCTCCTCCCATAAAGGCGGCAGCGCCGGGGGCCCAGACCCCCGCCCCGAGCCGAGAGTCCCTTCCCGCCCATCCCCATCCCCCACGCACGGCCGCGCCCGCCGGGCAGCGGGGAGATTGGGGGAGGGGGGCTGTCTGTCTGTCTGTCTGTCTGTCTCGGAGCGGTTGCCGCAGCGGAGTGCGAGGCTGTAGGAAGCCGGGACGCGCCCTGGGCAGGATGCGGCCCCTGTCCCGCGGCTGCAGCGCCGGCAGCTGGGTGTTTTCCTAAGCAGATAAGTAACGCCGGGGGAGGGCTGGCAGGGAGCTTCCCTCTTCCAGGGCTGCGTGGGGACATCGTCAGCAACGAGGTTGCAGGGAGAGGACGGAGAGCTCTGCTGCGTCGGGGGGCTGCCCTCGCCCTGGCGGGGACAGGTGGTGTAGCCCCGGACAGGGATCCCTGGGACGGGATTTGGGAAAGTCGAGGGGGACATCATCTCTGATTTACACTGCACAGCTGTGTCCAGGAAAGTGACACCTTTGCAATTTGCTCCTGCGATGGCAGTGTGATTCTGGCTCTTGGGCTGGAGTTTTTCAGCACTTGGAAGCCAAATTCTGTGGAACTGAGCAACTTTACACTAAATAGAAGGTGAGATTTTCCAAAATGCTGGAGGACTTAGGTGCTCGGAGAGGAAGGGGTGGCTGTGCTCCAGTACAGCAGCTTTCGCTCATTCCTCAACCACAGATAATCTGTTGAAATAAACCTCCTTCTNAGCAGTCCCCACAGGAGACCTGCACGCTCCTGGGAGACCTAAGCACTAGCACCAACCTCCCCATCACCTCTCCCCTCTTCACACACCAGCTCCAAACTAGTCCTGCTTTGTTGCAGAGACGAGGGAACTTGGCATCCAGCCACTGAAACTGTAAATCTTGGGAGAAAAGAGGGAGAGAAGCGTGCTTGGCTCCTTCCTCCTGGCAAGCACAGGCGTGTTCCCTGCAGCACAGGCTCTGGCTCCTCCGCGCTGGCGTAAGTGGTCCCATCACACACATTAGCCAGCAAGTGGGAGTTCAGAGCACTATGGGGGGGTGGGGGGAGATGGGCCAGCAGCTGAAACGAGGCCCCCGGCCTCACACACTGCTCAAGCCCCCGTTTCAGTACATGCCTGCACGCCCCATTGCCATGCTGCTGAGCCAAACTACTCCAGCAGCCCTGGCTCTGCCTCACGCAGGTTTGCCAGCCTGGTTTCAAAGGATGCAATTTTCCCTCCCCTCCAAAAAATACCCACCCATTTTTCTGCTGCTGCCACCCCCCGTGCCCCGTGACACTGCTGCCTGCCGCTGCACGTGCTGTCGGGAGCCAGTGCCATCCGTGACTGCAAGCCCCAGAGGACTAAAACATCTGGACCAGCATCAGTACATTCCTCACTAATGAGGCTATTTTGGGCTGTCTTGCCTCTGTGGGCTGAGTGCCTGTGCTGCTTCCAGAGCAGAAGGAGCCGCCATGCTCAGGGCTGCACAAACGCAGAGCGAGAAGGGTCTTGTCCCCAAGGACTGCGATCTAGCCTGCCGTTAGAGATGATCTTCTGATTCAAGTTCGTGGGTCTGAGATCTCAGCTGCTGCGTCTCTGGATAAATTATCTGACTCATTCCCCAAAAACAGAGCGGAGAGATGCACAGTGGTAAAAGGCAGCCAGGAGGTGTGGGGGTTGCATATTGCACCCGAGCTCCTCTGCAACTTGGCTCCAGTTCTGAAAAGTGCCAAAAGCAGCTTTTTAAGCACGGGAGAAACATCTGAAACTCAAATCAGGGAAAAGAGTAGCCTGCAGGTAATGAAGCCTGTTTTGGCTGAGAGTTGCAGATTAGAAACGGTGGAAGGAGCCCAGAGAGAGGAGCACATCATTCCCGTACTCCTCAGTCACTTCTCTTCTTGGAAAGGTGTATCATCCAAATGGAGCAGGGCTTTGGAAAAACACGTGCTATCACAGCAGCTCTGGTGATGGGGGACTGTGCTGCTCCACCAAGCATGGTGAGTTCACATGAAAGCGCTGGAGGCAAAGCTCCTCTCTGTACCTTCCATCAACTGGAGGTGCCAGATGGCGACTGCCCAGGCCAGGAGAAGAAGAGGTGAGAAAGTGAAGATGTTCACGGCAGAGCCCTTGAGGTTTTGCTGGAGGGACGGCATCACCACCTGACCCGGCGCAGTCTGGAGAATTGCACAGTGCTTCCCATCAAGGGGCCTGAAAGCTGCCCAGCTGCCCCAGCTCAGTCTCCATATGAGTGTGGCTAGCAGTAGTTGTCACAGCCTAAATAAAAGCAGGCGCCACAATAAATTTTAAAAATGTTTTGTGTACAAACAAGATTTGCCACAGGCTGTGCTGGGAATACTGTAAGATTGACGGTTTGTATAAACACTGGGTAAAAAAATGTGGATTTCTCCCTTTGAATCTATTCCATGGGATCACTTAAAACTCTTATGATGCTTCAGCTTGAATTTCTAGAATAAAATAATCAGAATTCAGGAGGGAAGGTAGGTTTATATCACTTTAAGGGGCTCAGATGCTAATCTGACAAAGCAGTGATGGACTTTGAGGACTTTGCTCGAAAGGGTCTAAGCCTCATTTAACTGTGTCTGTGGCATCACTTGAACCAGCACATCATGGGCTCTGCCGCCATCAGTCCAGCATACATGCGCACCATCCCCTTCCTGGTGTTAGCCCCAGGCCAGGTGAATGAAACCACTCTTAAAACAAGCATTTTCAAGCTACACAAAAAAGAGAAGATTTTCTCTGTATGTCTTCTTGTGGATGAACTTGTTTAACCCCAAGATTTTGCTCTGTCATCACGATTTTAGGGAGTCACTTCCTGTTCCCTACCCTGGTGATGGACACCATTAGCAAGGAGGATTTGAAATGCAAAGGGGAAGGGGCAGAAATCTGCACTGCCATCAGTGAGCCCACACCTCACGTGGGGCTGGGAACAAAGCAACATGGGAAGAAATCCTGGTTTCAAACAGCTGTGCAACTAGGGAAAGAAGGAGAGGAATATACGGTTTGACTCACATTTTACGGAGAACTTACAGTGCTCCCCCAAACAACACACATGCATATAGATATAAAAATACACATGCCCACAGAGAAATAACCATCTAAAGAAGTATTTCCAGCTGATGGGTTGGGGGAAGGCTCTCCACCCTGAGAGCATGTCCCCAGCTGGCAGCAACAGCAGGGCCCAGAGGGTTGCCAGGATCTTGCCCTTTCCCCAGCACATGGAAGGATGTGCACTGAGTGCGGCTGGGTCTCAGCCAGGCAGCTGGACGCCGTGCCCCAGGAAGGGGTGCTGCTGCGGGTTACTGAGCTGCACAGCTACCCCAAGGCCAGACTGCAAGAGAAATGGGCCTTTTTTCCAGTGTAAAACGCTGTCTGAATCAAAAAGCACTGAGAGAGAAGGTTTTTTACCTTTTCTGATAAAACTGGTGGAACGGCTATTTGAAAAGTCATTTCAAGCAGAAAAAAAGCCCAGAAAGGGAGACATTTAATTCATCAAACTTCTAAAACAAGAGGTCTAATACATCTATGAGACATTTACTTATTTTTCCTGACATTTGTTTTCCACCAAACCAAGAAGAATTTATAAAATATTTTAGTCCTGTCTGTGTTCATGCCCAAAAACCAACTTTGTCCAACTTTTTACTTTCAACTCCAAGCCAGTTGTCATCACTGATAGAGTTGGGCTGAAATCACTGGAGAAAATCCCACTGGCTTCAATGAAACCAAAATTTACCCAGACTCCAAAAATAAAAAAAAAAAAAACCCAAACCTATGGAGCTTCCCAGCTGGGACAGAACTCTGTGTCAACATACTCAGATACTTTCAGAAATTGTGACTCATGCTTGTCTCCTGCATGCTGACAGCATATGAAAGGAGTCAACAGCCGTGAGCTCCTGTGTTGAACCTACAGAGGATACAGATCTAAAACAGCTCTGAGCCACCTTTTTGCCCAAGCTATTGAGTTCTACACCTTTGGTTTCAGCAGTCCTAGGTCTGGCCCCTTTTTCAGTCTCTTGCAGGG
This sequence comes from Pandion haliaetus, assembly GCA_013401275.1. Lineage (NCBI taxonomy): Eukaryota > Metazoa > Chordata > Aves > Accipitriformes > Pandionidae > Pandion > Pandion haliaetus. The sequence continues at coordinate 324,720 of VYZV01007837.1, read as the reverse complement.
TTCCAAGAGTGGCCACTGATGCTCTGAGCGTGACGATACTCCATCCCCTGCAGCTCCCTGCTGAGGGACCCAGCGGATGCTGCAAGTCTGCATGGGCTCAAAGAACAACTGGAACAGGACCATGTGAAACAAATCCATTGGGGGATATTAAATTCAAGGACAGCCCTGTCAGCTCAGGAAGTCCTTGAGATACTAATTGCTGGAAGCTGGGAAAGTAGACTGGGAAAGTATCACAGGGTGCTTGCCTTGTTCTGGTGCTTTTATCTAAGCATCTCCTGTTGGCTCTGTCAGAGGCTGAATCTGGGGCTTGCTGGACTTTGGTCTGAGCCAGCAGAGCCATTTCTGTGAACCCACACTGCCCAAATTTTCCTTAGCATTTTGCCAAATTTTTCGCCCCCCCCCCCCCTTTTTTTTTTCTTTTCATAATAGCAATAAGCCTGGGGTTTTTTTCTGACTGCTGATGCTGTTTTGGGAATTCTCTCTCTCTCACACATAATATCTGCATCAGTTATGCAATATGCTGTTAACATGTTTTTTGGCAAGTTCTCATTTCACCCAAATTCATATCAGACTCCTCCAGGACATTCAATGATTTTTCTTTTCTTAGATAACAAAAACACCCAAGCCTCCTTCCTGAACAGCTTCTTGATAGACTGGCCTTGACAGTTTAACCGGATCCTGGTCTGATACAAAGCTTAGCTTGCATGAAGCAATGCTGTCCTGGTTTTATTAATTTATTTTCTTTCCTCCAGTCAGTAAACAATTAGTTTACAAACCCAGCTCTGCAGGGTTTATTGGAATGATGCAGGAGGGTGGGAATATGGCTATGGGATGCTAAGGAATTCCCACAAACTAACTTTCTCAGCATCTTGGCTGATAAAGCCAGCAATAAACTAGCAATAAGCAGCAATAAAAGCAGGCACGTCATTCTTTAGACTGAAGGCATTTAAAGAAAGGAAACATCACATCAGTGCAAAAAGGCAGCCGAGACAGACGGGGATACTATTTATAAGTGATCTATGAAAGCAAATAATTTAATGGTACAAAAGCAAAGGCATCTCGCACGTCAGAAGCAGGAAGGCAGGACAGTCGTTTAATGCACCTGGTATACATCAAAGATAGAGGCTGTTCAGCTGCAACCCCAAAACCAGCCCTGCAGTGATTGAACCAAGCAGCTTTACTCACCAGCAGCTCAGTTATGGGAGGCAAACCCATCCCTGTGCAGGAGACCCTGTCACGAGCCACGTGTCTCTTGGAATTTCACCCAAACCCTTCTCCCTAGAGACCCATTTCACAGGAGTTTTGTGGCAGGGCTGGCTCCCGTCACGGGATGTGCATAGGACACTGTGAGAGGGGTAAAAAAAGACTCAAACTGAAGCACACACAGCATTAGACAAAGTGCTTGGGGAGGATTTTAGAGTATCAGCTACCAGAAGAAGTAACATCAATATCATCAACTTACGGAAAACTGGCATGGAGAGAATGAAATCCCAAAGGGACCTGGGAATTCTCTAATGTCTGGGAAATCTGCTGCAGGAAAGCGGAAAGTATTTGTGCAAGAAACTAGAGACACTGCAACTGAAATTCCTCTGGTCATGGCTGAAATGCAGGAAAGAAATGTATTGCCAATATTGTGTAAAGAAGCACTGAGAGGGTGGGACAGCAAGATAACGTTTAGAGTCGGATAATTGTGACACCACATAAACACTGTCAGTTAGGAGAAAGCCTTAAAGAAGTTGGGCTAGTGGGAAAGATGAGTGTTTGGGGTACTCTGAAAGCAAAATTGGAGAAAACGTGAGACTTTGGGTGCTGACTGTTATCAGTGTGCCCTCATAGTAAAACGGAGCTCAGATATTTTTTTATGTGACTCAAAAATGAAGGTGGAAGTGAAATGAATGTGAAGCTGTTGCTGATGCCGGGACTTTGCTCAAGTTACTTAAAAGCCTGAGCCTTATGGAAAGGGACTGTGGGTGCCCCCACTTCCCAGCGCTCAGCTAGGGACAAATTCATGGGGCTCATTTCTCAAAAAAGAAAACAGGCAGCTCTGCCTGAAAACCAGCCATCTGGAGTAGGGCTTCAAAACAGCAGGGCAGCCAAACTCACCAGGGTTTGTGAAAGCCTTCAGTAAAGGAACATGGGGAGAGTAACAGCACAAAGCAGCATGAATGCTAGTGAGGATGCTAACAAAACTGGAAGTCCCTATGAGTTCAACATGCCTTCGCCTTATTTTGGGGTGGGAGATATGTGGAGAAAGGGAAGGTGCGATAAGTTGGACAGTTTTTCCTGCTTATGGTTGTATCTTCTCTTTAGAAAGGGTGGCTGCTGTCTCCGACGGGCTCTGGCTCCAAGATACACACAGAGTAGAGGAAATCTATTTTTAGTCTTCATGAGACAAAAGTGCTAGTAAAAAAAAAGGTTTAAAAAGACAATTGCTTCCTGTTTAGGGCTGCTGCCGTGAAGAGAGATCCTGCCAAGATGCTGAGGCCGGGGCAGGACCTCGGCGCAGGTTACAGCTCTTGGGGGCTGCCTCTGGCAGAGCGGGGAGGGCAGGCAGGTCTGTCCGGACCTGTGCTGTGAGATGGAGTCATCTGGGGACGCAAGACAAGAAAAAATGCTCTCAGCTCCCAAGAGCCCCCACGCTGGGCCAGGAGGTCCATGCCCTGGACTCCTGAGGGAGAAGAGGAGCTTCAGCTTTTTGGGGGTTCTTGGTGCCTACAGGCTTTAGGCTGAGATCAACTCTGCTTAAGTGAAATGATTCAAGAGTGTCTAAGTGACACATGAGTCTAAGGAGACAATTTGCAAAGTGACTTTCACACTGAACTTCAGATTGATTAAAGACTTATCCCTCTAAAAATTCAAACATTTGGTAAAATAGGTCTCATTAACAGCAAGAGAGCAGGTACCATGGCAGTCAGGGTGGCTGACTTAAGGACTGATTCATTTCCTTACCTTCAAAGTACTTTGGTTCTTCCACCAACAAACTACATGCAAGAGGTTAAATTAGGAACCAATCCATACTCACCAAAATTAAAACCACAGCATTTTCTTCAATTAGCTAGTCGAAAGTATTTCCTTATTTTAAGACCCCAGCACTGACATTTTAGATGGCATTTAAAAATTTTCAAAAGCAAGAAAACTATCATTAGAAATCGGCTTAAAATGCAAGTTTTTCTATTTAGGAACAGAGCATACTGCAACACTTTAAGGGATAGTTTGTGTTTCTGCTGCTGTACATTAAAAATACATTATGGATGTTAACAGCTAATTACTCTGACAACTAGCTTTAGTTCCCCTTGTGCTTTTCCACATCAGACAGACTCAAAAGGAGGAAGATATGACAGTTTTTCTCCTAAAATCACAGACTGAAAGGGTAGGAATGAATGCCCGTGGGTGGATTTACTCTTAGTCACATACAGGATATTTTCAGCTACTTTCTGGCATACCGTTAAAGAGCGGCGGAAAGAGAAAAAACAAAGAAATAAGAAATCCCGTTAGACCATGTAACACACAAAGTGATCATTTAATTTCTACTCAGGGCTTTCATCAGGAAGTGAAAGTCTAATCATGTATTTTCAAAGCATCTTAGCAAAACTGGGAATGCATCCTAGCAAAACTGAGAATATCTCCTGCAACAGATACCGTCAGTTTAGCTGAGCCCAACCTAAACGTAACCCACCAGCCGTGCAGTGCTGGGAAAGGTCTTGCGCATCCCCATGCACTTCTCCTGGTCGATGAAGAGTGAGTTAGCTTTGACGGCCAGATCATGCTCCAAGACTGACTTGGCACGAACCAGCACTTGCAGCGTGTCCTCGGCGTCTCTCAGCCGCTGCTGAAGGCTCTGGATCGTCTCATCTATTTCATGGACCTCGTTGACAAGGCTGGAAAACAGCAAGAAACCCCCGTTAACGGTCCCGTCACAGGGTGGTTTCTAGCACGGTGTTGCTGACAGGCCTCTTGGGCACAGGATTTCCCCCTTCACCATGCTCAGACTAACTTGGACCCCCCCATTTCTGGCAGATGCATGGGAAATCCAAGGGCAGAGCTCCTCCAGACCTCAGCAGGGAGGCATAGTGAAGTTTGCTCTAAGGCTTTGGCAATGTGCAGCCATGTCTCCCGGAGCAGCTCGCGCCACCGGGAAGAGGGATGAGCAGCTGTGGTTTCCTGTTCCTGTTTGGTTTTGCGGGTTTGTTGGTTCACCCTCCTGGATTTCCCTGTGCAGGCGTCCTCCCCACGCCCATGGATGCACACACAGCAAAACAGGACAGCTGGGAGAGGCTAAAAGTGAATGTGAAACAAGTGGAGAATGGAAAGCTAAACAGGCTGTGGGGCTGGCTTTAAATTGCTTTTAAAAGGCTTCACATGGAATCGTGCCCAGAGGGCTCCCAGGAGGGGATGTGAGGTTCAGGGTGCCTCACAGCAAGTGCTGCTGGGCACTCAGGCCAGCCTGCTCCTCCACAGCCCCTTGGGGTGCAATCCCAAAGAGCACACTACCTCCTTGAAAGGGGAAGGGAGGACAGCCCTTACTGCTTCTCCATATAGTGCACCCTTTCTTGCACTTACCCAAGAGAAAGGAACTAAGTGCTGTCAGCCAGTCAGAGAGTAAAGGGCTTGTCCTTCAAAACTGAGCACATCCAACTGCCGGGAAGCAGGCAGGAGAGAAGGTGAGGTTTACCCAAGTGGGAAAAATCCAGCCCCTCATGGGGTGGCATCAGGCTGCACCTGGCCATAGTCTACAGCCTCCTTCATGGGTGCAGAGCTCTCCCAGCACCCAAAGGCTGGGATGCCTGCTCTTTGCTTTTGATTATATCAGTGCACTTATGGAAGGACTATTTAGAAAAAAACAAACCATGATTAATTTTGTCATCCAGTGATGCTCCTGAGTGCAACCACCAGTGACTCCTCAAGGACCCTGCTGGCCCTGCGCTCCTGCCTTACCGGAGCTGGGCAGTGTCCCGGCACAGCTCCACATTTGGTCTCCGCGTGCGCTCATCCAGCCGGGTCTGAGCCACTTTTAACGGAGGCCCTTTGTCCCTAATAGCTTTTCGGATGGCTTCTATGTTCATCTCAATCTGGAAGATTTCCTGCAGTGTCTGGCATGAAAAAGAAACACATGCATAAATTAAAAAAGATATTGCCAGGTGACCACATCATTTCCCTTTTTCTCCTGTCCGTCTGCAGAAATAACCAAGTTCAATAAGCAGACCCTTTGCTCAGACCACTGGCACTCTGCCACATATTGAGGCACAGATCCAGCAGAGATTTCTCTTCAGGGAAAAGTCTCTCTCTGCTGCTGCTGTCACATCAGAGGAGGTTTTGGAGCAGTGATGGATCTATTGAATTACCAGCTTCCCAAAATTACTGCTTGCAGGAACTGATCATCCATCAATAGCAACTAATAGAGGGAGTTTTTAATGGATCCTCATTTAAGGACGTGGCATCAGCCTGCAGTGCTGCAAGCCCAGTCTCCGCTCAGTTAATCAATACTGTGTCGAGCACTTTTCAGGAAGCTTTCCATGAGACTCACCGGTCCGAGCCAGATGCCCATCACTGATCTCCACTTCCTCTGCTTGGCAGAGCAATGCAGGAAACACACGGGTAACCGTGCAGCAAACACAGAGCACTGAGACTGAAAGCATGTCCTTGGAGGAGAAGCGGGCCTGCGAACCCCCCAGCAGGCACCCTAGCAGAGGCCCAGCAAAGACTTTCTGCAGGGCAGCCAGCATTTCTGAAGCAACTACCAGGAGATGCAACCAGCATTTGCATTTTCTGCTGGAAATCCCTGTGCTGCCAGGCTGTCAGCTAGGGTGCACTAGCAAAATATAGTATCCCTTGAGATGAAGTTAGAGTGCTAACTCATCCTGCTCCAAGAAGAAAGTCCCTGATACTTTTTGTTTCAAACAGAAAACAATACTATAACCAGCTTCTTGCGGTGACCATTCCTCTTCTTCGGCCGGGTCTGCGTGGAGGGTGGTGTCACCGGGAAGTGACTGTGTCACTCCAGAAGGGAAGGGTTCAGGCTACCTTGGCCAGGTGGGTCTGAATCTTGCTCTTGGCATCAGCTGTCTCAGCGATGCGGTTGGTGAAGGCGACGTTCACCCCGTTGAACTGGTGCCACATCTCATTGGCTGTCACCACCAGCAGGTTTTCAATGTTGTCCCGCAGCTTGGCAGAGGCTGCCCGTTCGCTCTGGGAGCAGAGGATGTTGTCATCTGTGAACTTGGCCCACGACTCTGGCACCGAGATCCTGGGAGGGGGGAAGGAGAGGCCCCTGGTAAGCCCGTGCTGCTAAAGCTGGCCATGGGCAGGCATGCACCCTGCCAGGGAGCAGCACAGATTAAATGTAGATTAAATCTATGCTCTTAATTTGACCACATGAAAGTGAAACATCTGGACACCATTTGTTCAGTAATGCTTATCAAATGATGACATGTTCATGAAGACAACTGTGATACTTACGAAAGCTCAGACAAGCAAAAGATTCCCCCGGAAAAACAGAGATTTTAATCAGACCTCATATTTAGACGTTCAAGGCATTTAAGTGCCAAGTGATTCACAGCTTCACAACAACGTGCAGATTGCAGTCAATTCATTTTGCTCATAACTTATCTCAGTTTCATACTAAACTGAATGAGCATTAGATAATATTCAATTCCCTGTCTATGCATTCAGGATGAAGTTTGCGCCTGTGCAGTAGTCCAGAACAAGGTCAACAAAAGACTTAGATACCACATAAGCTCCATTTAAAACATGCTGATCCTCGGCACATTTTACCACCCTCTGAATTTTAGTGTCAATCCTTTGCAATTCGTTTGCCTGTCTAAATATGTCTGAGCTCTACTGTGAATAATTATTCAAACATTAGAAAAATTGAATCAATCTATGCCCTTCCATTAGCTGCATGTGGCTGTGCGAGCAGCAGATTTATTCCTTCAGCCCTTTGCCACTTAGGGCATATCTCTGCGAGTGCTGGTTTAGGTCACCATTCATTTACTGCAGAGCCAAAGCCAAATTCCTGGCACCCAAAAGCAGCTGAACTCTGTCCCAAGACCATGCTCTCTATATCTTCTGTGTCATTTCGGCTCCTTGCCAGGCCCTCTCCATGCAGGGGTGAATCCCCCAGACTTTACGTCAATGAAGAGCACTCGGGCAAGTGCTGACACATCTTTGAAAATATGCATAAACTTAATGAGCTGTGCAGAGGTGCTGGACTGAATTCATCTTCAGGCTGATCTCTGAACCCTGATATAATATTTAATTAGGTGGCACTTGCTTTCATCCGCTGGATGTTTGGCATCCAACTAAAAGTAGAGAGTTTTTCTCCCTTTAGGGTGAGCAGAGAGAAATGGCCCTTCCGAGGGGGGTGTCTCCATGCAGGATGCATGTGCCATGCAGAGACACATGCCTTTACAGTGAGCTGGGGAAAACCAGCTCCCTGCCAGGGAGAGGCACCATGCATCCCAGGGACAGCTCAGTGCTTGTGTGCTGCCCAGCGTGCACTCACGTGGCATCAACCCGCTCCACCCCTCGGTAGTAGCTGATGCCATCGGAGGTGTTCCTCAGGTGGTGGCACTTGTCATCGATGCGGTGGGCCGCCTGCTTGTTGGCCAGGTCCCTCTCCAGCTCATGCTGGGCTGCCCTGTTGGACCTTCAACACACAAACAACAGCCATCGGTGGGGATGTATGGATGGAACAGTTTCCTCCCCATCCCACTTGCCTGCATCTCCCACCTGGGCAGCTATGTGCTCCCACGAGCATCACTGCCCGCTTCCCATGGAGCCTGCACAGGTTTTACGCCTGTGGGCTGTGGGTAGAGGTCGGGGTCTGCTGGGTGTCCACATTACAACTGCAAGCATGCATCAGCCCTACAGCATGAGATAAGGAGCTCTTCCTTACGCAAGCTGGGCTTTCGCCTTATCCAGGTACCGCTGCATCCTCTCCTGGCAGGACCTGATGACGTCAACTTCCTGGGCAAAGGCAAAGCATGACCCCATCAGTGTCCATACTCAGTCGTCCTGGTCGCACTCATCCCCTTGGGCCTCTCCAACTTTGCACATAGCAAGAACTTGCCTGCTTGTCTTTCTGCCCAAAGCAAACAGGGAGCGGAGAAAGTGCCCCCCGACCCCAGCACACTCGCTCATGCAGCTGACCCTGCACACAGTGACCGGGAGGGGACAGGGGGGTGCTGTGGCCACAGCCATGGCCTCTGAGTTCACTTTCAGAGTGGTTTGCCAAGTGTTTTTTCATCTTACATCAATGCCAAGTGCTGGTTAGTTCCACTATAGGGAGACAGGGACAGATCCGGACAAGATACAAACAGACACAGTGATTCTCTGGACCAGCAGCGCTACACATCCCCACCCCCAATCAGCATCTCCCTTTTTACTCCCAAAATGTTTTCCTCCCCAGGGAGAAATCCCACCCATATGGGACAAGAGGAGATAGACTTGACTTTGGTGTAAATCTTCCGTCGTCTCTAAGAAACATTCAGCTCCACCAGAGGAAGACGTGTTCCACCAGAGGAAGACGGGAAGGCCCAGCTACTGGAGGCAGGTGATTAGTGCTCCAAACCCAGTAATTTTTAAGCCCTCCTGTCTGCAGGAGCCAACTGAAAAGCACGGCCTAAATGTGCCCCAAACACTTAAAATCCAAAATGCCATTATGAAGACACCAGCTGTGATTATTTTCCTAAAGTCTCATGACCTTTAAACTAATCTTTTAATTTTTGGGGGCCTGACTCATAAGAAAAAATATTCTAATGGAGCAGTGGCTTCACAGTCCCAGGGGCTGCAATTTCCCTCCCAGTTTCGCGATACCTTTGCAGTGATTGTATTTTGCAGTGCCCTGTGTTAGGATCCCATCTTCTGTGCCAACTCTCATCGTGTTTGCATTTTATTCATAATTTAAAGCAGACCATATAAAGGCAGGCAGGAGTGCACATTTTTATGATTTCTATAAAATACATTGCCTAAGCACATATAGCAGCCCTCCAACTGCGGCCACGCTGCCCTGAGCAAAGCAAAGCTGGGGCTAGATGTAATATCTTTTATTAGACCACCTAATATAGTTGGGAAAACCAGACAAGCTGTCGGGCACACACTGCCTTCTCCGTATCTGTGTGTGTATATGTGTGTAATGTATATAGGCATGCAATATAGATACAGAGATATATCATACATATGTGACATAGATACATATAGATCCTGTTCTGGCAGGGCTCTGGAAGGCAGGACAGTCTCACAAACTCCTTGAAGAGGGACAGAGTACCCTGATATGCTACACAAACGCCGGTTTTCAGCTATTCCTTCCCTCTGTAAGGGAAAGTCTTACCCACACCATGTGGGCATGCTGCTGCAGGGAGGAATGGCATCCCCTGGCCCAGGAGGTTTTGGGGGTTTGAAGAGTTTAGCACTTCACCAGCGCTAAGAAGCCAGTGAAGGAACAGGGCTGCAAAACCTAGTTAGGGTAGTTTAGGTAAAAATAACTTTAACACCTGATCTGTGTTGCCAAACTTACTGTGAAGAGCTGTTTCTCCACATCGTCATGGACTAGGTCGATGCCCATCCTCTTCTCCCGGTGAAGCAAGCACTCCTGAGCAACCTGTTGGGGACATGCCATCACTGCTGGCTGCAGGGGCAAGGTTCCCTACAGAGATGGTCCTCATGTCAAGTAACATAAGAAAAGAAATTATAGGTGGGCACAGAGATGATGGCATCAGAAAGAAGTGCCCAGGGCAGCTAGTTTAGCTGACAACAAGCAGCCGAGCTGCAACATCAGCATTAAATTAACACAAGGGAGCACACGTGTCCCTGGTGCAACCACAGCTGAATGCAGGGACCTGTATCAGCCTTGATGCTGACCTCACCTGAGCCTCATAGTAAGACATGGGCTTTTGTCTCCCAAACCAGGATTTCGGATATACCACTTACAAAAATATTTGGTTAAGTAAATACTGTTCTGATGTGCTCCGCATGTGCCGGTAGAGGATGCAGCAGATGGTCAGGGATTTGTTTATTACTAACTTAACTAATGGTCTCTTAATAAAAATTTTCTAGATGTTATGGAGCTGTAATGAAACTTAATTAGACATTTGAATGGCTGCAGATGTTTCAGCAGTAGGCTACAGCTTGCAGCCCACTGGACAGGGTGCTTACTTGGAGAGGGGCCTCCGTCTCAGCCAAGGCTCTCTCCAGTCGTTTCTTCATGTCTGTGAGGGCATTGGTCTCCCCGATCATCTCATCCAGCTCATGGCAGAGCTCTGACTTCCAAAATTCTATGTCATTGACACGCTCTCCCAGGTTTTTGGTGCTTTCTACTTGGGTTTTCTTTGTCTGCTGATATTTATCCTGAATCATGCGGGAGGTATCGACTCTCAGACGCTCTGCATTGTGCCGGGAAGTTTCTGACTCTTTGTAGTTGGTCAGGTTGGACCTGTACCAGTCATCAGGAGTGTACCGGGTAAAGAGGTTTGTTCTGTTGGAAACAAAAGGAAGCATCTTGCTGGGGGTTAACCCCTGGGAGCTTTTGGAAAAGGGAGCCAAAGTTGGTTTGATGACAGCTGTTTTATAGTAGGCGCTGGGCATCCAGGGGAGGCTGAAGGTCTGAGGCAAGGGATAGTAAGGAAAACGGTTCTTATAGCTTGAAGCCATGGTGCTGATGGCAGGCAGAAACTTGGTAGGTGTTGATCTTGGATGGGCATACGTTACTGTTAAGGGAGAGCCAACCAGCTCCATTCTTGAACGCTGCTATTCAGGTACGTGTCCTGCACAAAGGAGACAGAAGAAGACAACCTCACTCAGTAAGCTCCTGCACTTGCCTTACTTCTTAGAGCAACACGTGCAACTTATAATACAAACAGCGATGCACACAGCACCCAAACATCACCTGTACAGGCCTAAAACTCTTGAAAGCAAATCCCTTCTGACAGCATCCCAAGCATATGTATATGTAAGGATTTGGTCTTGTTGTTAGTATCTAGCATCAGGTCTTGAAATGCTGAGAGAAACAAATCATGGCTGCTAAGGAGAATGACAGATATTATGCCTTCATTTTCCTTAAATTTGTCAATCCAGTGAAACTGTAGTTGCTGATTCTCTGCTGTTCATTGCTTTCTTTTGGCTGGCGTATCTGCTGATCTTATAGTACTCCAGATAAATTTTTCTCTTTAAAAGTTCCATTACCAGCCCCAATAGCTTTGGACACACAGCTGCTACCACCCCAGCACCATCTGTGGGCAAGGGACTCCATCCTCATCATCTCTGTCTTCATTTGCATTAAATGCTCAAGTGAGGAGTCTGCAGGTGAGCCTAGCTTTGCAGGACTATATCCAAATTTGAACCCCCCCACCTATTTCGACCTAAAAAGAACAGTCATTTCTTGACTTGCAAAGGAATAAAAATGTCTGTGGCTCACCCAATGTAAAATAAATGCGCTTAGAAAGGAGATAACCCGCAAAGTCTTTTCACAGTGGCTCGTAAATGCTAGTCTTGCAGTAACCCTAGGAGGAATGGCCACGCGGGAAGATTTTGCTACCAATAACTGCATATTGCACTGTGGGTGCTATTACTTTTTTCATATTGAGGTTATCAGTCAATTATTATCGGAAATATAATGCAGAGGGACACGAAATATATGTAACACACCTAATCTGAGGTATGTTGTGCCCAGTGTGAAGTTCTTGCGTTGGGTGTCACAAGAAGACAGAATAAGTTCCCATGGCTGTTGTAGCCAGCTGCCATGTTTCAGGGACCTGTCTTTCCCCTAACACCATCCTGTCCCCACTGCTCCCAGCCCGGCTTAGAGCCCCAGTGAAAGGTTAGGACACTGGTGTGCTACAACAAGGTCCCTGGGTGGGAGGGGGGTTTGACATGAAGCATGTGCTAAATCCTGTTTGTTACAGCATGAAATCAATTTTACTCCTTTAAAAATCAGATGTTTGCATGAAATAAACTCACTTTTATTCTAGAACAAAGCATCCACAGAAGCAATCACATGACTAGAGGTGTAACTGCTCCTCCTGGGCTACCCTGATCACTGCATGTGTAGGCGAGCTGAGAGAGACTGGCTTATTTTTGAAACCATAAAACCCTTGGGAAAGAGGGTTTCTTTCATTTTACTCACCTATGCAACAAAGAATGCCTCTTTCTGGACAAGGGCAGGACCAAGGACTCACGCTTTCCTACTGGAAAGCTTAAAAGCTGATAGGTGGGAGACACACAGAGACAGGCAGGCTCTGCCTGTGAGCTGCTGTTACTGTACACTGATGGTAACCCTCTTTAATGCCAGGCATTCGCAGCCTGTTGACTCTCTTGAAGCCATGCCAACTTACACCAGGTGATGATCAGACAACACAACTCATTTAACTGCATATTTTCCAACATCCAGGTATGGGGACAGGTGACCTAGAGACGTTTTGCATCACTGGTGCCTGTAACTGTTTGATGCATTCAGATGAACAGTGTCTCAAAATGCAGCTATTAAATAAACAAATGGCAAATGCAGGAGAATAACAGGTCCTTTAGCTAGGGCAAATTGGAGAAAAATAGGGATGAGTCAGAGGGGAAAAGTGCACAGCCTGCAGCTGGGAAATCACTGAACTTTGAGGACTGTATTTTCAAGCCTTGCCCAATTTTGGCCATGCTGGCATGGGCTGCCCAGTACCTGACTTGAGAGCAGCATAGCTGTGGGCACTGAGTCTCGCCTCAGGATCCAGCCTGGCCAAAGAGGCTGCGGGATAGGCAGCGGGAAACTCACACCCTCAAATTTAGCAAAAAAACTTTCACAAACACGACCCTCTGAGCCAGTTTGGCAGAATTGAGGACAAAATGTCTGTGCTCAGGTCCAACAAAAACCACTGTGTGTGCCGGTTCCCACAAATCAGTCATTTCAGCCCTTTTGTCCCTGCTAGGGATAAACGACTGTGCTTTCCCTAGCTGCACACCACTTATTTATACCTGAGAAACAGAATTCAGAGAGTGGGAGATGGCTTCCCTGGCTCCCACCCCTGCAAATAAATTATTCCCTTTCAGATACTGACAGACACACGTTTAAGAAAGGGAGGAAAAAAACCTTGGGAATAGACTAGAGTTACTTTTCCCTGCATTACCAGCTGAAATAAATGTCCCTGCATCCCCCTCAGGATAAGACACCCCAGGGTGGCACTTTCTACCACCCCTGAACATGGACACACGCCGGGACACACTGATCACCTAGTTTAGGTACAGTTGCATGATGTAAGAGATATTGGGGGGGATTAGGAGAAACACCTACTTTTCTAGTCCTCCCCTCCCAGTTAAGGCACACACTCACCCTTAGCTGCCTAGGTGTGGGGCACACTCCGGGGATTTGGGGGTGCCGCTACTTACCACTGTGCTGTCAGGCTCGGTGGCAGTACTGCCAGGTGCTGCAGCATCCCCAGTGCCTGTGTCAGTGACACAGGGGAGTGTTGCCATGGGCGCAGGGTGCTTAGTGACCGGGTTCTGCCTGGGCAACTCCCTGCAACCACTATGGCAACCTGATGCAGCCATTGGGCAGCCCAGTGCTCTCGATGGGGAACCCAGGGCCACTCTTGGGCAAGAAAAGGCCCTCACATAGCATCTTAATTCCTGCCCTGAACAACCTACTGCCCTTGCTGGGCAACTTTGTGCAGCCCCTGGGCAACCAGGTGCAGCTGTTGGGCAACTGTTGAGTGGCTGGACAATGCTCCTAGTCATATAGTTTAGTTTTAGGTAGTCCTGCAAGGAGCAGGGAGTTGGACTCAATGATCCTTATGGGTTCCTTCCAACTTGAGATATTCTGTGATCCTATGAAATCAGTGCCCTCAGTGGGCAACCCAATGCCACCCCTGGGCAACTCGGTGCAGGCTCTGTGCAACCTAGTGCCTTTGCTGGGCAACTTGATCCCATTCCTGGACAAACCCCGGTGCCATCAGTGGGCAACCCAGTAAAGCCCTTGGGCATCCTAGTGCCACCCGTGGGCAAACCAGTGCTCCTGATGGGCAAAGCAGTGCCCTCACTGGGCAACCCGGTGCCAGCACTGGTGCTCCTGGGCCAGCCTGTGGGTGAGCAGAGGCCTCACTGGGGCAGGTGGGTGCACCAGGGTGGGGGTGCTGGCACCCCAGGTGAGGAGATGCTCGGTGTCCCCAGGAGCCCTGCCATGGCACAGCCTGACGCAGCACCAGGGCATTGTGCACCAGTCACCCAGTGACATCAGGAATGTCTCCTGGGAGAGGGTCCTTCCCCAGTTATTTCAGGCTTTAGCCTGAGAAAAGGCACTGGAACAGGAAAAGCCTGGTAGTGCCAGTGGTGGTTAGCACAGCCGCTCCAGCTAACCCACGGGGGTTTCTCTCCAGCTTGTGAAAACACCCATCAGGTCTGCTGTGAGGACCTCTGTGTCCCACTTTGTCCAGAGGAAAGATTTTCATTTGCTTCATTTTACTGCTTTAGATTAACTGTGAGCTATGTGGATGGCTTATCAAGTACTCAGGCTGATACATCTGTCTTCTCATAGCCTTTTTCGATTTCCTCTCATTTTCCCAGCTATCGCAGCTGCAGACTGAGGATGTACCAAAATGTTTTACAGCTTCTCATAAGGGCAGTGACACCCTGCCCCACTGCTTTCTGTGCACACACACACACACACGGAGCTGGCCTCCATGAGAAAGCCATGCCCCTGTTGCCAAAGATCTGACATAAAAAATAACTCAAATTGTTTTGTGTATACAAAGTTTAGCACACTTTGTTTTCACTTTAAACACGCATCTTGCTTTAACCGGCTGAAGAATCAGCTTAATCAAACTGAAATAAAAAGTTCAGCACACAAGTTGCTTTTCTATAGCTAAACCAGATAAAATAATTTCAATTAAAGCAAGCCAACCTCTGCCCCTTGGCAGGACACGCACACACCCTTGGGCCAGCCCTGCTTTCTGGTCCTTGCACGCTCCCAGCCTCCATCTATGCCTGCTCTCGCTCCCTGCCTGGAGCTAATTTTGTTCAGATGAATCACTGCATGATGAGGGACACCACTAATTGTTGTAGGCAACTACATGGTTTTTAAAGTATTTGTTAAATTAAGCAATAATAATTAGATAATATTGTAAATGGCCCACGGGTGCTCTGCAAAGCACACAAATCAGGACTTTCTGGGGAAGCACCCACAAGCACCACAATGCAGAGGGACAGCAGGGGACATCAAAATGGATGAAGCTTTGGTCCCACCATAGCACCTGGAGTGGCTTTTCAAGTGAAGGGCTAATGACATACCTAAAAGCTACAAAGATGAGGAGGATTACCACAGGTAAAACAGTCAAATTCACAAGCTAAGTGACTCTCAAGCAAGAAGTTATCAACTGCACACAGTAAGCGGTCCCCAAATCCCTCGTGCTCTGGGTACCACACCAAATTAACTAGACTGTTCACATCCCCTCCATTTATTCAAGTAATTAAACTGCATTCCTTAATTGTGACTACAACTCCAACAGCAGGAAATTCACTAAAATTACAAAACTACCACTCCTGGTTCTGGTGGGGCATATCCAGTTTTGATGGACATGTAAGAACAGCGTTTGTCCCAAAGCCTCGACCATTTTAGCTCAGAATCAAAAAAGAAAAACAAGGGTGAAAACATGAGGCTGATGTTAAGCAGGGGTGCCAATTTTCAGCACGTCAGCTCAGGTTTGCCTAGTTGACTAAACTGGAATTTCAAGGGATACATTTAGATACCTAAGTACAAAATCTACTGCCAAAAGCTGTCAATCTTTCTGTCACAGCTCTACATTCTCGCTGTCTATTAATATAGCATTACACTGGATCATAAGCTGCCCTTATGAAAATACCCAGATCCAGATCTTTTATAGCATCTGTCATGAGTCTACATGTACCTATAACATTGCCCAGTCGCAGTTTAACACCACTTTTGAATATTCCTCTGTCTCCTACAAACACTGTACCTGCCTGAAAGGGATCAATAGCAGAGTAATTTTCAAAAGTCACATTAATTCATGGAGGATTAAAAGAAAATTAAACGCTGTGTGGTGCATCCCGTGCTGTCACACTGAAGGACAAGGACGCTCACAGGCAGCACACACTGCCGTCTGGCCAAGGGCTACTTTAGGGATTCAAACAGGTTTCAAGATTTTATCTATTTATGAAACCAAGGCTGGCTCCTTGGGACAAGCTGCACGTGCATGGGCACGGTCCTGCAGCAGGCTCCATCTGGCTGGGAAACACATGAGACTTTCTAGGGTTTTACTGGGTTTCCTGCATTCTGGTGAAAATTATGAGTTGACCATAAAACACAGAGGGTCAAGGACTCTCAGGGTGAGGCCTGGACTGCTTTGATCTCTGCACATGGCCAGTGGAAAAAGATGGTTATGGCCATCACTGAGCCCCCCGCTGCCACACCAGAGGCTGGGCCTGGCAGGAGGAGGGCTAGGGGCTTGGACACCAAACCTGGAGGAGAGGGAGAAGAGGCTGAGCAGGTTGGCAAGGAGAAGGAACCAGCTTTGGACATGGGCAGCCACTGGAGATCATCTGGGGCTCTCCCTTCCTCTGCCAACAGCCCCTTGAAGAGTTCATGTCCTTTTTCCATGGTTGGAGAAGCTCAGGTGTTTGTGCCAGCTCCCCCACAGCCCCATGCAGCACCTGGAAGTGCCACCATCCTGCTGGCTGGACTTCTTAGAAAACAGCTCCCCAGTCTGCTGGTAGTCACCTCTCTGTGCTCTGCAGGCAGACAGCCAAGCCCCAGTAAGGCAAATACCCATGTATAAATAAGGGGAAACGCCAAATTCAAATTTATGTTTAATTCCAACTCTTTTAGTCACTTCCTTGGTATTCTTAAATGGCTACAAAAATGCAGTTCATCAACAGGTTGCCGCAGCAGGACCTGACTCCTCTCCCTTGCTCTGGTTTAACGTGGATGACCTCTGTGATGTCCATGAGCCTGTAGTGGAATAAATATAGAATCACAGAATGGTTTGGGTTGGAAGGGATCTTAAAGATCATCTACTTCCAACCCCCCTGCCATGGGCAGGGACACTTTCCACTAGACCAGGTTGCTCAAAGCCCCATCCAACCTGGCCTTGAACACTTCCAGGGATGAGGCATCCACAACCTCTCTGGGCAACCTGCTCCAGTGCCTCAGCACCCTCACAGTGAAGAACTTCATCCTAATATCTAATCTAAATCTACCCTCTCTCAGTTTAAAGCCATTACCCCTTGTCCTATCACTACATGCCCTTGTAAAAAGTCCTTGTAAATATAGTGTAAGGTAGGAAGGAATCAACCCACAGTTAATGCTGCAAAGCAGCCAGGACTGTCTGCATGTGTTGGCAAAGGCTTGAGAAACCACCTTGTGCTGTCAGCACATCAGTATGTGCAGTCCCATCCTGCGCTCAAGTTCTGACACAGAAGCTATTAATAGAAAAACTATTAAAAACTAGTGTTGTGAAACCTTTCCTTTCTCTGAGGTGGAAGCATGCTGTATGTATCCTGTTGCCCTGAAAGAGGCATGAGCAACACAGTCCAAATATTTTACACAAATCAGTGACAGCTGGCTAAGTGTATCGTTCCTTATGTATGTTTCGTGCTTTTTTTTTTTAACATTCTTGAGGGGCTTAGTGATTGTTTTCCCAGAACCTGCACTTTCTGCCGAAGTTCACATCTCCTTTTTCGCCCTGACTTTTCTATCAATAAACTAAGGGGATGTGTTTGAGCCAACTGCAAGTGCACAAGGGCAGGCAAAGCAAAACCTCTGCCCTGTCCTGCCCACCACCCGCTCATGTGCCTGGTGCAAAGGCAGGGGTGGCCATTCTCACCCCTCTCGTACCCTCGTCCTGATGGAGCGAGCACATTCCACCTCCAGCCCTGCCTCAGAGCTAAGGGATCGGCTCCCATCTACAGGAAGACATTTCACCAAATTTCTCAAAGGCACTGGGAAAACAATGGAGTTAAACCAGCAAGACCTGCCACATGGAGACACAAATGCCACTTTACACTGACATACCTCTGTCCTCACATGAAATTGCCCTGGAGGTCAGGATGCTCAGGAGCTACACATGACATGCAATAGGAGCCCACTTGCCCCAGTTTGGCCCACGGGGGACATGCTGAACACGACTCACCTCACCTAAGTTTAGAGATTGCAACCTAAATAATTTTCCTTTACAGTCAATAGGAAGAAATAGGCCTCTCCAAAGGCCATTATCTGTATTATCTTAGATGCTTTTTTTACAATTGGGCAAATGGTGCAAGGGAAGGTGCATTTCTTCCATGTCCCGTAAAAGATACACAGTGATACCCAGACTTGGACGTCTAACTGACGCAGGGCAGATAAACGGAGACTCTCTCAAAAACATCCTTAGTCCTTCAGCAAGGCCAGACCTACTGAAAATCTTCCCTTGAAGTTTTGGTTTCCAAAGATAGAAAGCTTGGAAAATTCCCTCTAGACTAACACAATCTTCACCTCCAAACATGAGGCTTTTAACGAAGAGAGAAACCAATGAAGAGATCAAAAAGTAGACTAGCAGATGAATTATTCAGTCTAACCATAGTAGCGTTTGATTGAGCTTTCCAAACAATAAATGTGGCATGAATAAATCATTACAAATCTCTCCTTGAGCTCTCATGATGAGTCACAACCACCAAACCACAGATGCGCAGGGCAGGGTGCTCTGTGCATCCACAAGGTTAAGACACAGATAACTCTTGTAATCACAGCAGTCGTGATCTCAGAAAATGTACTAATTTACTGGTGATATTCTCAGCAGTGCCCAAGGAACTATCGTAAATAAAAACCAGTGATTTCGGGGAGACCCTCCCTGTAGCCACTTCAATACACCACGGGATTTGGGGTGAGGAGTCTGGATTTTGCTCTCTGTATTGGCCTCACCACAAAGTCCAAGGCTGTGGGGAAGGTGTGCTTTAAGTTTCATCCAGCAAGCAAAGAGGTTGCTCACACCGTAACATTCAATCAGCTACACAAACAAATGGGCATACAAGCAAGTAGGAGACAGTCCAGACCCACTGAATCACAGTCATATAAAAGATCTAGACACTGGCATGAAAAAAGATGAACGTATGCCCAGAGCAGAGAATGCAGAGCATCACACTACGTCTCTGGCTCCTTGGGACCTGCCAGGAGCCTGATGGAAGTTTTGTTCTTCCAGCCAAATTCACACAGGGTCACAGTTTGGGCTCACCTCTTTGGCACACAGAAAAGACCTTATGAAAGCATCCCCAGCTAGTTTTCCTTTGTATGTCCCATCCTGCTGTAGCCCTTGATTTATCAAAGGTGCAATGTTCCAACCACCCCAGGGGCTGACTTCTTTCCAAAGAGGAAGCCAGGCAAAAACTGTTCAGAGCTGGCAGCACTGTGGTCCGGTAACTGATGGAGGGGGAAAAAGGAAAATGAAACCAGTTTCTCTATATGCACCTTGAAATATCCCACCCATGAAAGCATTTGACCATGCGCTGTTTATTAACATCACAGCAAGCCCCATTATTTAAACACAAACTTAAAACTGAGCCCCAGCATCTGAGATCTGCTGAGTAGAAATAGGTGGCTCACGTGATCGATGCTACGCACATGCTTTTGTGCTTAGCTGAAGTGAGTTATTGGTGGCCTCTCCATGCTCGTATACACTCCTCATTTCTAAGCCAGATGTGAAAGCAATTAGCACAATGGGATGACTATCTTTAAGTCTGTGGGGCTTTTTATAGGTTAGTGTTTATTTTTGGACCTACTTTCTTGAGGTGAATTTTGGCAGGCTACTCAAGGACTGGTTTATGTCATGACTGACTATTGTTTAAAGCTTTTTATTGCCTTGGCAAGGGCTTGAGTTGGAAGGGGGAGAGTTACTGTATTTTTTTTTCTCTGTCACCATATTCAGGCTACTATTTCACAGACAGCAAAAAGATGACAAAGTCTGCAGAGCTGATAGGAACAATTCAGCTTCTACCTCCTCAAGAAATAGTGAGGGCTGAATGCAGTCCCATTGTGGAAGTGCCCAGAAAGCTCATCTGGAAAAAAAACCAGCCTTCATGGAAATTGCTTTTTAAAAGAAAGAAAAAAATACTTCTCTCCTCAGTTTTCAGTTCCCCTTGCAGCACTGCCAGGGTGCTCTTTCCACGGTCATATAAAGACTCCTCCCAGTGGCAGTAAACTTTCACGAAGGAGGGATGTGCCTCTGCACCGTCCTGCGGCACAAGCCCTTGGTCATCTTTTGCTGCCGTTCAGAAGAACACAACTGGAGAGGAGCCTTTGCTGCAGAAAAGCCCCTAATTCCTGGGCTGTAGGGCTTGCCTACATGGGGAAAATAATACCAAATAAACCCAGCAGACCAGCTACCCCTGAGACTGCTGGAGCTCCCAAAGAGAAAGGTCCATGTAGCACTTCCGTCAGTGCAGCGTGGTGCTAGCGAGGTGCTGGGGAGGACTGCAGTACCTTTCCCCAATGCTATCACACTTGTCCAGCTCAGGGGGAAGAAAAAAATCTCCCAGTGCACAGTTACCTCAGTAAATGCTCAGCAAATGTTCCTTGCAGGAATGGTTTCAGCAAACCTGCTGGGCACGGCATTGGGAGCCACTTGATGTTGCATTTAAGCTCCCAGAGCGCATCCATTCTGTTCCTGCAGCAGCAACACCCCACGGCTGAGGTGTGAGCAAGGCTCCGCTGTAATACACGTGATACAGCCAGGTCGGGAAAAATACAGCCAGCTCAGGGGAAAAAGTATTCTCAATAAACAAGGCGAGATGTGGGTGTGTGGTGACCTGGCTCCCCCCAGGCCGGGGGAGAAGTTGGCCAGTGCTCGCCCCATCCTTTCTCCTGTGCCCTCTCCCTCATTGGGCTCAGGATACAACCAGCTGTTTGGGCTTGAGTACGCAGATGAGAAAAAGCAGAGGGAACACCTGCTCTTCTCCATCCCCATACATCTGTCCAGGGGACCTCAGAGGCTGCAGCCAAAACACAACAATTTAGATACCAGTTGCTTTTATTTGAGCTTTCCAAAGTACAAGTGGCCTTGGCTGGTCTATCCCTAACATAGACTCAAAACACACTAAGTGCTTGTGACTACAATTTATTTTAAAACACCACCCAGACTGTGCTTGACTGATTTTAACACTTCTGCAAAGAGATCACCTACAGAGTTACTTCTGCTAAAAATGAAGCAATAATTCCACATTTCAGTATCACTTATTATTCAAGACACTCAAGGGATTGTCTAACTCCAGATGAAATTTCCTTTTATCAGATTTGGACACTGAGAGCTCTGATCCGCATAAAGTGTGTACTTAAGAGCCATTTCGATATGCAATATGAAAAACTCCAACTACATTTAATTGCTGGATAAGGACAACAAGGCAGCCTACCTCACTTGGCCAAATATTAAGCTAGAATTGGAGCCTGAATCGGAACCATCTTTTCCTTTCAGAAAATTTGGCTTTCTTACCACGTTTGTGACTGGCCCTTATAGCTGTCCCAGCCCAAGCCAGGATGCCAGAGATGAATCTGCCAGCAAAATATGGGATGAATTTGGATCCACTCCCAGTTGCAGCCTGTGACACTCAGGGCCCTTGGTGGCTTAGGTCAGCATCACTCTCTGGTTTCCATACATCAGCAGCCGCTGGGGTTTGAGGATTACGGAGAATGTTTACTACTTCAAAACAAAGGGAAACCATTTCCATATAAAGCTGACAAATAATTAAGACAGCTGTGATCAGATTAGACCCTGTAAATTACTTGATACCATTTGGTAGATTTTTTTTTTTTTTTGCTAGAGGGGGTAGATCAAATTTCCTAATAAAAAAACCCCTTTTTTCCTACCCCTGCGAGTGTCTTTCGTTGTGCATCTGTCCCCACTGTGACAAGACAGCAAGAGGAGCGTTTCTGCCATGCCCTGCCACAGACCTTTAGAACTACCATTAAGATTTCATTACATAAATATTTTGCCTGATTCTTTATCTCATGTTACATGTAATTTTTATCCTTGGAACACCGTGGTCTGCTTAGCCAGATGGTGTACACGGTGCCTGCTAAAGAAAATGGAAAAGCAGGGTTGAATCGATGGGTTTCTTCCCCTGCAAGTGGCAAATATTTTCAAGCAGTTTAAGCAAAAGGTGTTTTCTGATTGTATCCTAAGCTGCCTTCAGAAAAAGGTTAATTCTGGCACATTTTGGAGAGATGAATGGTGCTCAGACTAATAGACAAGAGGATGAAAGTTGTTGGGGTCTCTGCACACTGAACCCTCATAAAGGTTTGTTCCAAAAGGCACCTATGGACCATTCCGGTTTGGGGTTTGAGTTGACAGCTGGGATTTTCACCTGCAGCCCCAAAAGTGACGTGCCAGCCTCTCAGTTTTCCTCTAAATCCCATGGCTTCTTCCTGAATCTTGCCTTACACAATTATAACACAAGGCACAAATACTTTGCATCAGTCCTGGGACATGGAGCAGGGTGAAGAGCAGTTGGGGAAGGAGCAGCTTCTCCAGAGATGCAGCCCATGGGTTTTACACACAGGTACCACCAACCCAAGGACAGCGCTCCTGATTGCCACAAATTCCCCAAAGCCACCTCTCTGTTGGTCTGTGGGTGGGCAGTAGGATTTGTTCTGCCACAGCTGCAGGGAGCTCTGCAAAACCCATCCCTGGGGTAAATTCCTTTGGACAACTGGCTGATGCATGAAAAGATCTACAATGACCCCAAAGCCCCTTCCTCCAGGTACCTCCCGAAGGCAGACGGGGGAAGCTGTGTCCCGTATCTGCGCACCACAGGGGAATCATGAAGGTGTCCTCATGGAGACAGGCTCCAATGCTGGTGCTGGAGCCTCAGCGGTATACCTGCTGCACAGGTCCTTCAGTCCTCACTCCTCAACTAAACAGAGATTTGCAAGCTGGGACTTGTACCCAACCCAACACACACTGGCTGTATGGTAGACTGCCCATTCTATACTTCAACCACTTTTTTTTCCTAACCTGTATTAAAAAACTGCACATAAATGCTTTCTACCTGACACCATACAGCTCTAACAGAGATACAAGTCTGTCCCAGTAGCAAGACACCGATAACTGATGTTAACAAGAGCATCCTGCACCCTCTTCCTTGTTGTTTTGCACCCACTCCACAGCAGCTTTTCCTGTGACCTGAGAGTCAGGCTGGGCTTTCCCAGTGTCACCACAGTCCTAGGAAAGAAAGAGTTGGACAGAGATGTCCTGCACTCAGAAACTCATCACACAAATGAACCTGAGGGTGGGCAGGAGGGAGGCTGGTGCTAGTGAGCCCAAGCCAGAACGTGGTCTACCTGCGCCTGTCAGTCATATGAAGCAAAACAAAACACCCTGATTTCACCTTAGAACAATGAATATAGATAAAACCATAATGATGCAAATAACAACCAGATGAGATTTGCAATAAATCATGAAAGCCAGAAGAGTATGCCAGTAAATTTGCATCTTCCCACCCTTTGCTGAGAAATGATTTTGCAATGTGCTTGCCCTGACCATCTGCAATCACTAACACCTACAGGAGCTGGAGCACCTATAGAGATCAGTAACACTGATCAGTAACACTATTTTTTCTCCTGGGGGATCTGCAAGGGAGAAGTACGGAGGTAAAACTGACTGATCTTCTGGAGATGATTCCACAAATACAGAAAAGAAGAGCGGGGGGCGGGGGCTGGGAAATCAAAGGAGATAACCTGGTACTTTGACATCTTTGTTTTCCCAAACACACTTCAGCAGCTGGGTCTGAAAACAAGGGCAGGAACATTGTGTGAATCAAAAACCTTTAACTGCTTCCATCATAGAATCATAGAATGGTTTGCACTGGAAGGGATCTTAAAGATCATGTAGTTCCAACCCCCGTGCCATGGGCAGGGACACTTTCCACTAGACCAGGTTGCTCAAAGCCCCATCCAACCTGGCCTTGAACACTTCCAGGGAGGGGGCATCCACAAACTCTCTGGGCAACCTGTTCCAGTGCCTCACCACCCTCACAGTGAAGAACTTCATCCTAATATCTAATCTAAATCTACCCTCTCTCAGTTTAAAGCCATTACCCCTTGTCCTGTCACTACATGCCCTTGTAAAAAGTCCCTCTCTGGCTTTCTTGTAGGCCCCCTTTTAGGTACTGGAAGGCTGCTATGGGGTTTCCCCAGAGCTTTCTCTTCTCAAGGCTGAAGAACCCCAACTCACTTAGCCTGTCTTCACAGGAGAGGTGCTCCAGCCCCATGATTGTCTTTGTGGCCCTTCTCTGGGCTCGCTCCAACAGGTCCATGTCCTTCTTATGTTGGGGGCCCCATAGCTGGATGCAGTACTGCAGGTGGGGTCTCACGAGAGGAGAGTAGAGGGGGAGAATCACCTCTCTCGACCTGCTGGTCATGCTTCTTTTGATGCAGCCCAGGATACAGTTGGCTTTCTGGGCTGCAAACACACATTGCCGGGTCCTGTTGAGCTTCTCATCAACCAGCACCCCCAAGTCCTTCTCTGCAGGGCTGCTCTCAATCCATTCTCCACCCAGCCTGTATTTGTGCTTGGGATTGCCCTGACCCACGTGCAGGAGCTTGCACTTGGCCTTGTTGAGGTTCATGAGGTTTGCACAGGCCCACCTTTCAAGCTTGTCAAGGTCCCTCTGGATGGCGTCCCTTCCCTCCAGCATGTCGACTGCACCACACAGCTTGGTGTTGTCGGCAAACTTGCTATGGGTGCACTCAATCCTGCTGTCCATGTTGCCAGCAAAGATGTTAAACAGCTCCAGCCCCAAGACCAACACCTGAGGAACACCACTCATCACTGCTCTCCACTTGAACATCGAGCCATTGACTGCAACTCTTTGAGCGCGACCATCCAGCCAATTCCTTATCCACTGAGTGGTCCGTCTGTCAAATCCATGTCTCTCTAATTTAGAAACAAGGATGTCATGCGGGACGGTGTCAAATGCTTTGCATGAGTCCAGGTAGATGACATCAGCTGCTCTTCCCTTATCCACCAATGATGTATCCCCATCATAAAAGACCACCAAATTTGTCAGGTATGATTTGCTCTTAGTGAAGCCATGTTGGCTGTCACCAATCACCTCCTTATTTTCCATGTGCCTTAGCATAGTTTTCAGGATAGCACTTATTCCTTTGGCACAGCAAACTCCAGCTGGCATCACCCTCACCACCAGCACCCTAAGCAAAGACGCCTGAAAGGGCCATTCGTGTCACTAAAATGAGACCTTTGCATCCACGCGGAGCAGAGAGCTGCAGCCCCAGGACCCATCATTGGAGGTGGACCTCCTCTGCTGACAGGCACATGGCCTGGACTCACGGAGGTATATATGAAGCTGTATCTCAGAGGAAGGGTTTCTTGCTCTCTCATCTCTGCAGAGGGTTTATTCCTCGGTGTGTGTGAGCAGCAGGAAGAAGGCAGCTCGGGCTAGACCAGCCCTTCCTGCAGCAGAAATCTTGGCAGGAGCTCTGCTCCTTGGCTTGATTTTTCACAAACAAGCACCAAAGGGTTTCAGGTTTGCAGCCTGGTGGAGCTCACATTTTTCCACCTTATTATTTTTCCCCTCTTTCCGGACCGTGAGATTCAGCTCCTGGGGGCTTTTCAGGGTTTCGTGCAAGCTATCTTTCAGATTTGGGTTTTTGTGGTTTCGTTACACCCACCTTGAGTTTTATTTGAGAAGGGCCCAAAATACGAAGCAAGTAATTGGCCAAACCCAGCGGGTTTTGCCTCGTTTTAGGCCAACATTTTTCAAACCCACCTGAATACATAAATCATCTCAGTTGTAAAGCTGGGCTGTAAAAGTAGAGGCAGTTCATTCACTTTCTTATACCTTTAATACCATCATGGCAGGGAATGATTCTGCCCCAAAATCACCCTTTTCTGTCCTCTGAGTGCCAAGGGAGTCTGCACAACCAGCTTGCATGGAGACACTTGCCCTAAATATGAACTAGGATAAATGACACCCTCCACCAAGCACACTGCAGCCCCCAAAATATTGTTTTTAAACTAAAGGCGCAATTCTGTAAAGGCAGTTTCGTGACATTTAAGGTCTGACACATGCTTCCGAAAAACTCGGGATTATGCTATGTGGTGTTGAGTATCACCTGAGTCCAGTTATTGACTTCTGGGGAAAAGCTCAATTCAAACGCGACACCAGCGTCACATGGAGAAAAGCTTCAAACACAGCTCCTGGAGGGGTATACCAGGAACAAGTATAATATATAGGAACTTGGAAGATGCAGCTTGCACCTCCAGGAGATGTTAAGGTCTCAGCATCTGAGGGTGTTTATAACTTGTGAGATTTAAATTCCACTGCCAGCATTGAAAGAAAGGAAATGAGGGCAGAAGGACTTGCCTGTGCTGTCAGTTTTTATTTTTCCATTAGGACTTCCATGAAAATCGGTATTTTTCTTAAAGCCACAATTCCTGGTGTCATAAGGCTATATAAGAAACTCATCTCTTGCTCCGAGACTCCTCTCTAAACCTCATATTTGCTTAGAAAATGTGACCCCAAAAGGGGAATATTAAAGTCAAAACTGTTCAATTTATGCAAACCTATATTGTCTCGGGAAGAGGGGGTGGGACTACAGACTCCATCCATACATTCTCTTTTGAACTTCATGGGACTTGGGGTATTCCAGCATTATTGCATTTTTTAAACCCAAAGAGACGGGAACAAAAGTCCTCCCTACCCCAGACAGGCACAGGCACACAAAAGCCTACCAGCTTGGTAGCCGCTGACCATAGGATAACTCACAGCGCAAGAGACTTCAGTAGGTCACGCCGCCCAACCTCACTTTTTCCATGGGACACCTTCACTTCTCTCTGCCAGGAAACACCAAGCACAGCTGGGGCGTCCTCTCCTTGCTCCGGGATGCAGCACTCTGGGTGTGCACCCTCCCCGGCCGCGCAATGGGCTCTGACAGCAGCAGGGTGGAGGATGCCAATGCGTGTGCACTGCAGGGTGGCTCACAGGTCTCTAAGGAACAGCTCATCAACCCAAGGAGCCGGTGAGCTGCTCCGGTCCCTGTCCAAGGGACTGTTGGCAGCTCCAAGCCACTTCAATGCGCTTGGATGCTCCGGGGGCAATCACCCACAGTCAGAGTTGAAACCCATCACTTTGCAATTACAGCCTGGCTATTTAGGGAAAGCACTTCTCGTTTCCCCCGACCCTTTTTCCTCCTGATGGCATCCTGCCCCGCGATGGGGAAGGGCTATTCTTAGAGATGTCTATTTTGGGTTGGAATGCTGGAATTAAGATCCTTCCTTCCTTTAAAGAAAACACGCCAAACAATATTTAGAGAGCTTCACCCCAGTTTGAAGGCTATATTCTGGCTACCAAGTAGGGCAGATTTATTTGTTAGCTTAACATTTACTGGGGGCTGTGATGTGCCCTGCCCCACTGCCCCAGCACCAGGACCACCCAACCACCCTCCAGAGGCTCTGGGAAGTCGGGTGACATGTGCTTTAATACGCCAAGTAGCTGCCACAGGGTTTATTCATTCCCTCTTTCTTGGCAACACTTTGTATCAGCTTCAAATAGGTTTAGTAAAATATTTTCCATCAAAACCTTTTTTGACAGAAAACAGCTTTTGGACACAATGGAAACTTTTGTGGAGAAGAAAAATTAAAATAAAACCTGCTCAGCTGATGTTGGAAACCCTTATTAGAAACTCAAAACTGTTTTCCTCTTTGAAACATTTTTGGGAAGGTACTGCTGATGCAAAAGAGGCTATTTTTTCAAGGTGACTACAATTTTGTTGTGGAATTACCAGAAAAGTTCTCATGCAATTACCACTCCTGGACCAGGAATCACTTGCGAATGGGTGAATCTGATAGCAGCAGCTCCTAGGCAGAGCTCGGAGTGAACCCTAGGGACATCTCTTGGCTTTACTGCAGTGTTTGCTGCCCCAGCACGGGTCCCCTGCCCTCTGCAGAGATCAGGCAGGAGGCTGGAGGAGAGTCCTACCAACTGCTTTTGCCTCGAGATTGAACCACGCTGTCCCAGGCTCAGACACTGCAGCCTCTGGGCTCTCCTACCCCATCCTGGGGCAATAAGGCAACTCTGTTCCTTCTACATAACACCACTCAAAGCTTAAACCGAGGATGAAATGCACAATTCCTCCCTAATGCAGGTTTCCCCCAGGGCTACAGGTTGCCATAGGGCTGCATCATAGATGTTCAAAGGTGTCTCAAATGCCAAAATAAACATGGCTTTTCACAGATAACAATGCAATAAGATTTCTGGAAAACTATACAAGATAATATGTATTTACCTTGACTTTCAAGTCTACTATTCTGAGGACCTGGAAAGGTCGCTAGTTTTATACAGCACCTGAGATGCTGACATGCTACAGGACTCCCAGATCCAGGGACTTGACAGGAACAAACCCAAACATCTCAGTGCTCACCATAAAATCAAATTAGCTGGTAGTGAAACCTTCCTTCGAAATAGCTCAATGAAATTACATGGCAGAAACTTGGAGGCAGCAAGTTTTGGACCAAGGAAGCAGCTCTGTTTGCATGGGGACTGTTGCAAACTGCCGTGTTTCCTCCACAGAAGCCTCCTCCAGTCCCTGTGCAGCTGGCTCAGCACCGTCCCTGTAACGTGGCTTGCCTGGCCCCAGCAAAGCCCTGGCACTGTGCAGTACCAGGGGGGCCTGGGCTTTCACTCCCCCCCTCCTCCACGTTTTCCCTTTCCTACAGCAATGCCAGTGCAGCAATTTTTCTGGAAACCTTGAAAATAAATTCTTGCTACTGCCTCTTTCTCACCGGGTGCTGGTGAGACCCAGCGCAGGACAAGCACGCCGAGGCTGTGGGTGCCTCCTGCGCACTCCCCATCACTGGACAACGTTCAGCCAAGATGAGTAACCACCATGCACATCTTCCCGGTGGTCCCCCATGCAAACCAGCATGAACTGCTGCTACCTCACTCGAACACACACACACTCTACAAGGATTTCAGTATTTTGCTAAACGAAGCAAACGAAAGCTGATTCTGGCTTCTGGCAGCAGCAGCCCCGTTATTGCTTTAGCAGCCACAGGCTGAACATTTGCAAGGCAGAGCCAAGAGCCACGACGAGCTGTTGGGCTCTTCAGCCCACATCAGGGTTTTGTAGCATTCCAACCAGGTCTCTGTGAACACACAGAGCTACGGTGTCCTCCAGCCCTGCAGGGTCCAAGACCGCCCTCCTCCACCAGCAGACCATGACCATCCATCCCCAGGCACTGTGAGCTGGGCATCCTCCTTTGCTCCATGTCCTCAGCCAGCCTGGGGATGTCACGTGACATTAAAGCAGTGC
The DNA here is from genome assembly GCA_013401275.1 of Pandion haliaetus. NCBI lineage: Eukaryota > Metazoa > Chordata > Aves > Accipitriformes > Pandionidae > Pandion > Pandion haliaetus. The sequence goes on along the minus strand of VYZV01007837.1, from coordinate 295,439 downwards.
TGTTATCCCAGGTTTCCTCTAAGTTATCTCCTATTATATCTGACTCCAATGAATAATTAACGCAGGCTACATCCTGAGCAGAGCTGGCTGGGAGCTGCAATTTCCATTACTGGGGAAATCCTAACATTAGGGGAGAGATTGATTCTGATTCTGCATAAAAAGCTAGAATTCTTGTGTTTGCCAAGAAACATTTCCCCCCAGCAATCAATTTAGGGCCATTACAGTGTTTCACTTCACTGACTCTTTTCATTATGCCTTTTGTTCCTATGCATTTCTTGAATTATGCACTACATGCACGTAGAATTATACAATCTATAAAGACAATATAATATTAAAATTTACAGCCTACATTACATGAAATTAATTTAAGTGACAGAACAGAAACATTCTGCTTCTGCTGGAGTTTTGATACTGTCCAAACAAAATATTTCAACTTCTTTTTTGCTGCTGGAAAATGTTGTTGGAATCAGCACATTTCTACTACATGGCTCAAGTTCAATTAACCTGCTTTTTTACATGGAAAGTTATACTGAGAATAATTTTTCAGTGGCTTTAATAACCAAGATACTCCCATCCTACTCATCCCCATAACAGTCTCACCCACTTTTTATTTGCTGATGTTAAAATGCTGTGCCAACAGATAAGCAACAAAGACAGAAACTGAGACCATGTTTTTCCAACCTCATACTCCAATCCTTAAAGGTGGCACAAAAAGGCTACTAAGAGGCTTAGAGCAATTTCATCCCCATTCACTTCTCCATGGGCCACTCCAGATTAAATAACTAACTTCTGCTAGGTCTGATGGCCAAAATCTCTACTTCTCTGTACCAACAAAACATGCAATAGGCCTTTTACGTGACTTGACTGTACTGATTGCAATGTGATGAGAAATATGTATATATCAACATATAGATAGATATAGACACTCACGAGATCTTTTGAACACTTTGATTTCACAAGGAGACATGGGGGGGAAAGGGAGTGCAGAAAGAGCAGTCAGTGAGGGGGATTTGCTGCACGTTGGGATCCTGAGGATACAAAAGATGATGAAAGCCACATCTGAATGGAGATTGCAGGCTAATTAGTTGCAGTGACTGAAAATGCCACTTTTGTTTGCTCTACAGCACCCAGTGCTTGGTGCTCTCTCTGCCTTCAAAGGGTTTTCAGTAGCAAACACCACTTTGTTGGAAGCACCCCATGGACAAGAGGGGAGGGCAAATCGTTTGAGGGTGCCAGGAGGTATCTTGGTGTCTCCTTCAGGGCTCAGGTGAGCCCTTGGGAGTCATTTCTGCAGGACAGCACAGGTCTTCCTGCCCCTGCCCTCTCCCATGAGGGCCCTAACATCCCACACTGACATATACATTACAGGCTATTCTGCAACAACAAAAATGCTTTTTTCCAGCAACTATCGATATTTGGCACTGAGAGCGCTATCTTTTTTCACCACCTCCAAAACAAGCTGCCTTTCAAGTGTATTTTTTACCCCTGGCAGAAACATTGCCCGTGACCACAACATGGGCCTCATCTACAATGAGAAGACCAACTTCCCACAAAAACCAAGAATGATGTTTCCAAAAGCACCTGTACAACAGCTGGTATGCAGGATGGGGTAAGCCATGAGGCAGCTCCACACCCTCCCCTGGGCTACGCCAGGGCAGATGGAATTTTGCCAGAGGATGCCAGACCCCAGAGCCCTGCGCTGAGCGTCACGGAACCAGCCAGGCACCGACAGTGCAGAGTTCAGCAGAGACATTGCACTGGGATCTTCTCACCAGCTAATATGCTACTTGCTCTCCCCAGGCTTGATGGCTCAATAGTGACCTGTGTGTCTGTCTGTCAGCCTCGGCCATTCATAAAGCTCCTTAATAGCGAGATCCAGATATTGCATTTAAAAAAAAAAACCTACATTAGGCTGCATTTGTCAGGGTCAGGTTGAGCAAAGCCAGGCCAGGCTGGTGCCTTCCAGGAACAGCCCTGCAGCACAACCCATCCATCCATCCCACCGACATGCCTGCTCTGCCCCTTCCCCCACCACAGGAGATCTTCCTTCTCAGCCTGCGGCTAAATCTTTATCTTTTGCAGGAACTAAGCATGGGTTTGGTTTTCTGCAACTTATTCCAGCTGCTGATAGATATTCCTGTGTTAATCCTAGGGAATGGAGAATTGGGAGCCACTCTCCAAGGTTGGGTTGATTTGGGTGCAGCCCAAATGCAGCAGCGCTATGCCAGCTCACAGGGACACATCGCCCACGTAGGTTAGCTTGGTGACCAGCCAGCCTGAAAACGGAGACAGGGATGGAGTACAAGGCAGGGCCCAATCCAGCACTGTCTCTAGGAAAATCACATTTTGCAGCAAAGGCAGGATAAAAGCAGCCTCTGCCTTTCTGCATGCAGAAAGACATCTGCAGCCCCCAAAGCAACCAACAGCACAGCCCTAGCGGGGCAGCGCTGCGAACCCAAGCACGGCTCTTAACCAGGTGAGGAGCGTGATGTCCAACGGTTTTTATAAGCAACCTATGAAAATAGAAATATTGGCACAGAACTTCACTCAGATGCAGTCAGGCCTGCACACTGCAGTGCCAGGGAGCTTGCTGAAAGGCAACGTGTGAGGGGCAGTGCCCCAGCCTTGCTCTTCCCAACAGCTAAACCCTTCCCTGGAAAGCTTCCAAAAAGAGAAAAGGGAGCTGACGCAGCATGAAAAATGTAAAAGCTAATAGCCACGCTTTGGCAACATTATAATCAAATAAAAACATGATGGACAATGTTAGGCAAACACAGCCAGAGATGTTGCTATAAGCCCCACCTGCAATAAAGCCTAATCTCGGGACTGGAGACAGCTTATTTTAAGGGCTCGTAAAGTGCCAGCATATGTACAAAACACACCGTAAGGGCTTGGGAGCAAGGCCAGAGGCAATGCCACTTTTACCTTTTGTGCAGAGAGTTTTGCCCTGGCTGAGCTCCTCTCCACCTGTTTGGCATGCTCTTCAGGAACGACAGACAAACATTTCCAGCAGAGCACTCCCCACGCCACGGCTGCCTGGCCCCTGTCTCCACTCGATGGGTTTTTAAACATAGAAACAAAAGAGCACATCACCCTGTCCTTTCCTCCTCCTCGCCACGAGGACACACATCCTGGCAAAGGGGACAGCAGTGAAAGGTTTACGCAGGACTCTCGCACTCAAATCTCAGCAGCCCATCTCTGCACAGAGGCGGTTTTTAATAACTAAAGTAGCATCTAGGGGCTCTGAGAGCCCCAGGATGGTGGGTCTGGCACAGAGAGAGCTCATCCATATCAAGAAGTTCTCTGCTGTTTCCTAAGCCCAGCCACCTCCCCGGAGACCCCTCTGCCCACACGACACGGCCACCCCTTTCCCATCCCCTCGCAGTAGCCCTGCAGGTGTGGGTGCACCTGGCCGAGCCACCAGTCCACGTACCCATGGGCTGGCTCTTTGGTTCCTGCACACTTTATTTCCACTTATGTGGCTTTCTGCAACCAATACCTTCCACTTTTTGAACCACAATGCAAAAATCTGACTGTTTGGGAAGGGAGCCACATCCAACATGCTTGGCACAAACTTCCCAAGGTGACTTAAACTGTCATTCTTGCCACAACCTGCACACGATTTTGCTCCTTTTCCCTGGGAAGAGCCACTGCATTGCCCTAACTTCTCTTTGCATCCTTTAATTTCCAGAAAGCTGCCACTGAAGTGTTCCCTGCTGCCCAAAGCAGCGATGCTAGGGGATTAAAACAGGCTGCTGAAGTGCTCCACGGTCCTGGGGAAGTCACAGCACATGGCTATGGGATGCTTGTGCCATTGCTCAGGGCATCCACAGCCATACCGCGCTGTGTATGATCTCCACTGGACCACAGAACAGGGAGGAAAAGCACAGCAACCTGCCCAAACATGCTGGCACGGAGATAAAGGAAATAATTCTGCCTCAGCAAAAACTGCAGGTAAAGAAAAAAATATCTCAAAGAGCAAGGAGTGCTGCTGAATCATCAGACACCAGGGAGCCTGGTAAACATGACAGCAGTAAATAGCTGGGGAGTGTGGGGTACTTTTGCTTAAGAAAACCCCTTGAAATTTCAGGTGGCATTCAAGGTAGACTTGAGTGAACAGCCCTCTGTATTTGAGAAGGGGAGGAGGAGGAGGAGGAAATGCTTTTTCCAGGCAAGCTCTTGGCATGCCCCAAATACGCCTTTTAAGTAGAACAGCACAAGAAAAGATAAATCTAAGTCCTCTGCAAACATGCTAGGAGTGTCTGCAGAGCACACGGCAGAAACCACTGGGAGTGTTCGCACAGGGCCTGGGAAGCATCAGCACAGCCATGCACAGCACCGCACAGAAGCAGCTTTTGTTCCAGCAGCAGTTAGCACATTCCTGCAGAGCCCTGGAGCCCAAAAGAAGAGGCAATCCTTGTCCCAGCCTCCAGCCCCATACTCCTGCCGAAAAACCCAAGCCAGCATGGGGGGGGGATGGTGGACAGCATTCTGAAAGCAGGCTCAGGATGCTGCCTCTGCCAGTGAAACAACTCTGGAATCCGAGGAGGACATGGCGGCAAAGCGTGGGGGAGCATCCACAGCCTTGCCAGGGAGGGAGGGATAGCACAGGGCTCCATAGGGACAGTGCCCTGCCTATCCAGCCCTTGATGGAAGAGTGGGGCTCCCCTCCCCTACCTTGGGGCACCTACAGTGAAGCCTCATGAGTCAGCTGGTGGCCCAGTCCCCAGCCTCTCCCATCCTGGTAGTGTCCACCAGGAGACACCTGGTAGGTGTCTAAGAAATGGATAGAGGTACCAGTCTCCTTCCAGTGACTATAAAGTGAGTCCAGAAGGGTAGCGTGGAAGAGACATCCAGCTCTGAGGTGGCTAAATCGGAAATACTTCTTCCCTCTCTGCATTTAATGTCAACATACAAGGCAGCATCCTCCCGCGAGCACAGTGCGCTGCTTTATGTGATGGGCGTAGGAGATCCCAGCCCTGCCACGCACCCAACACATCTATTTGACAACAATCACAGCAGGACTCCCACTGTGCCCAGCGGAATCAGTCTCTGGTGTAAGTGGAGCTGCTTGCAGATATGAGATCAGGCAAAGGGCCGGGGTGGGGGGGGTGCGGGGTGTCTGAGCTGCTAATGCAGTGCCCTGCTTCCAGAGGCTGGAGAGAGATCATCTGCAGAGCATTTAGAATCCCCAATGGAAAGCACGTAGAAGTGTACTTCAGAGTGGAAAATATTATAAAGCCCAAACTCCTAATATAACTGAAGAGGCTGTGGTTAAAAAGACACATATTTGGCTTGTACTTACCTACAGTATTAGTGAAAAAAGGGGTTATTGTCGCCCTGGGAAGTGCAAACCTTGTCCCGCTCTCCCCTCTGACATGCACACCGCCAAGTGCCAAGCATGCATCCACCCATTCAACCCACCCGAAAACACAGACACTGGTAAACTGTCGCTCCTTGCCTGTGCTTCTCAGCAGCAGACCTCCAGCAGGTGAGTAGCACGATTCCCACTTTATACGGGGAGAGCTCTCTGTCTCCAGAGCGAAAGCAGACATGTTTTACGTTGAAACAGCTTGCTTCAAGGTACTCAGGTGTACAATGTCAGCCAGGCCAGGGCACAGGGAGCAGGGCTCACAGCTCCACCCCAGGAGTCCCACATGGTGGGTCATCTTGGCTTCCAGCCACAGCCTTCTCCAGGGATGACTGTGGTGTGCAACAGGCAAAACAAGAGAAAGCGAGGGCAAGGCCCTCAGTAGTGCTTGCGGAGATACACCATGGCTGTCCCTACATGATTCAATGTCCCTCGGTGGCACAGAGATAGGCTGAAAGGTCTCTGCCAACTCAAGGTGACACTGAGGTCAGCCTGGATATGCGAGGGCATCACCTGGGCTATGCCAAGTGGTCCCTAACACCTGTCTTTCATAGGAAGAATGAAAGCAGCCCCCGCACTCTGCCCAGCACACATCTGCCACAGCTGCAGCCCTGAAATGTCACCTGCATTTTGACCAGCTACATGGGAGCATCACTTTAAACACTGTTATCTCTAACCTGCCTTTAAAGCCTTCACTGCAGCAAAACTTACCAACCACTGTCACCACCAGGAAGCTGAAGGCTGTTTCAGAGGGGTTGGGACTTTCCCAGGCTTTGGGACCTTTACAGGTCCTGTGCAGCCACTACTGCCTGGGGTCACGGCCATCACTCACAACTGAATCCCATGTGTGGCATAAGCAACACATTGACCTGAAAACAGTTGTCAAGGAGGGAAGTTTATCTAAACCTGATGTATGGGAAGCAGAAGAACAATGCTGTCCCCATAGGTATGTCTCAGGTGTTGGCACAGTGGGTGACATCTAAAGGTAAGGCTGGGGATCCACACATGGAGCTATTCAGTCACGTAACAGGATTTCCCTGTTTAGGGAGAAAAAATTAAACTACCCTTATAGGAAAGCGGTCTGTGATAGCCATAGCATAGGCGTGCACACCCCTTTCTGCACCCTCATTTTTCAGGTAGGTTCTTATGTGCTCACAAAAAGGAGCTGAGCACCCAAAGCATGGCCTTAGGAGGTAGGCTGGCATCCAGAACTCCAGTCTCATGGATTGGATCTAATTATGCCATGGATTTTATTTAATTATGTTCTTGCTTTCTCTAATTCACTTATACTCTACATTGCCATCCATCACAGGGCTGCAATTGCAGCAGGCAGCACCCTGGCAGGCAGCAGGCTGCCTGCAATTAGTATCTGAATCAACGCTATTTGAAGCTGCCTGTGGGTGTTGTACTGCCAGCAAGCAGATTTTTGTGCAAGCCCTTTCCAACTGACCAAAATGCAAACGAGGGCAGAGACAAGTCCAGAAGTAAGAGGAACCCAGTCCCAAAAGCTGCTGCAGATTCAGAAGCAGCTTGCTGAACTCTGTGTATTTTGCACCAATGGTTTCTGTCAAAATTGAGTTTAGCTCCAAGGTTGTCAGTGAGCATCAGTCTGGGTCTCATGGAGGAGAAAAGACTCTAATAAGACTTGGCAGATTTGCCTTGGGCCCACCCTTACACCTTTAAAAAACCTCCACAGATAAATAAGTAGGGAAAAAAACGTAGAGAAAGAAGAAAGAAGTTGTGAGCTTTCTTCTGACCTAAACCTTATACCTTCTCAGACCCCCCCCAATAAATTTTATGAAAACATTTTCAAATGGAATAATAGTTGCATTTAACTAGCTCTGAATTTTCTGTAGCCAATAACGTTGTTTTGAATGGCTAAATCAAATTGTTTTCATCTCTGTACAAAAGCAGCACAATAATAGCATGCATGCCATCTATGGGATCAGTACCCCAAAACCAACAGAAACCTCCCAGATGGAAAGCTGTGGGGGGAAGGGACAGATACTTGCAGTATTTACAAGGCTGATACCAATAGATAAGTGATTTATTGGGATAATGGGAGACGGAGCCCCAGCATAAACCCCAGCCCCTCCCATCACCAGGAGAGCACGACCAGCGCAGTGACGCTCCTGGCGCACCCCAAGGGAAGGGCACGGGTTGCACCGAAGGCACTGGTATTCCCCGGGGAGCTCCCCTGCATTACTCTCGGTGACACGACCCCCGCCGCTCCCAGCGAGGATCAGCCCATGCACAGCCGCCCGTTCGCCAGGGCGGTGCACAGCCTTGGCTGGTCCCTCCAGATCCCCCCTGCCTGGGAGCGAATCGTCTAAATATTTTACCTTTAGTTCGTTAGCCCTAAAACACTGTCTTGAGGCATGGGCAGCATTATAAACACCTTAGTCACGCAGCATCTCAGGGAGACTCCCACCTCGTACTGACAGACCTCTGCTTCTTGAAACAAGTGCGAGCTGTCCCCATTACTCCCATGTCCCTGGTGCTGCAGGGTAGGGGCACGGGGGATGCCGCATCTGCCCCACAAAGGGCTGCAAGAAGATTATGGATGGGCACTCTGAATGTCATTATTAAAGTTTAGGTGTCTTATCTTTGCACAAGGCAGGGCAGAGGAAGCTAGGACAGGTGGGATTTCTCTGGAGGAGATTTCTGTTCTCGCAGGGTTGGATAGATGAAATACTTTCCTCTTACAGCTTCTTGTGCTCGGGCATCTCAAAGTCACAGGGCAGCTGTGCACAGCAACAGGGGTTGGGGAAAGGACCCTGTTATGGGCTTCTGCTGTCCCATACTGCGATAACAGGGCTTAGAGTAGTAACGACAACAACTGTTTACAAAAGGATTTGATCCTATCCACACGGACAGGACCCAGCTTTGTTACAAACTGGGGGTCATGAGAAATTACAGCGTTTTCTGTGTTTGCTACCAAGAAACACTCAGCACGGCTTTGTAGGTATTGCAAAGCGATAGCCTGTGGGCAAAGGCTCCCTCCTGAGCAGAGACCAAACACCACGTCCTGGCCATGGGGTTAGGCAGTGGTGGACCTCGAGGCATGAGGAACCCCAGCTTTGGAGACAAGGTCTCCCATGGAGGGGGTGGCCCAGTGCTGGCCTCTGTCTGCATTTCAGAACTGGCAGAGCACAGCGAACACCAGCTAGCTGGTTCCTTTGCTTATTGTTATTTTGACTGGCTTTTTATTAAGGTTAAAGATCAAGGCCCTGCCGACCCTTTGGGCTGAGCAGTTCACATCTGAGAACATATTCAGGAAGGCTGGAGGGCCAGCACCCGCAGGCAACTGCCAAAACAAATGGTTGTATTATCCAACAGTTTCCTCCCCTGAGACCTGATTCATGAAAGAGAAAAATCAAAGCCAAGAAGTCTTAGGTGTGGAGCAGCAACCCTAC
>VYZV01007837.1:211525-286635 GCA_013401275.1 Pandion haliaetus | reverse complement strand
GGGGGGGGAGGGGGCATGAATTAAGCTGTAACACATAACACTTCTGGTTGTTTTCTTCATCACAGGCATGCAATTAAAAACATATGCATGGTAAAATGCAGGTTTCTGGAGGAAAAATAGTTTTACCAGGGGAAAGAGGAAACAACAACAACAACAAAAATATACCAGGGTGGGGGAGTCCCAAGGTGACTGCAGATGGAGTCCTGGTCTTCAGGGCTGCCCTCCCCGCTCAGCCAAGCATGCTGTGCCCACCTCTCCCATCACACCTGCTTACACCAGCTCCCCCCAGCATTGATGCTCCAGCCCATTGCATCCCGCACCCGTGCAGGCCCCACAGGAGCTCATGGTCCCTTTCCCACCACCTGCACACTCAAGTGACTTCCTCGCATCTCCGTGCCTGCAAAGAAACCCCACACATCAAAAGCAGCTGTCTGCAAGAGTGAGGTGGTGAGACTGGCTGGGGTTCAAATGTTATGACAGCAGTCCAACACCAGTTGGGAGATGCTTTCATTTCAACAGAGGGATGATGGGACTAATGTATTACATGTTGGTTCTTCTGTAGTGCATGGCAACATCTTCTAAATGCTTCATGCTAATTGTTTTAGTCACTTGTTCTCCTGCAGAGATGAAAATGAAACTGCACTGGGGCAAAAGCAAAAGATTTTGTATTTCTAGGGAGAATCCTGGACTCACAGCATGTTTTGGGCCAAGAAAATCATCTTGCTTCTGCATCTGTTTGCCCTTTTCTGCTCGGAGGGCCACAACAGGATCCAGAGGAGTTGCCTACAGGCAGCTCTGGCCACCACAACACACTTTCCCTGCCTGCCAGCCAGGCTGGGCATGGAGCACAGTGCCAGGTACGGCATCTCCATCCTGCACCAGTGTGGGGATTTTTTCCAAACCTTTTTTGCTGTCAGACCAACCCTTTCACTTGACATAAGGAAGCCAGGGCAGGAACTGGAGCAGCACATGTGGGCGATACAGACAGGAACTCCTCAGTGAATCACTTGCTCCTGTTCATGAAAATCCCTCACCACTGTCATTTACATAATTAATGCCTATCATCCCAAAGGTTCCATTGCTTGAAAGATACCAGATATAGTATCTCACCTGCAACAATCACACAGTGCTAAAGAAAGCACAGACATCTCGGGGGAAGAAGTAGCAGATGTTATAATGCTACAGGACACTGATAGCTGGGCCCAAAGTTACTAGGAAGGTGTACAAGCATTTGGCCATAAAAATGCTCCTAACATCTCTATTCTTGCAAAAAGCATCTTAGAATTTTTAAGGGTCATAAGGACTTTGATTTTATCTCATCTGAAAGACCGTACCTCCCCCTAGCTCCATGCCGAGGAACTGGTTCAGTAATGGCTCTCAAAACATCTGCAACTTGGAGCTCCCCTGAAGCATCTAGGGATTTCTCCAGAACCCCCATACCATTCTGGGATATTTCCAACTGACACCTTCAAAAGTTTGTATAGGAAAAAAGAAAGAGAAACCAGATGAAAAGGTTTAGTGGAGCATAGTGGGACAACAAGCCCTTGGATGCCACAAATGAAGAGACACAAATAAGAAGTGGGTCTCAACTTCTGAGGCTCCGTCCCTGTCCTTCAGCATGTCTCTGAACATCTACACACCCCTTCCCAAGATCACCCAGGTCCTAAGCAAAAACAAAGCCCAAAAGTGATGGGATGGAAAGACAAAGCAGAGTTCAGAGAAGGCTGGTTTTGTCAAGAAGGGCCCCAGAGGCACAACCTGCCCACTGGAAATTCCATGACACTGGAGACAACAATGTCCTTACCTTCAGTCTACTGAAAAGAGAGACCCCTTCCAAAATTTACATTGCAAGTGAAAAGCACTGATATTTAATTAAAAAAAAAAAAAAAAGTATCTTTCACTTCCACCCCAGAATTTACCAAGGGCTGCATCCACACAGATTTGCCCTTATGATCAAAACCCATGTGTTTTCATTCACGTTACATATTCCAGTCTCTCCAACCTCACCAAGCGACGTGAAGTTTCATAGTGCTTATTATTCACTTCTCCCCTTCTTTAGAAGGGGAAAAATCAAATAGGTGAACATGAGTGTGGGTATACTGTATTTTATAACAACTGTAACACTGCCATTATTGCAAACCAGGGGCTCAGCTTGTGTGGAACCAATCTTGGAAGCCTTTGGCTTCAAGAGCAGATGCAGAAATGAGGGGCTACCTGCAAGCTTGTACTGATTCAGGCTCTCAAAGAGAAGAAGAGTAAAAGGGTGGAAAGCATCCACCCTGTTCCCTGCATACATCTGGAAGAACCAGTATTTATTGTCTAAACAAATTGTTGTATCCCATGTATTACCCAGGTTTTCCATCTGGAAGCCCAGTCAGTCCTACACAGCACATTGGTATATGACCCAGCTACACCCGTATTTGTCGAACATTTAGTTGCTATCTTTTCCATTTGATTGTCACCTGAGTTTTCCACATGCCCTCTGGTTTAGGGACCGATTTTAGACCAATGGCCTTCATCTCGTGGTGGCATTTGCTAGCAGACGACACAGGCACAAAGGCAGGTTCACACAGGAGCAAGCAATGGCACTACACAGCTAGGCTACTGCTGGTGGTGCTCAGGGATGTAACCAAGGCCACAGCTGGAAGCCGCAAGGTCTCCGCTGCCGACTTCTATCTTTTTGTAGGAAGGAGACTCATGGCTTAGCAAGACTGGGAATTATTTTTGAGTGAAAAGCCTGTGCAGAAATGCACAAAGATGCACAGCGTTCTGCATTTCCCAGCAGACAACTTGCACCATAATCTCTCACCGCAACTGGCCCTGCACAGAATGCACAGATAAATCCTGTGCTGCCAGACATGAGGTTTCCCTCTGCTGTGCTTGCAGCAGCAGGAACAGAGAGGCCAGGAACAGCAAGAGCTCCCAGAGGTGTCCGGGGGTTTGAAACCAGGAGGCACAGTGGACGCTGGAGCGTCAGCAGGGAATGCCATTCCCCACAGGGCATCGCTGCCCACCCACAAAGCCTCCTCAAAGGTCATGTCTCCCTGCAATGGATGGCTACAGTTAAATTCATTCCACGCAAAGGGCCGGGTGGTGATTCATGAAGCTGTGCCTTGGGTTGTGCTGACAGGACACAGCTGGAACAACAGCTGCAAGCAAAGTACAGCGTGCTCCAGGGAGCGGGTGAACAAAGGGGTACATGCCACCACCAAGAGGTCACAAATGGGCAAAGGAGGTGGCAAAGAGGGTCTGCAAAGGAGAAGTGAGAAAAACTTGCCACCATAGCACGTCCCTGTCCTGCCAGCCTGGGGAGAAACAAAAGCTGAGACAATGAGAAGGTGCGAGGAGATGCTGCAGCATCCCTTGGGGCAGGGCATTACCCGTGAAGCATCCAGGCTTCTCCAGGAGACTCTCCCACTTGGGCAATCCCCAGGTCTGACAGCTTGAGAAACAGTAATTTATGGGAACAAAATGAGGTTCCCAGGCTTGGTTTTATTCCAGGGCTTTTTTGGTGAAATCTGGGACATCTTTCACCCTTTTCGGGCCTCGTCACCATCCCTCCCAGGAACAGCTAAGGACAATGTGGACATCTCACAAAGTTGGGCATGGCAGACCTCAGCTCAAAGGACATAGAGCTGAGTACACCTGGGTGCAGCAGCTCCTGTCTCAAGGCCAGTCTGACCAGTGGGTGTCCACCTCTCCCTCTCAGTCTACTCTGAAACTCAGAAACCTTCTGGACAAAAACATTTCCATGTCAGAGATTTCAAGAAATTGACATTTTCCAAAGGGGTAAGAAAAATCCTAGTAAACTTTTTCAACAATTCAGCTTGAGATTTTTTTTTTTTGTTTATTTCCAGGGAACACCACTGGTTTAAATATATGGGAATTCATGGGACTCGGCAAGGCATCCCACCACTCTTTGGAAGACATGACGCGTATTCCTATATTCTCCCTTGCTATTTCCACCAACGGACCTCACTCTGTATCCTCCCTCTTCCTTACATGCCCTGTCTTATTAATAGCGTGCCTGCTGTCCCCACTCCAGCTCACCAAGGCCATCTCGAGATGGCAGGGGGCTCTCACAGCCAGGGGCTGGGGAGTCCTGAGGGCTCTCCATCACCTTCCCGGAGCTTGTCCACAACACATAAACATGTGCATCTGCAATGGACAAACATCAGCAGAGGGGAAGGTAAAGAAGGAGGCATCAGAAGCTGCAGAGAAGCTGTGATAAACCATCCCACACAGGCAGGGGCCCCTTCTGCCCATAAATACCCCGCAGATGCAGTCAAACCTGGACTAGCAATGCCTCATGCCCAGGGAAGCACAGCTGGAGAATATCCACCCAGGAGTACCTTTGAGGGTCTCTGCTTATGTCACACTTGAAGTTTGGTCTTAAATGACTCAGTGGACCAGATTTATCTTGCCTAGCTTTAGGCACTGTGCTAAATAAGGAGACATGTCCCTGGGGAGTTGGTGGTGAGAGCACAGGAGTCAAACAGACAGACACAGCCCCAACAGCCTTCGTTTCCTCTGATGCACGCACGCACAACACACGCACACACTCCTTGCACTGCCACGTACATCCCTTCTCCTCATCCGCTGCTCCATTTATAAAGGAAAAGAAACATCCCTCCAGCAAAGTCAGGAGCTACATTGTGGTTTTAATTTCACTACAAGCTTTTTATAGCTTCCAGAAAAAAAAAAAAAAGCCTATAATGTGAGAAGGTCGGGGTAATGTGACCAGTGTGCTCAGCGCTGCCAGGGCCAGAGGCAAATGCCACCGAGAGCAGCTAAGCACAGAAACACAAACCCGCCATCAGCAAACCAGGTTGGCACAGCCCTGAGCAGTCCCCTTCATGATGCAGAGCCCACTGCCTCGGGGGAAAGGCACTTGTTTCTCATGCTGTATTCCAGTTGATGTGTCAGCTTTGCTCAGCTGACGAGTGCCATTACACAAGGAACCCTGATGACCTATTCTGACACTGGGCTGGTGTTCAGTAGCTTCAGGATCATGCACTTGAGTAGCTGCTCACAAGTATCAGGGCAGGACACAGGGGCCGGTCCTTCATTTTAACTCTGCAGAGCACTTTGAAGGAGCTGTTGGCTCCGCAGGTCTTTACATTGGATTGCAGAGAGCATATTTGTGCTTAAGTCAATATGAAACTAATTGTTTGGGAAAGTAAAGAATTCAGACCCCAGATCCTGTTCCCCTTAACATGAAGAAACTTTGGTGAAAAAAAAAAGTCTGGAAAAAAAAATTATCCAAGTTGGTTGGAACCTAAAAGCAAAACTGCGGAGGCACGAGGTCAAAGCCCAAAGTCAGAAACAAACTGGAGGGACCACCCTGAGCATCAGAAGAGCTGCTCAGGGGCAGCCTGGGATGGGAGCAGCAGGGAGGCTGCGGTCCGGGGCCACGGGGCTGGCAGGGCTGCGGCAGAGGCCGCACGACACCTGCCCGCTCTACGTGTGCGCAGACCCCTCTCCCGCCCTCCCGTTCCTTACCAAAGTGCTCACTCACAAGCTCTGCAGCCCAAACTGCCCTTGCTGCCCCAGCAACAAACGCTTCAGGAAGTCTAAAAGGGAACAGGGAAAAGAGCAAAGGCTGCGCAGAGCCGCGCTCGGCAGCTATGCACCGACAGCACCACCCACCAGCTTGCTCACTCGCCCTCCTGGATGTTTATGTAGTGTCATAAAATCCTATATAACCCAATGGGGCTTTGCTGGTTTCTGAAACATTTGTGTCGTAACAGAGCCTCATTCATCAAACATGTTGCTAATGAATTTTCCACTGTGCAAAACAGGGGATGCTCTCGGGGACAGCTCTTGAAACAGAGCCTGTGTTTGGATCCAACCACTGGCCAAAATTGGGTTCCTTGTTTCAGATCAGATTTAAAAAAAAAAACAAAAAAAAAAAAAAAAAAAAAAAAAACAAAAAAAAAAAACCAACAACAACAAAAAACCAACCACAACATCCAAGTGGGGCATTCATCCCCAGCTTCAACCTCTTCCAAAGACAAGTCATTTTTACCTCAGAGCAGAGGCGCTCGCTATCCCTCTCTGTGGAGCCATCCAAGACTTGCAGACAGCCAAAGGAAAGAGACATCACCCCACCAGTGACAGAAGAACCCCAGACCCACTTTCAGAAGGGATTAAGGCACCAAGGAGCCTGTTTTTGAGATTGTATTAATTTGAAAGAAAAATGTGTATCAAAGTGAGAGTCCAGACTGTTTGGTGCAGAAATCTCTTCACCAAAGAAGGACCTCAGACAAGGCAAGGGCAGAGGAGACACTTGGTAAGTCCACACCATTCGCCCCTTTTCCTCTTCTGCTCACAGCCTGCTCCCCAGCCCACTGCCTAGATCAAACCCTACCAGTTGGCAGATCATGGCAGGAAAACCAATCCCCATTGCACAAACCACATTTCATAAGGAGATTGCATTTCAGAGAGAAAACCTCCAGCATTTGGCTCCGTGACCCTACGGTGAATGAACCATGTGGGCTGGGTGCTCGTAGAGCCCCATCCAGCCCAGCAGAGAGGGATGTATCCACACACACAGCCCGGCATCCTCATCGCTGCTCCCCACAGGAAGGCAGCTCAGTGGGACTCACAAATATTTTGTGTTCAAGAAGACTGAGTACTTGCCAGGAGTTCCCATGAAGGCTACAGCACGTTGGGATCGGTTCCCAGTTCTTGGTCCAAAATATCCCTTAACATTAACGCTCAAGGCATGCCGCAAAAAACAATTATCTGCTGGGACTTGCAGCAGGGACTGACTCCCTGGGAGTGTTTTCCTGCCCATTTTTAGCCTCTGCAGGATTAGAGCTATATTGCTCTATAGATATTCTGCTTTACCCCGCTTCTTAATGCGATGCCCATTACATCTTTTAGGGGAAGCTGCATGTAGACATTTAATGACTGCTTTTTCTAAAGGCCTAGATTATGTCCTTGCAAGCTTTCCTCAGCTGGGAATCACCCTGTTAGACCTCAGATGCAAAAAAATATAAAAAACAAAGAAGCAAAAGTGAAAGAAAAGGGAGGAAAGACAGAGAGCTGCAGCCTGAAAGGCCCGGGAAACACCAACAACCTTACAAACCAACCAGCTCTAGCAAAGTTTCTGCAAGTACATTGATGTCATGCCTGCACAACAGCAGAGTGGGATGCTGCAAATGGGAGGCAGAGAGCCTCCTTAATGGCCAGAGGTTACATATGGGGCAGATATTCAGTCATCCTGGAGGGTCAAGGAAAAGCCCTGGGCAGGAGAAGTTGATCTTGATGCTGTTGGGATACCCACACACTCACCAACATCAATGGGGAACCCCTGGTTTGCCATGAAGGGAAGGAGCAGGCATCACAACGCCATCTAAAATGACCTCAGGCAAATTATAGAAGAATCTGCACTCAACGTCACTCCAACTTGTTACCAGCCACAAGACCAGAGGTGCAACCCCACCAAGAGAAATATTAGAAAACATGCAATGGCTTTTGGCTGGGAGCTTGCAGAGGGTCCTGCTGCTCAGGGTGAGGCACCCATAGCCCCCAGGAGACTTCTGTCCCCAAGAAAAGCTGTGTCAGCCCCAGGCAATGGTGCATGGAAGGGGTGGGAAGGGAAGGCAAGGTGGCTCACCTCGAATTCAGGCAATGCAGCCATTAGTCTTGGAGGACTGCACAGCTACAGGGAGCGGGAGGAAGAGTTTTCCAGGGCAAAAAGTGCTTATTCATCACCAGAACTCATTTGAAGATTTTCCAAAACCCGGCTGTTTGAAGAAGTGAAACTTTTCCTTAGCACATCCCTCTTCTGAAATAACTTTGAAGAAAGGTTTCTCCTCCCTGCAGGAGGTGGAATTGGGGTCAGGGGGGGCAGCGTGGGAGGGCAGAAGTTCACTGTGGGACTGTCCCTCCCAGCCAAGGTTTCTTGGTTCTGCTTCTTTGTCAGAAAACTTGTACCAGTCTCAGCCTGTCCTGCTGCAGGGACAGAAACCAAGTTGTTGGGAAATACCGTAGTTGGGAAAAATCTCTTCTTATGTATTCCTAGTCCCCTTCCTGGGGTGCAGTGCCCGGGAAGCACAAGGTGCATGTTAGCACTCAGAACTGTCACCGAGTTGCATCCAGGAGTGCCACCAGCACCTGCAGAGCTGCGGAAGCATGAGCACAGGCTTGGGCAAGCCTCAGGGTGGTGGGATGGAGGGAGCTGTATGAACACAAAAGAGAACGAGTGAAAGACCAGCTGGGAGAGCAGCAGGAAACTGCAGGAGAGAAAAGAACTCAGGGACGCGTCCAAGCAGGAGAGGGACCGTAGCACGGTGTTAGGGGCTGTCCTGGAGAGCCCATTGCAGTACTCCTGCCTGTAGCGATAGGGGGACATGTGGGAGAAACTGAGGCTTATAGGAGTAGCTGAGCTGTTGCAATGAATTTAATACCAGCTTTATGTATCACAAACCTTTACAGGTATTGCTCTGAAGTCATATAAGGTCTCATCCCCAGATGCTCCTCACATCCCAACCCTCACACCTGCATTTCACTGTTGAGCAGCATTGGCCAAAGGAAAGAGCAGGCAGAGAGAGGTGTGACAACCCCTGCTTCACACCACCCATCTCAGCAAGGCCAGGTCCAGCAGTCCAGGAGCCCCATCCTGCTGCTGGGGCAGCTGCACCCTGCAGGACATGGGCTTCTTTCCACACCTTGGAAAAAAATCCCCACAGCTACAAATGCAGTGTAAATGCTGGCAGATTAACAGATAGGAGAGGCACCAAGAGCTGTCGTGACTCAGAAATGAGCGTTTCCCATATGCATTAATTTGGTGCATCTTGGACCACCAAAAGGAAACTTTGCATAGTTCCTGCCAGGTGTCTATTCAACAGCACAGCCTGAACATCTTGACCTTTAAGACAGATGAAATAAAATCAGTTTCTTTTGGGGGGAAGTAATAAAAGATAATTAAAAATTAAATATAAACATCTTAAATTCCACCTATTGTCTGCCCCCCTGTTGATCCCAGGTACACAGGCAGAGGCTGACCACCGAGCTGGCCTGGGACTTAGCCCCACACCAACCTCCACCGCATGGGTCACTACCCAGATCATTCCAGTACATGAGGCCATGATAGCCCAATGGTGCAAATGCCTCCTCCAGTCCTCGTGTTTGCAAGTCTCAGGCTCTAAAAGCTGACCTCCAAGTGCAGGAGCTCACCCTCCTGCCCAGCCCTCACCTGCTCCTGCTCTAAGCCCTGAGAGATGCTGGCAGCCTCAAGAAATTGAGGCGTTTTCCTTGCAGAGAACACAGTTTGTCTCTGCTCTTTCATCTTTTATTAGACACCCCTCAGCCCTCATCTCTTTGCCTTCTTTAACAAGGTTACTTTACGCCAGCCTAAGGCCAGGGAGCAACCAAGCTGCTTTCATGAGACAAATGCAGTTGGAGGGGTTAAACAGTTTTTCCTATTCTGTCCTATCCTTAACCACAGACTCTAGTTCCTCCTCCACCCACCTCTGGTCTTTTCTCAGTTTCACATGGCTATGGCTGGGGTTTACTGACTGTATAGGCAACATCTCAACAGCATTAATGTGCAGCAACCTTGATGTCCTCAGCCTGGGACATCCCTAGTTCTCCATGTGAACCAACCAAGCAGACCCCAGCCCAACCCATGGGGCTGGGGGAGCTCAACCTTAACATAAGGCAGGCTGCAGGGTCAGGCCAAGGGGGTTTGACACCAAAGCAAATACATCAGCCACAATCCCCTTGCTCCAGGCTCTATAGCAGGATGCTTTTATCCCAGAGGGAGTCCATGGCATGGAGCACATCGGCTGCAACACAAACTGAGAGGCTGGAACAAAGCTGGAAAACCGTAATTTTTACCTACTGTTTTAGAATAATTGATCTGCCTCATTAGTGGTGCTGGAAGCAAAGGGTCTGGCCAAATTTTGGAGTGAAGTTCTCTTCTGTGTGAAGACTCACTCTCCACCTCCTTCAAATCCCACCTCTCAATCCCTGGCTGGAGAAACCGCCATGTCTGCCTGCCAGCTCTGCCCCAGGCCAGCCTGCCTGCAGGAGGTTGGATCAGGAGCTGGTGGGTCCTCATCAGCTTGGTAAATGAAGCTGTTTAAGGTTAAAGTCAGCAAAAAGGCAAGTGAGACCTAGAGCTGTTCTGCATGGCCAAGCTGAGCGTGACCGCACCAGCAATGTCACTAGAGGAGTAATGGCCATCTGTGGTGAAGAGTATCCAACTGAGCTTTGGCTTTAATTAAAACTGTTTTGGTTTTGCCCCATAAAACATATATTTACACAAAAAATTGCAGTTTGTTAGATGCTACATTCTTGTACCAATACCACCCCAAATGCCCTAGAGATGAGGACAAGTTGGAAATGACACCCAGGATGTGTCTCAGGCTTTGGGGTACCTCATGGTTTCACACCGAGCCCCAGATAGATGGCCCTTCCCTCAGTTTGGGCCTGACCGTTTTCCCAGGAGGCACCAGACCACTGCATCTGCTCACGTGCCAGCAAAGACTCTTGCACCAGGGACAGCCCAAATGCCTCTGACCTCCACAAAGCCCAGGGTCATCTCAGCCCAGCTATGCTCACACCAGATGAAGGAACTGACTCTGTTACAGGGACACGAACAGACTCTGGTTCCTCAACTGACTGCCTTCACCACAAAACATCTTTCACAGGTGGAAATCAGTTTTAAAAGACAGGGGAAAGCATGAATCATCACCTACACGACTGCATCATTATGGGGAAAGCAGAGTTTGCATAGCTACAAGCACCAAACTCGCTACAGAATCTCCCTATCCTGCTGACTAGAAGCTTGTGAGGGGTCTGCTCAGACCAGCCTGTCCAAGCAGGGTGCATTTTTCCACGCTAACCTACAGCCAAAGTCCTATGCAAAATGGAGCATCGTACACTGGATTCTGCAAGTCTTTCCCATAACAATCAAAGCAAGCTATAACCTCCACTCACTCCCACTTGACAAGCGAACAGCACTTTCCAATCACACCATTGTGCAGACAAGCAAACCACCACACTGCTGTCACCTGGTTTCAAGGGCACCATTACAACACATCTCTTCTAACTCCTGCATCACCCAGGTTTTATAGAGGCTCACCCTATCATATCTGCATTGTTACGCCATCAGATCCTCCAGGGAGGAGACTTAGTGGAAGTGCTGACACACAGCCGTGCAGCCCCACTGCAAACTGCCCAGCTTTTCACAGCAGCACCTTTCCCTGTGCACCCCGCTTCATCTAGACACTGGAGCATGGGCAGAGCATCCCGGTCTATCCATTAGAAAGTGAATCAGCAAGTCTAGAGCCCTGATCACTATGGATTAGCTCTCCATTGGAAAGGATAGCTCTCATTATCGTCATTGTACATTGCTATTAATCTGTCCAAAGGAGTCTGGCCAGCAGCCCAGAACGGCTGGGGCGGCCACAGAGAGTTTCTGTTCCCCGAGTATATTTTCATCTCCACCGTGCTGAGCTCCCTACGGCCTTACTGACAGCCTCAGCTAATAGCAGAGCCCACTTCCAGCTCAGAGAGATCAATGGTAATTTAATTGCTAGAGCATCTTCCAGGAAATGTGCTGATGGATCCATACATGGTTAAAACGAAAAGAGAAAGGAGTGACACGGTGAGCATCAGAGCAGGGCTTGCCTAGGCTGTCAACACGCTGTAAAGAACCCCAAATTCAGGCACAACCCCTCTGAGAGAAGAAATTCTCAGTCTGGGTGATTGCTGGCTGTGGTTGCTGCTGCCCTTGGCTGCCAGCAACAGTGCAGACCCACACGGTCACCGCCTTGGTGTGGAGATGCAAAGAGATCCTGATGCACGTAGGGACTGCTAAATAAACAGGGCTGGCAGCTCCCCAGCAGAGTTCATACCATGTTTCGATGAGTTTACTGAGCTTGTAGGGCAGGGCTGTGAATTGAGAGCAGCAGGATATGTTCCCCTTAACCCCCCAACCATGCCTTCAGACAGCAACTTCTAAGAAGGGCCTGGGTGTCTTGCTACCTCTGCTAAATTTTGCAAGCAAGATCAGCAACATTTTCTCTTTTTAAAGTATTTCATAAACTCTTAAAGATCCAACATAGTCAAACAAGCAAGAAAGAGCAGCCTTAGGGGAAGACCATGAAGGGACAAAGCATCTTGCACAAATGTAACATATGATCTGCTCTTTTCTGTTCTGCAGCCCCAAGCATAAGATGCAATGGCAGGCAGGCACATGACTGACTTATAAACTCCCCAGTCTTCTGGATGCCTTTAGCTGACATGATTCCTGTGGGTGGCTGGAATGTCATCTATCTCCTGAGGCTGCCAGCACCGACGGGGGAAATCTTTTGACCTCAGAGGAGCTGCAGTAGAGTGGCTTTCCACACACCCCACCAAAAGGCTGACGGGTCTTCATGTGATGTGAGGTCTGGCACTCCCCAAAGTAGGAGTCCTGCAAGAATTGTCAACCCTGACTGCAAATCAAGAGACTTTTCCTGGCTTCTGCCTTTTGTGCCATCTTCCATCACAGCTTTAGCATCTCATTGGCATTTAGGGAGTTATATTTGGAGAGCAACGGGTCTGATTCTGACTCCTGATGACTGTAAAGAGTAATCTGTCATATATAGAGAGGACCACGGGCTAAAATGTAACTACCACCACTATTCTTCCTGCACGTGCAGCCTTTGCTAGTCCCTGGCATACAGTCAGTGCAGTCAAGCAGAGAGCATCAAGGCAGATGGGGAGAGGGAGAACTGCAGTTCCCCATAAGGGCAGTTGGTCTAGCCTCTGTAGGCAAGCACCAAGTCACCAAGTGATCTGGTGGCCTCCTCCCTCTCACTGCCAGTGTTTGAAGCTCCAAAACCCATCAGCAGTTTTAAGCTCCAGCCCCCCTGCAGCAGCTCCCCACTTCTGTGCAGGGAGTAAGCAACTGGTACCTCCTCAGCCCGTGGCAGTCCTACCAGCACACCCCACCTCAGAGGGTGCTACTGCATTGTACCGAATCAGACCGTTCATCTCTAGCTTTGCCGCTACAGCAGACCCATCTTCCCTGCTGCCAGTGGAGCAAATGTTAACAGCTGCTGTGAAAGGAAAGGACCATGGGGTAGGCAGCCCCTTCTGCAGCTCTGCCCTGGACAGCCACATGCCACAAATCTTCAGCTGAACCTGCTCACACATTACCCTGATCATCAGTATTTGAATTAAAAAAAAAAAAAAGGCACAAAAATATTGGAGTGGGAGCTTTCCCCCAAGCAAGGACTGCAGTCCTGGAACAGGCTCACAGCCTGTGCTCCTTCAGCTCAACAGATGATCTGTGTTTTCTAGAGGAAGCATTATTTATTTTCAAGGCTATTCTTCCTAAACAGATAATGCAGAGTCTCACACCAGCACAGATAAAGATCTAGGTGAAAGTCTAGCTCTCCTTCCCCAGGCTCATTGGGAAGAGATCTTTTATTTATCTATTTAAAAAGTAAAAATCTGTGGTCAAAACCAATCCATAATCAGTTTGCGGTTTTCAGATTTCTAAAAATAAACTGTAACGTCTTTAAGAAAGCATCTACTGTGCATTAAAACTTTAAAAAAAAAAAACATTTAACAGTTTCATTTAGCTAGTAAGAAGTTTCCATTATGAGAAAAGTGGAAAAATCATTTGTTCATCCCAAACTGCACACTCAGAATTCCCACTGCAGGACTAAGGTTGGACTCAAAGAAAAAGATGCCACCCACTGAGGACAGGGACTAAAGGCAGCTACCCTTGGAGTTTTGTGAGAATGAGGTGTAGGGATTCACCCTTACATTTGAGCCAGGGGAATCCCATCAGTCTTTAAGCTTTGCTCCTGTCCTTGCTGTGCTAACAAGCAGCTCAGCTGAAAGATGGAGATAGGGAGAACCGGGAGAGAGATGAAACAGAAGAATGACAAGTCTGGAAAGACTGAAATTACAGCCTTTGGGCTCTCCTTCCCATGATCCCCATCCACGCTATGATATCCAGATGAGCCTTGAACCCAAATAAAAGCAGAAACACAGCAAAATCCCTATAAGTGTTGGCTTCACTGGAGCAGATGGATTTTGAGGGTGGAACCACATTTTCAAGGTACCCCTCGGTACCCACCCAGACGGTTTTCCTGCACCCAGAGCTCACAGCTTGGTGCAGAGCTCAGGCCTGAGCAGTTCAGGAAATCCAAACAGGGCTGGTGTACTAAACCCTTCTGGACTTTGCCTTTGCATCTACAAGGGAGGAATCAAAATGCCATTGCTGATGCAGCAGAGGCACTCGCTGCTTGAGCAGGGCAGGGACGCACAAGCGAGGAAGGCAGCGTGGACCTCAGAGCTTGAGCAAGCCTGCAGGCGCCACGTGGGGAACCTGATGAGCTGGCACATAGCTAGGCAGTGAGACAAGCCATAGGAACAGAGTTTATTGTTCCACTTAAGCAGCTTGGAGGGCAGGCCAGAGATCAGACCAAGGTTTAATGAAAAATTGTTTGAGGCGAGATCGAGATCTCTGGCAACGTTTTGTAGGCACACCCTCGGAGCCACATGTTACGGCAAGCACGACAGAGCATGCCAGGCTTTAAGCCCATTGCTCATCAGGATTATTTTTCCTGCCTTTAAGGCTCTAAGGTGCAAAAGTTAAATCCCCCTGGATCCTAGAATACTGATCCTTCGAGGCACTGAATACTATCCATCTGCAGAGATTCTCACATGTAGACATTATCAGCCCCACCTTTCTGCCCACACATCTTTTTTATATCAAAGACCTGGGAGTTTTACTCCAACAGAAGTCAGTGTTAACCCTCCACCAAGCTGCTATTCAAAGTATCACAACAGATCCATAAATACACGTAAAGCCCAGCCACGCTGGCGAGCATCAAATGATGAAGCCCTTCAGGGCACCATCTCTCTGCAGTTCAGATTGCAGAGTGCAATGAAGAGCATTGCCAAAAATAACCAGTGCTTCTTGCGGAGTGGCAGCAGGACAGTCTTCCTGAAAAATACAGTTCATACAGTTTTTGAAGAGCCAGCCCTGGCCTTTGAAAACCTTCTCACCTGCCACCCACATCTGACCTCCCATTTCTGCTGAAACAGTGGAGAAAACAGTAGCCAGAAAGCTTTAGCAACACATGATATTAACAGACCCAAAACTCCTTGCAAGCAAGGTCAGACCTTGAGAGGTGGTTCAGGTAGCATTGCTGTGAAACAAGACCCTGAAAAAGTCTCAAAGCACTTTAAACAATGTGTTAAAGGTCATTATCTCCGTTTCCCCATCTAAGGAATTTGGATAAAGTTAAATGTAGTGATTTGGACCTTCCGCACCCAACAATGAGTGGCCTGATAAAACCACCCTGATCAGAGTCCTCATTATGCTTCAGGGTTAATCACAAAATTGAGGCTCAGACTCTAGTGCACTGCATCCCCATGCTGGAAATGAGCAAGGACAGCTTGCTGCAAGGGATCCAACCCCTGAGCACCCCAAGATCTTTGCAGGTGCTTCGTGCCTGGACTGGAAAGCACTTCCTGGACTGGAAAACATTTCCAGCACTGTGGTGTGGTATGGGGAGACAGGGGCTCCCACTGCAAGAAGGTCAAAGCTGCCTAGACCAGTCCTGAGGCTAAAAGTGTGAGGGTCCAAGGGGATAATGTGCTGTGTTGCAACTGGTAGTGGATTCACAAAGAGAGTTTGTGTTTATGCACCAAGCTATAAATATTCCTTTTTGAAAAGGCATAATTGGAAAAATGTCTAAATGTCTAATTTTGCCTCCTCTGCTTCACCCACTCGAAACATTGACATCATACCAAGCTCCTACTGAGACAGAGCCATTCCCAAGACCCAGAGCAGAGCAACTGCACCCAGCGTAGATGCTGGGGGAAGGAAAAAAAAAAAAGCATCTTTGTAGCCTGGGAGGACAGACAGAGCAGTGCTTGGGGAGGGGGAATTCTTGTATGAAAATGGCAGGCTTTCCACTGCTCTTTGATTCCAATAAAAATGACTCAGCAAAGCCCAAGTCCAGGCTGTCACAGCTTTGCCCTAGGCTCACCTGAGGTCTGATAGTACTCCAAGAGGCTTCCAGCTACCCAGGTTCAGCCTCACCAGCCGAACAGCAAGCGGTTCTCTCCAATCTCCCCCTCAATTTCATATAACCCCACAGAACCCTCCCCAAGCTGCCTCTAAGGAAGGAAATCCACATCTCTGTGAGAATAAGGCTGCTTGCAGCAGGCTCTGACCCGGTGGCACTCACCACAGGCTTTGTGAAGAGCTGCAAACGATCAGAAAGCAGCAGACACCGGCAGCTCCATCACCGCAGCATCTGCAGTATCTCCCGTCTGCTCACATGGGATGGTGAGGACAGGTTGAGCACTGCTGGCAGTGTTTGGCATGAGCCAGGAACTGCTAACTGTAACTGCTGGCAGCAGCTCAGTTCCTCCAGGGCTCAAACACGAGCGCTTGCAGAGGGTAACAGCAGCAAGCACTTCCCCGCCTGGAGATGCTGCTGGCACAGATGGCTGCGTAATGACAGATGAGTCAAGTGGTGAATGCAGACGCAAAATTGTTGAGAAATGCTGTTTCAGAAACACCTTGGTGTTAGCTAGGCAGCTCTTAGCTCTATTCACAACCAACTAATTTCTATCTGATGTGCTCATGATCATGGTAAAGCACTCTGAGACAAAAGGTTCTCAGTGACAAATCCTGCAATAAAAAGCTCTGCTTGTGAGGTTAAAATACTGAGCTAGAGGCACAGAGACACCCCACAGACCCAATCTAGGTATGAGACTGCAGCATCCTCCCAGAATCAGCACCACATGCTGCTGAGGGTTTGTCACCTTTATACCATGCTGTCAGATCCATGTACCTTTCAACAGGGCAGGTGTCTTATCCAGGGACACTTCTCTAAACATATAGCAACACATTGGTGACGTGCTCAAGGAACAGCTCTGGAGCACAGTAACTATCCTAAAACCCTCAACAGCTTTGCATCCAGCCAATCCATCAGCCAAGTCCCAAAGCAATACTAAAAGTCTCACCAGGGGTCCCCAAGCCACAATGGCCACCATTCTCCTCAGCCTTCTCATCCCACTCTGGGGTGCTGGCATATATATGACCACAGTCATTCTTGCAGAAAATCACTGTGTTTTGCTTAAATAAGGCAGTCAGCACCTGGCTTATATCTATTTAATGACCTGAGCATCTGGTTTCAATACAGCAGACAAGGAGCAACCACAGCATAATAAGTCATTTAGAGCTGCAATTAGGTCTGGGCCCCCAGTTGTATATGACAATAACAAAGTAGGTGCTGCTACATCTGTTGACAGATGCAGGAGGGGGTCAATTCCACCCCACCACCAAGAGACACCCTACATCTCCTCCCATCCTCAGATCCCCGATGTTCCCCTGCACCACATCCAATGTTATGCTGCTGCCCTGCTCTAGCACATTGCACGTGGGCAGGGCTCCCCGCGCCTGCACCACGCAGCAAACTTTTGCCAATCCAGCTCTCCAGCACCAGGCTACAGACCACGGGCAGGGCCCAGGACACCGTTTCAGCCTCGCCAGCTGCATGTCTGGAGTACAGAACTCACCAACGTGATGAGCCTTCTTGGCATCCCCAGTGCCACCTACACCCTCTCCATCACAGCCCTGGGCTCACTGACACCATGCATTGCTGTGCCTTGGGGCTCCAGAATAACAGCGATTGATTTCAGCTCGAGCTAAACAGAGCCCTTGAAGTATTTTATTAATGCTAGTGGGCAGTAGAAGCTGAAACATAGAATTATCATTCTGTGAATTTGCAGCTCTGGAGAGGTCCCTTTTACCCTCAGTGACAACAGAAAAGTAAAAGTTTCCCATAAAATGAAGTTACTGAAAAACTCATTTTAAGAATTACCAAAGCCAGCACACTTGGTTTATTTTTTTGAGGGGGGAGGTTGTTTTGGGGCTTTTTTTCCCCTCCTCCTTTTTCCTACAAGTGCTTTTTACAACACTTGGTTTTGCCTGTTTTCATTTTACTCTAATTCATCGTGGAGAAGCAGCACATCAACCTTCTCTAAAGACATAATGCATTTTCAACTATTTTTAATTATAAAAATTCAATTCTTTGAAACTTTTATACCTCTGGCCATTTTGCCACAGAAAGCTGTAGTGGCAGAACATTTTCAAGGCAACTTTAACATGCCTGAACTCCAACGCATATGCACAATCTAATCCAACTACCTATTACGGTCCCTGCTGCAGAGATAGAGAAGCTGAGACAAAAAAATAGCTAATGTATCCGTGAGGAAAACAGGAGAGCAAAGAGCAGCCCATGACACCTCCACCAGTCCTTGACCTGACCGTAGGACAGGGTTCCACAACTGGAAAGACGCTGGTTGCAGGGGTGCCCTGGGACAACTTCCACATGTGCAAACATGAGAAGGAAAACCAAAAATGTTTTCTCAGTCACCTCAGCTACCATTTCAGGCTCTCTAGGGATGATTTCAACCTTTTCCTATACCACTTCTCACCACAGTACTGCCTATAAATAACTGGTCTTTCACCTGCAGAATGAGAAAGCCATTCCCCAAGGGAGGAGGTGTAATAGCGAAAATGGTTTAATACAGAGGTATGAACAAGATGCCAGCCCTGGTAAAGCCTCTGTGCAGCTGGAGGAAGGAAGGTGAGTGTTTTCCTCCTCACCATCCCCAAGCTGTGCAAGCACATACAATTCACACCTGCTTCAGCATCCTCTGCATGGCCTACAGCAAACCTAGAGAGTGCCTTACTCCCCCTTCGCTGGGAATATGTGATCACAGAACAAAGCAGTAACCCTGAGAAGCTTGGACAGTGGTTCACAGCACATCTTACACCTCTACCGCTTGCTTCAGTACTCCCATGTGACACCATCCCAGTGCCAACGACATACATTGATGCTATTAAATAGAAGCCATCAACCCTCCTTCCAGCTGGTGCCCCGCACAGCCCACCCGCACAGGAGGCTGGATGCCAAAGGGGTGCAGGGGTAAAGGGTGCTGTGGTACAGCACCCACAGTCCCCCCAGCCATGATCAGGAAAGACACAGCCCCAGCTGGGTCTCCCAAATATTTCTGTAGTCATCGCGTCAGCAAGGAGGTAAGAACATGACATCACCGCGTCCCTTTTCCAGGATCCCTCGCAGCAAACAGAAAAGTCAGAGGGAAGAGCTGGAAACTAAGGTTTATTTATTTCTTCCCAGTTCAATGGCTTGTGACCAAAGCCGCGGGTTGGCAGGCGAGTGACACTGCTAAACACGGGGCTTGTGACGTGCTGCGTCTGCACATGCAGGCATGCAGGGTGTGTGCTACCCCAGGCTCAAAATAGGGCAGGGAACAAATTTATTTATACATCCATAGAAAGCAGTAATTTCTCTTTTTTTGTTGCATTTTCTAATTCTTTACATTTTTTTCCTGCAGAGGCCCAACACAGTTTCCGCAAAGCATTCAGCTGTCAAGTGGCACCGGTCCCACCTCAGCCAAAATCACATGAGCTGACAGCAGCAGTTGGGAACAGTGCACTAGACACAACAGCAAATACTCCTGATTATTAGATAAGTTGTTTATAACTTCAGCAGTTTTCTAGGGCAAATGGCTTCCTCAAGCAAATTTAATGCTGATGGAAAAAAAATTGACAATTTTTCGTTCACAATCACAAGAAAAATACTTTCAAATGCATTAAATGTTGAAACAATCTGACACCAGTTCAGTCCCTGCAGAAGTACAATCTGAAATTAGAAGCGATCGCCCCTGCAGGAAGGAGTATCTTTTGCTGTCTTCATGACAAAAATTCCCAACCATATTTGCCAGTTAGAAACTCCAGAGAAACATGAGGTCACATCCCCAGCAGAGCCCCACCAGCCGGAGAGCATTCCAGGGATACAGGCAGACATGGCTAAACTGGGGACCCTCCATTCCACCTCTCCAGAACCTCCTGCTCCCTTTTAGGTGCTGCTCTTATCAGTCCTCATGCTGGAGAAGCCACCTCTCAGGTATTCAGGCTAGTATAGTCTGTAATCAAGTAGCCACTCAGCATTTTGCCCAATTTGAACCCTGCCTTGCTCAATGCACAGGATGGACCTTTTGCAGCAGAGATGGACACAAAGTGTCAGAGGCGCCTGCAGGCTCCCTTGTGCAAGTTGGAAGGTCTTGATGAAGGAAGGTGGCCACAGGGATGGTGCTAGAAAACTGGATTGTACCTCTGTCAGCCAAAGAATAATGAGGTGATGCCTTTGCAAGTGGTTTTAAAAAATCTGGCAATATTCCTCAGCACCTAGGGTCTGAGCTGGCATGCAGCCGCAGCTGGAGCCGCTAGGTATACGCTTTCCAGTATCACATAAGTCTAATTACTTGCAAAAAAACACATCCCCCAGCAATTTTGACCTTAGCATCTCTGCTCATCTGTAAAAGTGAGAAAGAAGTAGCAGTTCATCTACCAGTGACTGATTAGCTTTGCTGCTACATTGCTTTAATTGACCTGTGTGCATGAAAGTGTCATATGCATAGATACATGCATGAAGTCCAGTAAATGCAACTTGAACAGACCTCACACCCTAAGGACAGGCAGGCCAGGGGAAAAGGGATAAGAGCGCAAGTGGTCATTGTAAACTCCTCTCCCTTCCAGTCCATGCTCCTTCAGCAAAATACAGCTTCAAGGAGAGGGGACACTGATTGATTCCCAGTACACTTTTCCTCCAGTCACCCAGTATCTCAAGTGGATGCAGATGCACGGGGTCCCCAGAGGCCATTCCCCTCAGCCAAATCCCTGCAACTGCTGCTGGCACTCAGCGCCGATGCCAGCGGGGTCACAAGACACAGAACAGAAAACTGGGCCCTGTGTGTGTGCTAGACTGCGTGGGCGTGCAGGCATCTGCATCTCCATACCATGCCTCTGCACTGCACCCTTTGTGCGGCATTTCCAAGAAGCAAAGCAGCAAACAGCTAGCAATGCACGTGAAGCGAGTTCACTAGGAAGAGGTTATGGTTTTCTCCGGACGTGAGAGCAGACAAGCACAAAATGCAATACCACCACCTTTTGTGCTTGTCTGCTTTCATTCAAAGGGGGCTTTTAGGAAAAGAGTCAGAAAGTTAAATGCCATTTGCGTGTGTAGTTTAATGCACTCCGGAAAACACTTGAGAGCAACTTTTTTTTTTTTCTTTGATTATAGCTACAGACAGATCATTTCTTCTTGCTGGAACACGCAAGGGAGCTACATGGTAGCACACATAAGGGAGGTTTTCTTGCAAAAATAACCCTATTGCAAACACTAGATGATGGCAAACTGCTCTCAGCCATGGACTTTCCTACTGAGTCCTTCCCAGTCCCAGGGGTGCTGCTATCTCTGCTCAGCTTTGATAGCACTCGGGTTTCCTCCTCAAAACCAGCTTCTTGAGGCTCTCCATTTGGCTCTGTCTCTGCTAGGCGGTTTGATGCAGCCTTTCTCTGCTCATCCTGCTCAACGAGCATCTTGACCACAGGGGCTGTGTGAGTGGTGTAGGCAGGCTGTGGGCGGTGGCACTGGATGAGGTGGCTGGGCAGACCCATGTTGGCTGAGGGCAGCACGTACTCTGGAACCCAAGAAACAGACACCATGAGAGCACAGCTAGTTACTTCCTGGCTTCTTCCTTCTCTGGCAAGGGCTAGAAAGAAGGATACCTTTGATGACACCAGGGATGCTCTTTGGAGCCAAAGACCATGGCTGGAATCAGTGATGATTTTGCTATGGCCACGGAGGGCCAGGCAGCACTAAGGGACAGCAGTGCCATACCAGGTAGGTACTCTGCATCAAGATTCAAATAACCCATGCAAGAAATACAGATGATGTCCATCCTTTCTAGCCCTTGTGCCTTTATTGCTATACTTGAACATAGGGTTTGATTGTACTGACCAAGGAGGAGCTGCAGAAGGTCAGCATTACACCAAGAAGCACAGTGGAAAAGAAAAAAAGGCAGGGAGGAAATCAGCAGTTCTCATTTCTGCAGCACTGACCAAAGGCCAACACAGCACACAGCAGGACAAGACTAAAGATTTTTCCAGTCTCAGCTTTCTGCCCTAACCCCCTTATTCACTCAAGTCTTGCACCTCAAACAAAGTCACAAGGTTGGTAAAAATGGCTGGAGGGATTAGACTGAGCCTACTATGGAAGATGTCTGTCCAAGGCAAACTTCAAAGCAGAAAAGCCAAGAAAAAAAAAAAAACATGCAGAAAAGGAAGATGCATTCAAATAGATCTTGGAAAATGAGATCATCGGTATTAGTATTTTTAGATACAAGGCTTTTCATAAAACCAGCTTGTTTTCACTTAGATGTCATTAGTCCTTTAAGAGTTATAAGCACAGAAACAGAGCTTTTAATCTCAAATATTTTACTTTTCACTAACTTTGCCTAATGCAACCGTTAACTATGACTGGATAATCGAAGTCGTAAAATGCAATCTTGCTTAGCACAAACAGCTCGGATAAGATCGCATGAAAGTCGTTCTGATAAAGGCTCCCCTGAAGGGCTGTTACTGTCAAAGGGATGAACTTCCATGCTACAGCATATTTAAAACTGGTGGGTAGTGAGCTCTGAACAGCAGCCTGCAGGCAAGAAAGGAAGGAAGAACAGAAAGATGGAGCAACCATCCTGCAATCAGGCTTTTGCTTAAGATATCCATACTTTCGAGTTTGAGAGTCCCCCCATGCATGGAGGACACAGCAGTCCTAAGGAGAAGAGATGGGGTGACTCAGTTGCCCTCAAAACAGGCAAGGACAAGAAGTGGCTGCTATGGAGGTCAGCAGAGACAGGACATAGTCCTATTAAAGAGCAAGGCTATTTGGTTTACAGATGTGGAAAGCCCAATCCACAAAATGATGCTAAATCTTATTCCTTAGATGCTTTATGAACCATTTCACACATGAAGAAGTAGAGGCCAATAAACACTTGTCACCTCCATAGCGCTGTTCACCAGGTGTCCCTGGAGGACACAGCAGCCCTTGGTTACCCCTCCCCAAGCTCAGCTGAGCCAAAAGCACAGAGGAAAGAGGCAAGCTCCTTCAGGTGGGATTTACAAGCCTGCCCACATCACACACACCTCCCTGTTCCTAAATCAGTCAGGTGTAGGTGGAAAGCCTGGTCCTTACCTTTCATTGTGTGCTATTTTCTTTTTTCAATTGAGAATAATTCTGCCTCTTGTCTCCCCTTCTCTCCTGCAGAGGGTCAATCCTTTGTGACCAAGCTATGCATATCAGGGCAACACCCAGAACAAAAATACACTGGGCTTTTTTAGGGCTCTGATATTTAGCTGTGATACCCAGGGTCCTCAGAAAAGTGTCCCAACTTTGGGTGTTCAGAGATGGGGACATGCAGGGACAGAGCTGCGAGCATTTCTCCCAAGGTCCCACCATGAGCTCCGGGGGGGAAATTAAAAACAAAAACCCTGGAGCTCCAAGTTAGAGTTTTAGAGAAATGAGAGCATTTAAAGAAATACTGCTTCAGAGTATCTTTTGCTAAAGTTGTAGGGACAGAAGGAAGGAGGAAAAGTGCCTTTTCAGTGGCTTCTGC
Source organism: Pandion haliaetus (assembly GCA_013401275.1). Classification (NCBI taxonomy): domain Eukaryota; kingdom Metazoa; phylum Chordata; class Aves; order Accipitriformes; family Pandionidae; genus Pandion; species Pandion haliaetus. The sequence continues at coordinate 263,112 of VYZV01007837.1, read as the reverse complement.
ACCGAGATGCATCCTGCAGGCTCCCAAGAACGTGCACCATGGCCACCGCTCCTGCAGCCTCTGGCCGTGCTGCGGCTGGTGCCAGATGGGCCCTGGGTGTGCAAAGCATCAGGAATTTGCTTTTTACGTCAGTTGTGCTCCCGCTTGCACTGCGGGAACGTGGCCAGCGCTGAGCTCTGCCTTCCCGCGCTCCCCCTGCTCGGCCCCCCTGCGGTCCCAGCTACAACCCGGCACTCGTGCTAACGCCCGCTGACAATAACTGTTTTTCATTGCATCCCAAGGGTGGATGTTGGAGCTTTGCTTGCTTCCCCTGCATGAACCATGCTCTCTAGAAACAGCCAGCCATCCTCCCTGCGAGGGAGACATCAGCAGATCCAGCCAGGACAACCCCATGGAGCACTAGCTGACGACCTGGCAGCAGGGTAGCAGCAGATACAGGGACAATCAGCCAACGGGCAGCCCAGGCTCTTCGTGAAGTTTATAAATAGAAACAGCCTGACGTGTTTTCAGAAAAAAGTTTCCATACCAAAAAAGTTTCACTGCAATCATACTGCTGTAAAGTTAAGCCGTTCTGTACCTATGCTATACACACACACTCAGCTTTACGATCAGGAAAAGCCAAACCAAAAAAAGTCTTTTAAATTATGAGCTTTCAGACAGTGGCACACTCTGTGCTTAAACAAAATGTTTATTTTGACAAGCTGAGATAGTCCATGTCTCTTCAAATGCCTGTTCTGACTCACTATTTGGAGTTTTTAACCCTTGTTAGAGAACTGATTTACAATTCAGCTCGTCAGGCTAATGTGCAGCAAAAACCACTACGAGAAGGTTAAAAATCTTGTTAAAGGACAATTCAACTATTTTCCAAGTGTTTCTGATGACCAGGGAGTTCTGGCTCAGTCCATCCTCCAGAGAGCTGGGATGGACAGCGGGGCACCCCAGCCTCGGCAGAAGGAAGCAGCACACTGGGAGCTGCTCTGAGCAGCAGCCACAGAGGACTCATCGGCATGACTGCGAGCATGCATACGTGCAAGCTAGAGCTCTGCAACCCGCGGGGTAAAACAGCAGGATCAGGCACCAAACACTAGCGAAGCACAGAAAGAGCTGACCCAGAGCCCTTTTCCCCACTTTTATAGGCCGTAGCTCAGGTCTTTGTAAAATGAATAAACACACTGAGTGAAACCTGGGCACCCAGCCACTGCACAGGGCTGAGCTATAAATTTAATTTAGCAGTAACAAAGCCTGTGGAAAGAACGCCGTGCGCCCCAGAGGCACAGCGAAACCTCCCTGCCTGTTCCCAGGCCGGACCCAAACAGCTGCAAGATAGGTGCCGGGGGGTCAGGGAGGGTGACAGCGAGGGCCACAGCCAAACCAGCAGCACCAGCTCCTAACAAAGCAAACACAAACTTAACATAGGTGAGGACCATGCCATGAGGAGATGGTGAGCTGTTTCTATGCATAGCCACGAAACAAAGCGTGATGCATGTTTTGAGGTGCAAACAAAAAGATCTAGCTGAGTCCCTTGCCCAAACAATCAACGGTGCAATGAAAAGGCAAGGAATGAGCACAACGAGGTGGTGGAATAAGGAAGGACAAGGGTTACAGTGCTGAGATGTGGCTCCAGCCTGCACCTCTCGCTTGCATGCCTGGTGTTTTTGTTGGAACATTTACTTTTGCTGCACCAAGCCAGATGTTCCCGCACAAAAAGAATTCCCAATGTAAAAAAGCTGGCTAAGCTCACAAGTTCAGGACAGGGGGACATGTACATGCGCTAGGCATGTCTCCTAATATTTCAGTGTTTGCACAGTATTATTTTGATCCTGGATAAATACTGCTACTTATGTGATATTTGTGTAGGCTGGGGTTTCAAAAGGGCCTTGGGTTTAGCTGTGTTGCCTAATTGCTACAGCATCATCTCACAGGGCAATAAAATAAAAGGGGTTTAGAATTTCCTAAATGATGAGGGGGGAAAAGCAGTGTGATGGACAGCAACCCCAGTTTGGTTATTTGATGAGGTGGGAACATTTGGTGACAGGATAAAGTTTGGATACCTACCAGGTGAATTTTCCTGTGTAGTTGTGGGTGCCTGGGTGAAAAGAACCTCAGATAAAGCCACAAGATCTGCCTTCCAAGTTGCCCATGTTGGAGTGCCGAGACAGAGGCTGATGCAAATCCCAGACATCTCTCCTCTGACCTTATCTCTAGCCCTTCCTGAACGAGCAATGACTAGAGAAACCCCAGGGAGAGAAGACACAAACATGACCCTGACCACAGAGGCTGGATCCATGAGCTTTTCCTGCACTACATCCCTGTGGAGGCCACCACAGAAGAGACTCCTTCACACCAAGTTTACACCAACAGCATGACAGGAGACAGCCAGATGCCATGACAGCACTGGGAGCTGAAGATGGGAATGCAAAGCACTGGAGAGAAGATGCCAAGGGAAAGCCCAGAGCTGACAACATCTCAGAGCAAAATGAGAGGGGATCATCAGCCACCATTTGTTATTTACAGCTTGTGCTTGGCTACTGGCCTGGAAGTGACTTCAGAGCCCAGGGAGAAAAGGCTTTGCAACATCCCTGGGAATCCTCTAAGCATATTGGCTCCTTTGCTTCATAAGCACCTGCTAGTGAGGCCTGTCTCCAGGATTGTCCTGGTAAAGGCTTTCCAGAACAGAATTGCTTCTACTTCCCTTCCACTGCAACAACAGGATTATTGCCTGCCATTGCCTCTGCAAACCCTGCAGGGGGTTTATCTGAAGCTGTCCACACAGAGAGATCTGCTCATGAACTGCTCCAATGGGAAGTACTCCAACACCCTCCTCTCCCATCCCGATGCCAGCTCAGGATCTCACCAGCATTGCACTGGGGAGCACCACAGTGGGATTTTCACGTTCCCTCCAGACTGTGGTTTCAGTGACAAACCTGACCCTAACAGTGTATCCTGATAACACAGGGACCAGGTCAGCATCACATCTGGCCTGCCACATACCACCCGATGCAGCTGAGACAAGGCACACATCATCCCAGCCCATTGTCACAAGCCATCAGCCCAGCTACCCGCAGACTAATCCATGGGAAATATGGCTCCTCATGTGAAGTACAACCACCAGCCTGGCTGCTCCATGCAGCCATGAGTGCCAAGACTTCCCCCTCCAAAACCACACATTCCCCTCCCATCTCTGTTTCTACCTCACATTCTTCACCATGTGCACTTGCTGTCCGTCCTTGGCAGTAAGGCACTATGAGAAGATGCGATCAGGTTGCACGAGGCTCTCCATCCACATCCCATCCTGCACTTTTATTGGGTCCCAAACTTAGTATATGCCTGAACTCGCTCATTCCCTTCCCTGGGATAAGTAGCCAATGCCAAATATAAAGGCAGAACCTGACTGACATAGCAAGATCAGACAACGGCTAAAAACAAGTATGAGACCAAGGGCATTGGGGCACCTCCCCTGCTCAGGTATAACTATAAAGCCAGCTTGGTATTGCTTTTCATTTGAGACAGCTGAGAGCACCTGAGATGAGAGCCAGGCTCCTATAGCACACAGACATTACTGAAAAATTCAGTTTTGCGGTGTTGAACTCCATACGCCTTTGCTGAAAGTGCCAGCCCCAGAATATAAGGCCAAAAAAATCTCCCACCTGGAAGCTTTCCAAAGAGGGCCTTGAACGATGTAATATCTAGAATGGGACTGTAAAAACAGCCTGTGTTAGCTTAACTTTTTCCTCCTGAAATAAAACTCATTCAACCCCAAAATTCCCTGTTGACTCCAGTGGGAGTGAATGTTTTTGAAAACCCCATCCACAAAAGCAGCATTGATCAACTTTGATTTTTATTTTTTTACTGTCATCAATGGAATAGTATCTAAACAGAATAATTCGGGAGACTAACCTAACTCTCCTGAGCCATGGGCAACCCTCCAGCATTGCCCACCCAACCTGGCAGGCAGTAGCAACCTGCAACCAGCTATGCAGTGCTGGGGTCTCCGTCTTGCTCGTGGGGTAGACTGTGCTGACCAGCTCCCTTTAGGATTGGGGCCAAGTAGCACATCTACTACTCAAGGCAAGCAAAGACCTTCCATCCTGTATAGCAGATAAGGTTAACCTGTTTGGGCTTGTAAGGCAAGCGCAGTTTCAGATCAGATTGCAGCTTCCTAACTTCATACTTGACCAGACTTCCATCTTCATGTCAAGTGGAATTTATTTGAGGACAGCCTTAAGTTCAAGGCACATATATATACAGTGTGTGTTTTACAAGGATGCTGATTTTACACCTGTGACCATTCTTCCTGGAAATTTATTGTCTGGCAAACCTTTGCAAGCACTTCAATGTTAAAACCTCTCCAACCTGCTCTGGAGAGCCAGCCAGACCACTTCACAGGGGCACTACAGTCCTGATCTTTGAAAATCCTCTTAAACTCTGAGGTTCTAGTAGAGTTTAAGATACAGAGATCTGTTTCCATTCTTCTCCAACACAAAGACCCAGCTCCTGATTGTCCACATGCCACAGACGGCCATGGCTGCAGCTATTTTTGATATCCTTCAAGTTACTGCAGAGGGAATTCACTGCACAGTATCTTCCAGACCCTCTGGATCAACTTGTGACCGAGTATGAAAGCTAGGAGCTCTCTCTGGGGTCAGGTCTATGTGGGAGCTGCCATAGTTCCCCACACCAGAACACAGCATGGCAGAGGACAGTGCCTCATACCTTCCCCGCAGCTGTATGAAGGCTCACCACCTTCACCCACAAGCACCACAGAGAAGCAGCATTTGAGATGCATCCTGGCATTTGCAAATACATTCAGTCCAAAAACTCAAATCAAAAAGCCTCCTTTCTACACAAGAAGTTGCCACCTCTGTGCAGCTTTACTGGCTTGGCAGCAGCCAGACCAGAGCCATGGACCTTCTCAAGTCACTTCCCCCTGGTTTGGCAGCACAAGCCTCCAGCCTGCTCAGTCTAACCAGGCTATTAAGACAGATTCAGGTTGTTCGGATACCAGAGCAGCACACTTCAGAGTGGAGTTTAAAAGACCCCCTCCCTCAAACAATGATCCTTTTGAGACGCTGAATGAAAAGAGGCAATACCAGAGCTTTAGCATAGAAGTCACCAACAAGAACTATGATTCCTATGAGAATGGGGACACGTGGCCAACTTTAAATCCAAATCAGATACTTCTGAACTTCAAGACATTGGCAGTCAAAGGTCCAAATTTCTAACTGCATCCAAAAAAGCACCACCAAAGCCAGGCACTTCCACAGGCAAAAAGGGAGATTGTGTTCACAGATACACAGAAGTAACATCATGCAGCGAACACAGCTTTTCTTTATTAACCAGAACATTAAAGCACATGCTAAGTTTTGTTCAGGCTGTCAATTAGAGCTTTCCCCATTTTTTTTTATATTATCAGCAATTCACTTAAAATTAGCAGGTTATACTCTATACCTGCCATCATGTTATGCCTCATTTTGCTCATTTTCTTTACCTCTACAGGGTGGGAAGAAAACCTTAGGCAAAGCTCTGTTGCTAAAACCCCTGGTCAATAAACATCTCCCTCATGATATACAACTCTCTACTGATAGTACACAAGGGAGCTGGTAGCAGGAAAACAGTAAGGTAACAGCCACTGCTTGTTTTATTTTATTTTCTCCAACTACAGGTTGAGATATTCTGTGTAATAAAAGGAAAAAAAAAAAAATCAGCCCAAGAGAAAGGAGGGAGGGTTGCTTTTTGTGAAAGACATTTAAGTCATAAAGCATCCAGCACGTTGCTTCATGCTACGACTCATGCGAGTTTTAATTCCAAGAGAGTTGCTGGCAGCAGGACAGTTTTCACACTCTTATATTTAGAGACACCCGCCTGAAAAATAGCCAAAGCTGTTGCTTATAAATCAGGTTGTTCTGACAGAGCCCAGAGCAAGTAGTAAAAGCAAATGGGGGGAAATGAAATTACATGCTGCAAAGGGAACTCTGAAATAAAAGCTTATTATTTTGTGTTTTTAAAAGTTCACAATAATTAGAACTATTTCTTCCTCTGTTCTTTCACTTGTTTTTAAGCCAGCCCCTGCTGACAGACTCTGGGCCCCCAACCTCTGGTTCCCATTCATTTGGCTTTGACCATGTGGTTCCCATATTCTTGGCTGGGGTACGCTGGCCCGCAGGAACCGACATCTCCAAAGGCCGGGGTGGAGAAGAGACAACACTTGGTTCACTCTGGACATGGGAACCCGTGCAGCACATCCCTTCTGAGCAGGCATATGGGTTCCTGCAGCACAAGGCCAGCCCACAGGACACCCAAGTCGGTGAAAAGGGTCTTGCCTGCAGCAGGCTTGGGATGGAGATCATGTCATCTTCCACCAACATGGGATTTTTCATTTGAACTGGAACATCTATTTTTCTACAACCAAATAGAATTATAGCACTGAAAACTGCTGGTCTAAGCTGGGAAGACATCAGCAGCTAATGTCCTTTTCTCATGCCCATGTCCTGGGGGGAGACCACATCCATTCCTCCAAGAAAGCTGACAAACGCCACTGGGTGTATCTTAATGTTGTATTTTACAAGCTTCACTTAGCCTGCATTGCTGAGGGATCCTCAGGACAGGAATTTCCTGCCTCCAAGGTTCCTGTCCAAAGGTTTTACAACCTCTCAGTTTAAGCAACATAAAGAGAAGTGAGTGCTACTCTGCCAGAAGTCAACTTCAGACCTTACTAGTCCTACACAACTCAACAGCAGTTTGCTCTAATCTTCAGCAGGATTTTAATTTGACCCTCAGCAAGAAGCCAGATGGAATGGCAATTGCCAAATGAACTGCTGGGAACCAAATAAAGATGATGAAAGGATAAGAGCAACACAACTACCCTTTATTCATTCATTCATCTGATTTTACTGTTTGAAGTTCTCCATGAACTGCTTCCAACCCAAACTCCTCCCCATACACGTGAACTGGGAATCTGTGCAATAAAGATGGAAAGAGATGATCACAGGCTCTGAAACAGCTGGAGGAGGAAGAGATCAACAGAAGAGGCAGCAAGGCAGATTTGGGAACTCAGGATCCCCATGACAGATCCCAGGGAAGGGGAGAAATCCTGCCTGGGTGCTAGGGTCACAGTGAAAAGCTAAAAGAAGAAACAAATAGCTTGACAAGTGTTTTATTTCTGTTTATTCCAGGATGGGCTTGATCTAACATCAGTTAGAGGTGATGGGTGCCCACCCATTGCCTTCAAGGGGCTTTGGATCCACTGGAAACTGAACCATGGGGTAAACTATGATGGCCCGAGATCAACTAGCCTAGATCCTGCCCCAGGCCGGGAGGTACCATCACATCACTCCAAATACTTCCAAACAGGTGCTGAGGTGAGGAGGTAAGGCATGAACCCATGTGGATCACATCCCCTCCACCACCTCCCCTCTCTCTAGAGCTGCCTTAGCAAGCACTGCCCTAACTAACCCCAGGATCCGCAGTCAGTTACCAGGACCAGCTTCCACCCCCAACAGCCCCAAGTTTTCAGAACTGACAGTGGAACAAAAGAAACAAGAATTAGGGCTTCTGCAGCAGCAGCACTTTGCAGGCACTGCATCCCCCGAGTTTCACGGGATGTGTTTTACAATGCACCCAGTGATATATCAGGTTACACAGCCGGGAACAGGAACACGGAGCAGCACACGTGTGCAGCACAGCTGAATGAACAATAACCACAGGAACGCTGCTGGCACTCGCATTTTACTCTAATTCATTTTTACTTTGCAGACACAACATTATAGCCCTTTTTTCGCTTCTAATTTTTCTTCTTATAAAGGGGAAGGGAGCACAGTAGAAAAGAGGTGTACTCCAGTATAGAAGTCTTCAGTGTTACACCCGAGACGCCCCAGTGTGTATATGCAAACAGCAATCAAAATAGAAGGGGTGGTTTCTCAGCTGCTGCAATCCATGTAGTGCTATTAATTTGACAGTCACTTAAACCAGGGGAACATCTGGCCCCAAAGCAGGATGGATGGGTGATGCCCTGGCAAGAGCAGAATAAGATACTGGGCCAGGCTGGCATAAACAGGGATACTTGTGCTCAGATTTGTAAGCAAGATCTTGCCCCCTGCTATCAGACAAGCAGCAGTCCCTTGAATTAAAAGCAGCTCAAAAAGTTCATTTCCTTCCAAACCCAGCTTTAGTCACTACTCTCTGGACCACATGCCCCCGAGCTACTCCTGCATCTCTCCAGCTACACAAGCCTGGCTGGGAGGTGGATGGGGGGGCTGGGCTGTCCATCCCGCAAGCACCACCGAGCAGGGGGAATAGCAAGCTGGGGGAGCAGCTAGAGCACAGATATTCAGGAGAAAGTGCTTGTTGATGCGAAAACACAAGGAGGCAAATAGTTGACATTAAGATTTCGGGGAGGCTGTAGGACTGGGCTATTTCTTTCAGCCCTCACACAAAGGGACCTTTTTTGTCTTCTTGTAAAACAGAAACTATATTGAAGGGTCTGTGGAATTTCTGAGCATTTTTTCCCCCTCGGAGACGCAATGGCCCATGCTCCAAAGCAACAGATGAAGTAGGATGCAAAGGACAAGATGTTCATATGTGGCTCTGCATCCAGCTCCTGCGCTGCTTCTGCCACAGCCCCCCCACCCCCCCAAACCTTTTACCCCTGAGAAGCCCTTACTGCTTGCAGCAGCCAGAGAGGCAGAGCCCAGAGGTGCCCCACCAAGGACCAGGCCTCACACAGCTGCTCCCATGCCTGGAGGCACTGCAAATACTGCAGGAAGCCATTTGCCAAATGCATCCCCTTTTGCAAAGGGGACTGCAGCTCCCACCCCCGCTCTGCTGAGGATCTCCAGTCCATCATCTTGCATCCAGCTGATGTACCATGTTTCAGGCCACAGCCTGGGAGCCAGGACACATTGCCTTGGGCTCACCCCACACAAGTCTCCAGCTTCAGCCATTCCCAAGAAGGGCATCAAGCCTATACCAGCTTCCAGGCCAGGCCAGCTCCCCCTCCACACACATGCTCCTGTGCCAGCAAGGACCAGGATACATGTGCTGCTGCTTCATCGGTGCTGTTACCAACAGGGCTGAGGACACCTCTCAGCACTGTCTTTGTGGAAGTGTTACACAAGACGGTTTTGGCCCAAAATGTTTCCTGGACCAGCCCAGAAACAACCAAACACAAGCAACTGCAGACTGGGTGCTATACAACACAGCAGAGCTCTTCTCCATCTCTTCTTGCCAAAAGCACAGAGATTTCTCCAAGTTCATTAGGGTACATGGATGCACCTGCTACCTGACCTTCTGTGAACCCCCGCCACATCAAAGACTGGAAGAGTTTGGCACAGACCCCACCACACTGCTTGTCCTGAAGCTCCTCACACCCCTAAGGCACTTTCTGCCCACAGATGGTAGAGCTTGTCCTCTGCAGGCAGGCAAGCTGCCATGGGTGCTGCTGGAAAGCAGTCAGGACAGGGAAAAATGCTGACATCCATTGTTGGCAAGAGAGCAACACCTCTGTGCAAGCAAAACACTAGATAAGCCCAACCCTGACACAGCAGCCACATTTTATGGGATGAAAGTCCCATTAACACAGGGGCATCATGCAACTCCTGCTGTTTACAGGCATTTCCCCACCTCACCCACTCAGCAACAAGGGGATGACAGGGACCTTCCAAGTTCATTTGGAGATCCGCCACATTTTCCCCTTCCTGAACATGTATAGCGCACAGTCAGGGCAGTAAGGGCATTTTAGGACAGCCCTGGTACAAACGGCTGAAGACACACAGAAAATAAAAACACCATTCTCCTGCAGCAAGCATGACCCCCCCATCGCTAGCAGAAAGCACATAATCCCACCGAGCGCGGGGAGGGCAGATCCTGGGAACAGTGTGGCACTGCACTGGCAACGGAGCTGCCCGGCTCGTGCTGGCCAGAGGGTGCATGAGGACCTCACGGCGGGTGGGAGCAGCAGAATATTTTATCACAGTTAACCGTGAGACTCTGAGGGAGGAAAGCAAAAACACAGAGTGCATCTGCAGCCACATCTGACAGTGGCATTCTAGAGAAGCAACCAGTCCCAGCCATGCTGGGACTCAGCATCAGCTCCTGCTTCCCCAAGGCACTGGGCACAGCCTGCCCCAGCACCATCCAGCCCTCCCGCAGCTGCCTCCTCCAGTGTGCTTTATTTCTCCCAGCTCAGGCTTTTTTTTTCCATGGACACCCATTCCCTTTTAACTCTTGATCCCCCCTGAAAAGAAGCCCAGATACAGAGAAAAGCCACCTCCTCCAGAAAGCAAGAGGAGCCCTTCTTGGTCCCCAACATCTGGCCGTAAGCCATCTCTCCAGCCAGTTTTACACCTCTGATCCCTTTGGGACACTGTGCACCCTCAGGGAGCCCTTAACCTCCTTGTCACGGGGAACAAGGACACGATCAGTCAGCAGCCACAGTCTCCGTGGGGTGCGGAGGAAGAAGCAGTGCCAGGGTGAACAATGAGCTCTTTGTCAGCCTGGGCAAGGGAGACACAACAGAGCAATAAAAGTTCCATGTGAGGCTGGTAGGACGGTTCAAACAGATCAGCCTGTTCGTCCTTTGCTTCCCAGAGGCCCCTGCAAGAAATTCTGGCATTGCCACTTCAAATCAGTGCTTAGCTTGAAGAAAACTCACTTCAAACCTCTGAGAAAGCTTTCCTACTGCTTGGACCTCCCTTAATTCCCAGTTTGAGTTTCTCTAATAAATCCCAGATTGCTCAACTGCCATAATACTGGTCTATGAGCTCAGGCAGCAGTTAACCCTTTGCAGCCCCAAACAAGGAGTGAATAACCTCCTTCTCCTGTTTTATTTGCCTTCAGTGCCTTTTTCAGAATAAGCTGCACACTAGGGAAGGGGGCCAAATACTCAAAGCCTGCAGGACTGCAGTATCTATCCCCATCCAAAATCCAATACCCCTGCAATACAGCACACACTAATTTGTTGCTTGTGCAAACTGTACAAAGCACAGGGCTGTGAGGAATGAGTGCAAGGAATTCACATTCGTCTTTTGCATGCTGTAACACTAGGCTACCATGCAGCAGCATCCACAGCTGATTAGACCAACGCAAAACCTATCTAATTATTGCAATGTGAACAGATGGAATAGCGAGTTCTACAAAGTTTCATTAATACGCACAGTGCCTTTTTGGGAATGTTGCTATTGCACGCTGAACCTCAGTGACCAAACAGGAAAGCCAGGCAATATTTTTCATCCACAAAAAGCTTTACCAGAAAAGGACTTTCAGAATAACTGGCAGTGTTATCAACACTTTCTGTGTTGATGTACATAAAGGTTCATGAGTACATTTACAAATATGTTTATGTCACACAAGCATGTTTGTGCAATCAAGTCTGATTTTTTGCTTCCCCAAAGCATCTTTTAAAGACCTAAGAAATTTGTTTTCAAAGACAAAAAACATAATACAGATTTCCACTAAGAGGTACAACAATTCAGAAGCGTACCAATAACCCACTCAGTGCCCAACATTAAGGCATGCCTGTTTGTGGCAGGGAAGGGATGCAGCCAGCATCACATCCCCACATCTCTGACCTCCTACTGCACCTTCCAGCAGAGCTGCCTAGAACAGCTGTTGGCACAAGAAACTTCTCTCGGACCACCGCAAAGCAGAGATAGCAGCAAGTGCTGCTGCAGAGCTTGCAAAGCACTGATGGCCATAAATGTCTTCAAAGCAACTGCAGAAACAGAGGCTCCTCAGTGTTTTTCTCTCCATCCAGGCTTCCCTCCAGTCTCTTTCCACTACTGGTTGGACCAATGCAGTGGGCTTGACCTGGGAGGAGACTCCATCCGGCAACTCAGCTCTGAGGGAGGCTCCTACACTCTCCCAGACCACCCAGCTCTGCCAGGGAAGAGCCACCACCATCACTACCCCACTGCAAGCTCAGGCAGGCCATTTCCTGAGGCCACAGTGACAAATCTTTCCCACCATAAGCATCCTCCCAAGCTGCATTTCCCCACCTGCCACCCTTCATATCTCACCTGATTGACCCCAACCCAGCAGCCTTAGGGCCTGCTATCAATGTTTCCACTTAACCCAAGTTGTGTTAAAAGCACCCCAGTGTTATCCTATACATTGCAGTCTCTCATACCCCCTACTTCAATTCTGATGTTTATAAACACCCCAATAATAAAGATAAACTCACTGCAGTAGACCCATATACCTCGAGTCACAGCTAAAGCAACGTTTTCAGAAGCCCCATGGGATGCTCTACTCTAGAGACTATGAGCCAAGATACCTCATGTGTTTATGAATAAATACATTTGTAAAAACTGTATAGTTTGAGCTACACTTTGTGACTCAGTGTGATTTTTGCCTGGAAATGAGCTGGACTAGGTGCAGCTTCTGTTTTAATGACTCTTGCAAGACTCCCACAGCTCACACTAAGCAATGCAGCAAACCTTGCTGTGAGCTGGATCTTCCACAAAGCTTAATCACACATGTAATTTCACCCATATAAACCTTCCCAGAGAAGTTAGAGATGCTATCCCCTATGTACAGAACAGAGCTGTCATAGTTTTCCTGCACTTCTTTCCTCCACCAATATGTTATGACACAGGCACGGGACACTCCTGTGGTAGGTTTGCTGGAAACCCCACCATAAGTCCTGGTGTTTGTGGTTTTCAGGTCATGGGGGGGTTATACTTTCTAATGTTGTCTCCAAATTAATCCCCCCAGGAATGCCATGGCACCTTCCCAAATGCTCTGGCTGGTAACCCAGAGGTGCCAGAGCACGGAGAACACCAGGACACATGGTGACAAGTTGCACACTCAACAGTAACGCCACCTTGTGACCACTCTCAAGGTGTGCCTTATTTCTGACATCCAAAGGCCATGCTTTGGAAAGCTTTCCAGAGAAAGTTGTTCACCTCCCAGCTCCCCACACCCAAATTTCACTCTTTTGCTTACCAGCAACAAGCTGATGGAAGTCATTACAAGCTTTCTTGGTCCAGCATCACCTTGTTGTTTCTACTTCAGGTGTCTGACAGTGGGGAATATCAGAGCTAAGAAGAGTCCCAGTGCTACCTAAGTGCAAGCAATGACCACGTTTTTCCTAGGAATCATTTTTCTAAGACATTTCGGTATGTGCCTGAAAGGATGGTCATTTTTCACTGCAAGATGACCAGTTCAATGCAATATTTTCCATCCAGATTTCTTCAGCAGACACACCCAGTCTCTTCTGCAGGGCTTACGTGCACCTCAGTGATGATGTTCCAAGTCTTGTAACCAGAGTAGAGCACAGACATGGGTCCTGTCCCACCAAGGGTGCCTGCCCCAAGCACAAGTTGTGTACATGACCCCAGCAGCTCTGAGCTAGCAGTGCAGACTCCTTCAAGCCTTCCCCAAGAAATCAGGTCCATATTTAGGTAGCAAACACTGAGCTTCCTGCTGTCACAGCCACACCGCAGGGCTCCTCTTGCACAGGTATATGGAGTTAGTTTGCTTCAGGGAGGCTGCAACATGCAGTCACCTGCAATGTCCTCCCAGACATCCTGCCACAGTTCCAACAACTCCAGTACTCATACAAGCAGTAAAAAACCCAGCGTTGGTGGTTGAAACACACCATGGTTACTCTGCACACAGCAAGGACTAGATTTGGGATCAGATGAAATCACAAAAATGAAGGAAGAGAAACCAGGCTGGCAGCGCAGGCAGGGAGGGATAGCAGCTTCAAGTATTTGTCAGAAAGAGTCAAAAGTTCATCAGAAAAGTGCTGTGAAAGCACTGCACTCAGGTTAAGGACTTAAACATAAGGGAAAGAGGATTTTCTCAACAAGTGCTTCCCCCTCACAACATACCACTTGCCCTCTCTCCATAGGTATGAAGCCCCAGACAAAACTTCACACAAGGCAAGCCAAAAAAATAAAATCCAGGTAGGGATCAGCACCTCCCAGGCAGCTCTCCAGGTTGGGCTCTCAATCACCATGGCCAAAATACTCTACAGCAACCCACTTAATTTCATCATCCAACAGCATGGAAATGGGGTCATGCACCAAACCCACATTGCACCAAGCCATTTGCTGCCTCCAGAAAAGCTACGCCATGTGTACTACACATAGCAGAGTTGGAGTCCAGGATGTGCCACAAGGATGAGAGAACCTCAGGGCTAATGCTCTGAATCTGGAGGCTGAGCATAAAGCTGAGATGGGGTTGAAGACTAGGATGTTCCCCTGAAGTCCACTCTCATCCAGAGAAACAGCTCAGACCTGAGCTCAGATGGATGTTTGCAAATCTCAGGCTTGCTCATGGTCTTGTAAAGCCTGGCTCTGCCAAGGCTGAAGAGGTTATCACAAACAGGCAGGCTGCATAAGGAGAGTCTCAAGCATAACTAGAGCTGACATTAGTCTGTGTTTCTCAGCTATCAAATTGGAGTGATTAATTTGCTGCTGTGGAGGAGAGCAACAAGCCCCAGGGCATGCACTGCTGATGCCAGAGATCCTTTCTACCTCCTTTCCTGGCAGCTGCCCACCCAGAGCATCTCTGCATCTGTGTCCTATGTGGCCACCCAATACATTCCAGCTATGGCAAAGACAGGCATTTTCTCTGCTCCAGGCATTTTCTCCCCTGTTTAACACAAATTCAGGTACAGGGAGATGCTGAAGCACAAAAAAACTAAAATCCAGGCACACATCTGGCCTCATTTACAGACAAGCCTGTCTATAACAGAAAAAAAACACTGACCCACAGGAAGGAAAAAAGTATTTTCTCCCTGCTCACAGCCTCCTTACTATTTGGTTGTCCTCAAACAACACCCCAGCAAATGCCTGAACCATACAGGTTATACCAACACAGCAAGGAGACTTGGCCCAGATTCTCACCCAGCATAAATCAGCGCTGCATTAGTGGAGCCAGAGCTTTATGACAGCAGCAGATCTGGTTCATGCTCAGCCCACAAAACCAGCTCCCATCAGACTAATGCAACACAAATTAAACATAAGGTTTTCCAATCAAGCCTCACATCAAAAGTAGAGCTATGTGATTCACGTTACAGGCACAGCTTTAAGCTGTTTTACCTTAATTACTGTGCTATTGGCCTCTGCAGTAAACTTAAGTTGATAGGCAAGATCCTGATGGCAGCCAACATTAACTGCTGAAGAGTCATTTCTACTGATGCTCACTCAGTTATCTAACGCCACAACCACAGTTAGCTCTATCTGGCCAATTAAATTCAGACCACCTTTCCTGTGAAAAAACTCCTGGATGGGATCAGATGTATTCCACATCTGTGAAGCACACCACAAAGTACCTAGCAATGCCAAAGGGTCCACCCAGCTGTTTAGCGGTGCCTTTTTGTCATGTAAAACAGCCATAATATTAACTTGAGCATTGCTGGGCTTGTGACTGTTCCTGCACCCCAAAGGAACAAGAAGGATGCTCTGGGCTCCAACTTTCTGCCCCTCCCTGCACCTGCCTCCCTATTTTGCTATCTGTAGTCCCAACAGAGAGGAAGCAGATTACTTAGGGAAGCCACATATTTCCCCTTTACTGAGACATACTATGACATGACTCAGCAAAACACAAGTAAAAGACATCCAGAAAGGATGGTGCAAGACTCCTAGGGTGGCTTGGACCCAGATTCCAAGTTCAGCTTGACAACACCAGGGGAGCTCCCTGTGGTGGCTGGAGCACTCAGACCTTGATGAGAAGAGATCAAATTGTTCACACTGAATAGTTCATCTGCAACTCAAATATTGCCCCAGCAATTCCCCACTAACAGCTTGTGAGTAGCTGCTGGAGAAACCCTCTCCAATATTCATTTGAATGGACATCCCCATTTCTGACTGTGAATGGTTTTTCAATTGCAGGCTGAACAGAGAAGATCAGATCAAAAGTTAACACAGAAAACATCTACTTCCTTACCCAGCAGCCTGGTCCGAGAGCCAGGGCAATACCTGCTCACTCCCAGAGGGGCTGTGGGAGAGGCCACCTTTCCCTTAAGGGAATGCTTCCATCTGTTTCAGTCAGCGACAGCCCTTCTGTGGTGTTGGCTGCTGTTAACACACAACCAGGACGTGGCACTAAAGTGCTCTGTGGTCCTACACCAGAGACAGTCTGGTACCCAGACAGTGGGCTGAGCTACAGCATTGCAGACCAGCTGCAAGCAACGTGCCTGCTGGTCAAGGCATTGGGATAGAAATTTATCTCAAAGAGGAAGGAACCTCATGTAACTGTGCAGTTTCCAGCAGGTGAGGACCAAGGCATGGAGCTACTTTTCCATGGATTTCCTGGAAGGCTGAGGCAGCTACAAAAATATCAGCTTCTCCACAACTCCATGGCTAGAAGCAGGAGGCAAAGCTTTCAACCCAGGCTTTCTCCTCTCTTCCCTACCTACCCAGCCTGGAAGCAATTTGGAGCAAGAACTGCATTTAGCCAACAAACCCCAACCTCTTCAGCACATCTCACCTTGCCATGTAGCAGCCCACTTTTTCCAGACTGTTTTGGAAGTACTGTGAAGGAGCTGTGCTTGCAAGCCACTATCTCTAGCAGTGGCCAGAAAGAATTTCACTGATCAAGAGGTCAAGTGTCTGTGGTTTCCACTACTTCCCTTTCACAGGGCAGCCCCTAAATCTTAAAGCACATTGCTTTATTTGCAGTGGTTCACAGAACTGCTGAGGCCAGAGGCACCTCAGGAGATCATCTACTCCAACCTGCCTTCTCACAGCAGGTTGCTCAGGACTGTCGGGTCAGGTTTTGACTGACTCTAAGGATGGAGACTTCTGCTTTATGCTTTTTCTGCTTTTATCATCCCACTCTTTAGTCATGGAAAAAAGAATTTTGTACAAAGGCAAGATCAGGCAACATCCAATCTCAACAGCAATAAAGAGCTGAGCTGGCTGACAATGAATTGGGAAGAAAAAAGCTTCAGCTAGAAAGCATTTTTCTGGAATAAATCTGCTTTTCAGGGTTGTTGACTTTTTGACAGGATGAAAAACTCCAACTGGAAAATATCCATTTTGCATCAAAAACCTGATCAGGCAAGAGAACAGAAGACTTTGCCTTTAGGTTAAGATGATCTCTCAAAACGGAAAACTTGTAGTTTGTTTTCATTTTGTCATGAAATTCTCCTTAGCACAGGGAAACATTTCCCAGCCAGCTCCACCAATTAGCAACCAGGCTGCTCTGCCAGCCTGAGAAGTGACACCATGCCTCAAGCACGGCATTCCTGCCACAGGGTGCTATATTGGCCCATGCTCTCCCAGACGTGCCTTTGCTCCTGGCTGGAGTTTCATGTGGCCCCAGACTGCCTCCCACTGAGCAGCACTTCACTCCAGCTGGAGACCCACAGAACATGTCATTGCCCAAATAACTCCACAACTCCAAGCCAGCAGTATTGCTTTGTACACAAAAAAAAAAAAAAAAAAAAAAAATCCTTGCTCAAGTGATGCTTTTGGCTTTGCTGGACCCAAGGTTGCAAACCCCAACCCTTCATGAGCAACCTGGCCCTTTGAAATGGAGCAAGAGTGGATGGACAAGCTCATCTTGCCACCCAACTACCTTAAACGTGCATGTCATGAAAGGCCAGCACACATCCACAATGCATCCCACATTCCCCAGAGATGTCGTTCAGAATGAGCAGGGTGTGTGCACATGCCTTTCTGTCCACAAGCTGTTCTGGATGCAGCATGCAACGTGAGCCAGGGGCTGAAATAGCATCTGTTTTTAGCAGGAAGATGCTGCAAGGCTGTGACACCCGCCTGCCATGCTAAAAATGCGAGATGGGAATGTTCAGTGTCCAGCCAAATTAGCCTTGAGAACAGAAATACCAGGTTCGTACAATTAATCTTCCAGGGGTAGAGAACATCCCCCAGCCTGCCCTTAGGAAACCCAGGATGACCTGAGATGGAGCTCCCTGGTCCGAAACAACAAAAAAGAGAGAACAAAGGCGAGGGCATAAAAGGAAACCCTGCACAGACCTGCCACCGAATATAACTCAGGAAGGGGCCGGTGTGTACGAGCAGCAAGACCTCTCTTGCACATGGGTTGCTTAGTTTATCCACATTGATTGTTACATTTACTTACTCAAATGACTTTCCGAAGTGGTTTAGCTACAGCAGATTACTGCTCCTCTTTTTGTTTCCATCATATACCCCAACACAGCTTCCTCCCCACCCCAGAGTCTGCAGTGCTTCTGTTGGAGCAGCAGTCTGCACACAAGGATAAAGGTTTTACAAGTCCAAGCAAAGAAAATCCCTCAAGTAGTTGTGGTTGCTGAGTTAAGGTGATGTTTGTGTCTTTTTGGGAGCCTTCTGGAATGACACAAGTGGTGGAGGTCACTTAAAGCAGCCTCTTGATGACTTCATTTTCCTACTTGTTAGCAAGCCCCTGGCCTGAACAGAGCTGATGGATGCCCCACACCACAGAACAATTTATCTATCTTAAAAGGCAAAATACAGGCCCATATATCCATCAAGAATGCCACAGGAGCATAGCAGAACCCTCCCAAGGGAACTGGCTTTTGTGTTTGAGCAGCCCTTCTCTAATCAAACCTTTCCTTTGCGATCCAGAGCTGGGAAGTCAGTTTTAACAAATGAAGCTGTGAACAGCTTTGACAACAGGGAAAGAGTCAGAGCACTAATGTAATCACTTGTGTGACCCTTTCCATATCTGCCATGTAGGATAACTTTCTGTCAACCAACAGTTTCACTCAGCACAGGAAGTTCTCCCCAGTTTTAGACCACATCTCATCAGAAGGGAAAGCAGCCCTCACCGGAGTCCTACAAACAAGCCGTGAAAAGCCAAACGCAATGCTTTCTCAGGACACAAGGTTTGCTTGTGCTTCTTACCTGTCTCTTGCCTTTGGCTTGGTAATTATGCACACAAAGCTGTAGAAATCTGATGACTTTCCACAAATGCAGACTTTCCTGTTACCAGTGGACCCCCTGCTCTCCTACAGAGACCAGTTCTGGCTTTGACTAAGACTCACGTGGAGCCCAGCTCTGAGGACCATCCTTCACAGCTCTGATCCCCATGAACAAGCCCAAAGCACACTTGATCTTGTTCTGCAAAGCCAATTACTAAAGCCCCAATCGCTTTAGTGACATGTGGTCAAGCTTTTAGGCATTTGGTTACTATTTCAGTGCCACTCAGCATTACTTTTAACCACGAGCTGGAGATTAGGCACAGGTTTTTCTCAAAAGAGTATGAAGAACATATCTAATCCCAAAGAGACCTTCACAGGCATCTGTGAGCCAGGACACATTGACTCAGTGCACACCAGCTCCACAGTTTTGTAGCTGTAGAGCAACCTTTTTGTGCCCTTTAGATGGCAGCAGCTTTCTGAAAGCTGTGGAAACACATGGATATGGGGAAAAAAGATTTAAGTCTGAAGGTCATGAGATGAATCTAGGTGAGAAGGAGGTCAGGGATAGAGCTAAGCATATTCACACATTCCACAGACTTGGATGATGCACTGCTAGAGCTAGTGCACATCCAAAATGATCTGAAGAGCTTTGTGGTAATTTCTAGAGCAACTGCCAGGGAAACTGTTAATCTTTTTCTGCAGGTGAGTTACTGCATACAAGCTGCTCCATCAGCAGGACTCAGACCTGGACCCAGCTGGTGTGACGGGGCCACAAGGCAGCTGCTCAGTGGGGACAGAGGTCCCAGCAGGACACACATTGAAGCCTTCAGATCAGTCATCCACAGTTAAAAAATTGCGCGCTGCTTTTCTACAAGTATCCCCAAGGTATTTGCTTGCAAGTTTCCTGCATTCCTCACACATTCATACAAGGAAGTTTTTGATACAATTTCCAAGGGAAACCAACACCAAAGAATCCTGGACACCAGTAACAAGTTTCTTCAGAAATATGAGCGCTCATCACTGAATTAAACACTTACAGCGTTCTTTTTCCTAAGCTGCGATCAAGAAAATATTACTCTCCCTGGAGAACAGCTCAGCCCTCTGCAGTGCTCTGTTCAGCCTTACTACATACACCCTCTGCTTATTTCTGCTATTATCTCCATTTCACAGAAAATGAAAGTGAGAATCAGAACACAGTCTTCCCAGAGGTGCAAAGTAAGAGGGTAAAAGCCAAAAACAGAAGCAAGGAGTTGCTATTGCAAGTGCCCCACAAGGCTGCCTTTTCCCTGAGCTGGTAGGAAAGGGATGTTTCAGATAAAAATTTTATAAAGCTGGTTGATTCCAAAAGAAAAGGCACCCTCAAATGAAAGTACAGACCACTATTTCCAAAAGCATCCAGAGATTTGTGTTGCCAACCATGACACACTCTGGGTTGGCGTTTCCTTAGCAAGATGTTAAGTCCCCTCTGAGATGCTGGGCTTCCAGAGTTCAAGTCCCTTCTGAACCATCAGCACATCCAGTCCGTCACATGTGGGACTCAACCCTATGCCAGAGGCATTTAGCTCCCCAAATCACCCACTGGACTTCAGATATTCTGTATTCAGAGGGGCCAAATCAGGGCATTTGGATCCAATCAGTTTTCCTAATCTGCCCTGAAAGTCAGCCAGGGCAGAAGCTATTCCAGCAGCACATATGGCTTAGAGTAGGAAAGGCACAAGTCCCTCAAAACATCCTCTCCAGCATGTATTTCACAATAGTGCTGTTCCTCACTCCGAAAGAAAGAGAGAAAAAAAAAAAACCACTCCAATACTATGAGGTTTTCCTTCTCAGCAAAACTGATCGTGCCACCCCTGTAGCAATGTTTTTGTCTCCTCTCTCCAGCCATGCATTATCAAACCCCTTTGTAAATTTAACAGTAAGCAGAGCCTGTGGGCAAGACAGAATAAAATTAATTCCTTAATTTTTTTTTTTTAGGAGCAAAGAAACTTCAGGCAGCAGAAAACCGGCAGGCTCACACAGACACCTCCCTGTTCTGCAGCAGACCGTTCCTTTGCCACATCCGAGCTGCAGCCAGGAGCCAGAGCTGGGAGGGAGGAATGTCACACCCCGCCGAGGCACACACAGGCAGCAGTGTTCGGAGCCAGCGCTAGGACCCTCACGGTCTCGCACCAGCACCAACCCGCTGGGCTGTAAACACACCCAAGGTCCCAGCACACTTGGAATGGCTAGATCTCATGTTTTGGGGAGGGAAAAGTTTCTTCGCCCAGTTTTACCAGCTCCTCCTCCTGTTAATTCATGCCCTGAGGTCAGCAAATGAAGGCAACCCAGACCCCAAAAGCCCAACGCTATCCCCCTGCCGCCAGCAGGCCTGGGCTGCACTCCTGTTTTGGCACACCCCGGAGCCAGCCCAGCTTACCTGCCCTGGCACAGGCACGCCTGGGATGCTCAGGGCAGCAGCAAAAGCAGGCACTGCTGTCCTGTGTCTAAAGCAGCCGTTACACACCACAGAACCACGGAAACACTGCCAGCACACCTAGGCGACGCAGCAGCCCAGACTGCTGCATGGCCCTGTATAGTGTTTAATTAGGATCCTCTTTCTTAGTCCAGAGCAAGATACTACCCTTACTGCTCAGTTATCATGGTCTAGTGAGCAAGTGTTAGGTAGGTGACATAGCAGAGGACAACACGACAGAAAAACATCAGATATCTTCTGCTTCTTTGCTAGTGGAAGTCAGGAAAGTTTGAAGAGCCCAGCCAAGGATCTTGCCCATTGGGTCTTTCTTTGGGTCTGAAATTCAAATAGATCTGAAGATTTGGCCCAAACCCTCAGCTCTTGTCCAGCTTGGTGGACAGTTGGAGAAGGACCAGAGGCTAGCTCCTAAATCCAGATAACCAATGCTGGCCCCAAGTATGTGGGCATGGTTGATGGTTGGACTCGATCTTAAAGGTCTTTTCCAACCTAAATGATTCTATAATTCTAAGTGGTGTCTAATGAGTGAGTGGGGATGGATCTGGATGGGCAGGACAGACTATCAGAGGAGCACCCAACACCCACCTCCAGCTACCTCCAGCTGGCCCATGGTCACCCCAGGATAACTTAGAGCAGCCTCCAGGCTACCTTAAGAATGGGGAAAAGGAGTCAGAGCATCTCAATTTCTTGATCATGCTTCAATTCCTATTTAAGATTACTTTGGAACTGTTTTTCTGCTATACAGACCTTAAAAAGGACAGACACTCCTTTCAGCCGAACCAGCAGGGCTGTGCTGAGCTCACCCAAGTCTCCACAGAGTTACTAATTCCAGCTCTGTCCAAGCCAGGCCACAGAGGCACAGGAGGAAGCGAGGGCCCATGGCTTATCCAGCAGGTCACCGATCCAACATCTGCTTTCCATGTTCCCCTGGGCAGGGCTCCAAGTGCATAACATATACATCTGCCTGTCTCTCTCCAAACAGCGCACACCATTTGTCTCCAAAACTGCTGACCTGTGACCCCAGCAAGACAGTGGAGCAGAGTAAAAAGCAGCTCCCCAAGAAACACACCTCATCCCTTGGGACAAAGCAAGCCTACAAAATAAAAGCTACAAGTGAAGCAGCCGTGATCCCACCCATAAAGCAGGGCTGTAAAGCAGCTCAACCTCACCAAGTAAAAACTAGCAGAGCCATAAAGAGCATCTTTTCCCTGCAGCAGCATTTCTGCAAGCCACAGCCTGAGCACAGCAGACAGCATTGTTACAACCCTTCCACCTGGGTGGCAACAGAAGCATCTGCAGGCGGGTGCATGGACAGTGCTGGAGCAACCAGGAGAAGTAAGTGGTCAACAGGGAACCAGTCCCACCCACCTCAAGATGTCTGGAGCAGGACTGCACCTCAGCAAGTTGTTTGACCCTCCCTGAGCCCCAGCCTGGGGGAGCCCGTGGGGTTGTGGAGTCACACACTAGTGCTGATGACAAACAATTGATCCCCTTCAGGACAGCAGGTTTCTCACAGCCGAAGGCCCAGTGGAGCAAGGTAGGGACGCCCAAACCACTGGGCAGGGATCACGCAATCAGCCGGTTGCAGTGACTTCGGCTCAGTAGCAGCTGCGCAGGCTTGGTGTCCCCAGGGCTCCCTGCACCATCTGTGCTACAGCAGCACTGGTGGCCTGGACTGCTGCAAGGTGTGCATGGGGGGGTGCAGGGGCCACAGCAGCATCCCGGAGGTGATGGGCCTTGCCAGCCGGCAAGGGGGGGATCTCAGCACAGCATATCCTCCAGGGACACATCACAGGCAGCCCCCATAAGCCACCAACAGGTAACACAAGAGCTGATTACAGTTCTTGAGCTATTTGCCTTCCACAGTGTATCTATCCACACAGAAATACTACTGCTCCCGTTTTACAAAGGTGGCACAAAGAAGCTTGCTGTCCTGAGACACACGGGCATCAAGCCAGCTCCCTGTCGGATGCTAAGATGACAATCATGGGCCATTTAAGCACCATTATACAGCTATTTCATACTTTCTTTTGTATAATCTTGAAACTTTATTTAAAAGACCCATACAAAAAAAGACACCCCCCCAAAAAACCCAAAACGGGCTATTTGTGAATTGAGACACCTATATAGAGCAACTACATACCCATTAGCCTGCAGGCAGAGAAAATAGCACCCACCTTTTGAATCCAAAATATCAACCTCTCCATCTGGAAATGCCCTTGTGCTGCAAACCCCTGCTTGGAAAACAAGCAGAACAGCCCAGGACAGCAGTCCTGCTTTTGCACTTGGTATGTGGGGGCTGCACACACGGAGTGGAAGATCACAGATAGGATTCATTACCCAGAGAGATGGCAAAAAACGTTATAGGAAGGTCTTGAGAGCTGGAGGGAGCCACCGGTCTATCAGAGGTGACACTTAACACGGCTGTGGCACAGCGAGGGTCACCTGCAGTATCAGGCACCCTCTTAGCTATGAGCACCTCACCTCTACCTGCACATTACAACCTACAGCCCAATATGCAGTCACAGAGGCTATGCTAAGGCACGCTCTCACCCCCAGGTAGGTCACAAGAGCAGGTAGTGATGTACCAGGTACATATAAATTATGAATGATCCTGTAAACTCCATCATCACTTGTTTGCTTCCTACAAGCAAGCGTGCACATTACACACCACAGGTATGTTCTCATGCCTCTGCAGAGGCTGGTTAAAACACAAACTCAAGTTTAATGATCACCACGTTCATGCCACATGTACTGCACCAAGCTACACAGAAAATCATTTTTACATTACCTGCCAGAAACACACACTCCCTGTGCACCTCCCCACCCCCCAGCTTGACATTGCACAGGCAGTGCAGCCTTGAACAGCCAGCTTGAAATGAGCCACTTATGGCTGTCATTAGCCACTAAACAGACTCAATTGCTGGGGACCTCATGAAGCAACCTGCCACAAGCAACTTAAGTGAGTCTCACTGTTCTGCTGAGCTGCCCATAACAAACCCCTACTATTTCCAGATATTTCAGGGAATGCATCACACATTTTCTAAGGAGGTAACTCCTGACTTCACCGTGAGCTGCAAAGAGCCAGGGTGAACTGAAAGTTTCCCCCAGTCCTGCAGGACATGCACAGCGAGCACAGACCCCAGCACACCCAGCAGAACTAACCAACAAGTTCAAACATAACCTTAAACATTCAAATTTAGCACGACATAGCCACAAGTTCCCAGCGCATGGCCGTCTCGGCTTGGCCAGCTACGCACATCAAGGTTCACTAGCTTCACTAGTATTTCTGCAGTCTAGTTTAAATTTCAACCTAGTGGATATTAAGCTTACAAATAAGAAATCACAAAGTTTTTGCAGGAAACTGGCACGAGGGAAATGCCCATACTGGAGGTGCACCCAGCGGGCATCCTCCAGCCTTCTCCACTTTAACCCTGCCCATCACCCTGGCACAGGGCACCCCCAGCCCCAAGCAGCCCTTACCTCCACACAGGCTTCGGAAGGTGTTGATAGAAGGTGTTTCCATCCGTGTCAAGTGGTCAAATGTGTCCTGCTCTGAAGGCTCCAGGATTTCCTTTAAAAAACCATCCATTTTTCTCACTGAATATATGGTAGGGGTACAAAACAAACAAATAAAAAAACAAACAGTATCACATGATGCTAAGTGGCCACAATATTTTTTTTTCCTCGGGCACCCAGACCAGGAGCAGATTGCAGGAAGCTGCTCTGTTGCCAACAAACACCGTGTTACTATAGAGATATCACAGTACAGCTGCTCTCTGCTGCCTCGCACACCATCCAGCTTGGGATTGCTCTGAAAGCCCCTGAAGTCAGTGCGAGCCTGACTGAAAGGATTTGAGTCTGGCTTTGGGTATTAAACACTTCACACAGAGCTCACTGCTTTTGAATAGTATTAGGCAGGTTGCAAAGTCATGCATTTTAAAGAAAACACCAGAATTGATGAGATAAATTTAAGACCCCATCCTCCCCATGTTGTGCATACGCAGGCCAGCCGAGCTCTAGTTACCCTGCAGCACACGCTTTTCCACAACCTTCTCCCTTACCCGGTGCACTTGCTTTTGCTTCACCAAAAACCAAGTGTATAAAGTATGGGACTTCTTTGCAAGAGCTCAGTCTCACCTACTGCAAAAGCTGGGAGCTGCACAGTGGATACAGGCAGGGTTTGCAGACAGTCCTTGTTTTTCCCTTCCAATACCCACTCTCTCCCTCTGCTGCCAATGCCCCCAGCCTCAGCTCATCATTCCCTTCTCTAGGTCTCTTTCCCTATTTCCCACTCTTGCTTTCTCCATCAAGTCCCAACTTCATCCATCCCAATTTTTATACCTCCCTGTCCCCAACCCTACCTCTCCTGCCCTGCCACCACTTTCCCAGTCCCCAGTATCTGGATGCAGCAGCCAAGCAGGGAGCAGGGCAGCTTCTGCTTGAGTTGGGGCAGCCACTCAACTCCCAGATACATTCAGAAGCAGATCTGGCTGTTGCTAGGTGCTTATGACAGCATAAAACACCTCAAGCACCCACAAAAACAAGAGGTGAAAAGCCACCCCCTCTGCTGGAGGTGCTTTTAACCCCCAAAGCCATCTCCTCAATCAGTGCCACCAGCCAAGTACTACCTCAGCCACCACACTGCACACCCTGGGAAGGGGCTTTTTTAATATCATGGGGAATTTCTCATTCTCTGATGAGTTTCAGCTGAATCAGCCAGCTGGTTTAAAAGCTACTGGGGGAGAGGCAGGCACTCAGTGCACTTACTTATACAGAGCTTATTTCTGTAGGAAACAAGCCCAAAATCAGCCTAGATGTCTCCAGTGATTCCTGTTGTCCTGTGTGTGGCCCTTGTACAGGCTCGTCTCTCTATCCGTGTGTTTCTTTGTTCTCTTGTTACCTACCCACAAGTGCATGCATTTTTCTGGGCAGCTCACACAAGTCCTACATGCACTCCTGTGACAGTAGTGGTACCGTATCGCCATCCTCCTCCCACACCAGCTCTTCAGAATCTATGTATCGTGGCTAGAAAAAGTCCTCCTGGTCGCTTTGCTGCTGCTCCCTCCATGACTCTGTCCCTGTAGCCTACATGGCACACACAGTTCAATTGATATCATCCTTTCCACAGTGTGAACAAAATACCCACATCCAGCCCTCTGAAAGAAACACCAATTAAATGCTTAAAACAACAGCTGGCCCCATACACACCCTGGAGCAGATCACTAACCTATGGTACCTATTGCCCCACGGGTAACACAGATGAGTCTATCCAGTGGTTATCACACCTGCCTGGGTGTCCAAAGAGCTGGAATTAATCCCTCGCTCCATCCAGCAAATATGCTATTTTGCTGGCAGATTGGGAAGTTTAATTAATAGCAGGAACATATGTCAAGCCACTCCAACAAAACAGGCTTGGTTCGTCAGATATAGTACATCGAGAAATAACTCTGAGATTTGAGGCAAAAAAAGAAACCCTAAAAAAACCAAAACGTTCTCATGTTATGAGCCCATGCCCAGGGACTGATGCTGCCCCATGCAGTGCTGACCCAGCTCATTCTTTTGGCTCACAGAAATGTGGGATTCCCATTAAACCCAGTGTTAACCAGAACCTGCTCATTAGACACCAGAACAAAAAGCAAATTTTGTCTCGGGTATTTCATGAATCCTAGGTGCTTTTGCTGGCAGTCATTTTCATGAACTTAATAAGGAAAAAAAAAAAGAGAAAGGGGATAAATTTCTTTCACAGGAAAAAAACCACTTTAAATACCTTCTTGTCCTCCTAGTGGCTCTTGGTTACCAGCAGCGTCAAAGCCTGCCTTTAGCTGGCGAAGGATTGCTGCTGGGAAATGCTACTACAGTTGCTAAGTTCTCCAGAATTGTCTTGGGTCTTGTCTGTGCCAGGAAGAAAGGCTGTGACTCCCAGCCTAAAATCCCTTCATGGGCAGCTGATGAAAGCTGCTGGTGTCTGCTTGAGTTGGATGGCGTGCTGTCGCTTGCTGGGTGCTGCCAGGCATCACCGCTGTCCCCGGGATGAATTTGGTGCTGAGCAACCCTTGCTGCAGGTGAAAGCCAGTGGCTGCACCGAGCCCAACCCCAGGGGAGGGAGGGGGTCTTGCCTTTTTTTTTTTTTTTTTTTTTTTTTTGATCATTGAATCATAGAATCACTTATGTTGGAAAAGACCTTTAAGTTCATTGAGTCCAGCCACAAACCTGACACTGCCAAGTCCACCACTAAACCATGTCCCTAGGCACCACATCTACACGTCTTTTAAATACCTCCAGGGATGGTGACCCAACCACTTCCCTGGGCAGCCTGTTCCAATGCTTCCCACCCACTTTGTGACACCCGTGCTCAGCAGCCCCTGCAAGGGCCGAGGGGTTAGGGATGGGTGCTACAGGGACCTGGGTGGGTGTTGCCTGTGGCTTTTGTATTCACACGTGATTTTTATAAAATTACCTAGGCAGTTCCCATGCAGGGAATTTATAATCTAAGCATGGGTATTAAGCAGCAAGTGAGAGAAGGGGATATTATTCTTATTTTACTGACAGGCAAAGTAGCAGAAGAAGGTGGAAGGGTTGGGTACACAAGGGAATTTGCTGATGCTGGTGTAGGAAAACCACTATAACCATGAGAACATCCACACAGGAGCAAAGCTGATACACTTCCCTGCTATGTTTTGACTCTGGGACAAGACTAATTCTGTAGGTGCAGGCAGCTGATCCTAGGTCCTATAAAAGCTGGCTACTGGTCTTAACCATTAAATAACAGCTCAGGTGGTGGTTTTAATATGCCTTTGCAACCCCGGCAAAGTGGGCACTGGTGTGCACGTCCCTGCAGAGGGTGCCAAGCAGCACCATGCACCGGCATGGCTGCAGAGCATCGCCTGAGTACATGGCTTGGTGCCGTCTGTGTATCAACTGACGGACCCTTAGGACTTCTAAAGACTCTGCTTTTACCTCCGTATATTTCAAAAATATCCAGCCAGGCACCAGGAGCTCCAGCCTGCTGAAGCAGGAGGTGGATTTCATGACAGATTCTGTGTCTGCGCATTATACTGAAGAGCCACAGAGGAAAAAGTTTTGCAATAGCAGGAGGAAGAATGGGCTGACCTCATAGATTATTTTCTACACAAAGCTTTGGGGAGCTTGTGATTCCTCCCAGAGCTTCCAGTTTGCTTCTTATGACAAACTGCAGGAGAAGAAGAGAGAGACTGTGGGAGGGAGCTGGGCAAGAGCCTGATCACCAGGGAGTTACGGGGGTTTCAGCCTGTCCCTAATCCTCCTTCCCCGCCTCAGTGCCACGTTTTTGTGTGCTCTGAGCCCAGAGCTGCTGTGCTTCCCCTCTCCTCATCCCTGCATGGGGGACGGGGAGAGGATGGGGAGGGGACGGGGGGGGACCACTTCCCCCTGCAGCCCCACACAGTGTCTGTGATATCCCGCCAGGTCCGTCCCCACCGCAAGTGCCTTTAGGCATAAAATAGATGTTTTCTAACTGAAACACAGGGCTCACATGGAAGGCAGTTGATTTTCACCTGCAGCAGGTGGGTGAGGACTCCCTGCGGGAAGCTGTGTGTAATTCCTTACCCAATTGCACATGGGAAAGGGATTTGGACTCTCATCATATGTCTGGGTTGAGTAATACCTCTGGCAAGAAGCAGACAAGTTTGGGAAGTGTGTAATGGTGCCTCTCGTGCCATGAGAGTCTCAGAGCGCTGCCTGTCCACGAAGGCCAGGTGTGGATTGACCACCCGCACAGACAGAGCTGTGCAGGCATTGCCTGCTCCCCCCTGCCCGCCCTGGGGCTCTCCCAGGAGGCAGGAGCTGGTGGTGCCGGGGCGCATCCTGCCCTGAAACCCAGGGATCCTGCCTCCCCCCCTGCCAGCCTCCCCTCCTTCGGGGGTCACCCCTGGGCTGCTGGGAGAAGCAGTGTGGCCCCTCTGTGTCCTCAAATGAAGGGTGAAGGCTCGGACAGCTGGGGAGGAGGGAGTGCACATCTTCATCTTATTTAGCAGCAGATTTTAATAATCACAATATTGAGGACTGCAGTCAGCAGGAGGGGAACGCCCGTGTTGGAGGCAGAGGGCGGGAACTGGAAGGCACCGAAGTAGGAGGTGGGGCAAGACAGGGAGGATGCACCCAAAAAGACAGCAGGCAGAAACCAAAAAATTCCTCCCGAAACAACCCCAGGAGCGAGCAAGGATCAGGGCTGGACATCTCCCCAGAGCTGCCCCTCTCACAGGACGGGCAGTGTTTTGGGCCTATGCGAGCCGTCACTGTCGCCGTCCCCAGTGCTGGCGCCTGGGAATGTTCTGGCACCTCCATCCCTCTCCCCAGCCAGCAGCAGGGAACCTGGGTGCTCCTGCAGCCCAGCCTTTTCGGTACTGACAGTAACTGTTTTCACAGAGCATCGTAAATAAAGAAATGTTTGGCTAACACACAACAGGCAGAGCCCTGCCTGCAGAGCCAGGAGTTTCAGCACTGAGGTCACTTCTTCTGCCGTCCCAGCCGCAACATGTCCCAGCCCTGTGCTGGGAGGAGCAGGGGCAGAGTGAAGGCGAGCTGGTGGGTGCACCCAGCTCCTCCCAAACCATGGGAGAAAGGGAGAGGGGAGGAAAAGGGGTGAGAGTTGAGGATGATGTTATTCCACCTGAAAAAGCCATGTCACCTGCTCCATGGATACTGGTCCCCCACCCCACAGAGACGATAGCAGAGGGGTGGCTGAAGGAAGCAGCTCTCATTAGGAGCAACCAAGGGAGCCATGGAAGGGAGATGTGATGGCAAACAAAACCAGGTCTCAGTCCTGCAAGGATGTGTTAATGAAAGTAGAAGGATGCATGTTCAGAATAAGCAAAAAGAGGGTTTTTTTCAGTACGTAGTGCGACATGCCTTGGCACAGGTACTTCAGTGCTAAAAGTTTGTGCCAGTGTAAGGGTGAGCCAAGGAGTTCATGGAAGAGGTACCCATCGAGGTTATTTATCCACACACCTGGAAACCATCTGAGCTCGAGCAGTCCCTGCCCTGGGAGAGACCATCCGTGTGGAGGTGGTGTCATGCAGCTCTGCAACCGCCTGCCTCTGGCCACTTTTGGAGAGTGAGGTTATCCCATTTTCCCGTGCTATTCCAGGGATCAGCCCAGCCTGGAGCTGCCCCGGCAGCCCTGGTGGCACCAGGCAGCGATGCAGAAGGGCTTGCCGGTCCTTTCGGATGCAGGAGTTGCTGTACCAAGGAAACACATTGACATCAATTATGGAGGAGGCTTCCAGGAGCTTTCTCTTGTTCAAATGTTCCTGGAAATGAATAATTGCTTCCTTTGGGAGCCCCCCTGCCCTGGGAAGAGGCACTCTATCCTTGGTCTGAAAAAAGCAGCAAGAAGACAATCTGACCCGTTACAGCTCTGGGCTGACCTCTGGCAGGGCATGAAGCCAAAGCCATTGCTGGTGTAACACAGATCCGGCCCGTCCTGGCCAAACTCTGCCACATCATTTACACTAAAGCATTTTCCCCACAAAGCTGGATCCATCACACAGCCTGACATACGGTGCTGACCCGGCACCACCTTTTTCACCTGGGCTGTGGCCCTTTCCAGATGCCTTTGTAATGCACAAAGGAGACGTAACAATTTCCAGGATTTATTTTTTATAGTCAGAGGTGCTAATTCTGTGCACAGCAAGAGGGATCCAGCAAGGAAATGCCTGTAGAGGCGCCTTCGAGTTATTCGTCACCCAGGCTGGGTCCCTGCTCGCTTCTTGGGCTTAGCATCGTGTCTGGGCGGTCTCACCAGGTGAGCAAAACGGGTGTGTGGGATGCTGGTGTGGTCCAGACTTACCGAATGGAGGGGAAGCACGGTGGCAAAGTGTACAGCATGACATTGTGCTTGTGAAAATACTCATACAAGGTAGATACACTGGTAGCCCTGTTTGGGGAAACGGAGGCAGGGAGCTGAGGCAGCCTAGTTCCTCAGAAATGGTCAATACTGAAGCTGTATTTAAAATCTGGAGATCTTGTCTCATGATCAGAGAAAGCTGTAAGTCAAAGGAGTCCAGCTGATGATACCCACAGTCCTAAAAACCCCTTTCCATCCAGCCATCACCCACCTTCCTCCTCCTCTGGCTGGTTAAAAGGTCCCTCTGGGCTGGGCTGACAAAAAGAAGGTCTCCAGTCACAGGGAAGGGCTGGAGTCCCACATTTGAAGGTGTCCCCAGCACAGGAACGTGCACACACAGTGTCAGAGACACCAAAGCTGCCCCTGGGTGGTGACACTGCCAGGTCAAGATGATATTTTTTATGTGTTTGGGTTTGTTTTTTTCCTAAATTTGTGCGTTTTACTCATTTCTCACACATCTTGCCCTGTCTGGATGGTGCTTTTCTCCAACACACTGAGAGTATTTGAAGCAACATGGCGGACGACTTCCTGATGTCCTTGTGACTGGTAAGAAACCATCCCACCTTCTAGTGCAGGAGCACAGTGGCCAGAGAATGGGGAGACTGTGGCAGGGAAGGCCAACAAGTGACGGCACGGAGAGCCCAAATGTCACGCAGGTCACTTTACAGGGAGGAAAGAAAAGAACCAGCCACGGATAAAAAAAAGCCATGAAGCAGAATGCAAAATTCTGGCAATTGCCACAGATCCTGACATACAGTGAGGCCAGCTACAGCCTGAGCTCTCCGATCAGCCCAGTAACCTGCTGTCCTCCCTGTATTCATTTGTTAACACAAAGAGCAAACCTGACATCCAAGAAAATGAGAAAATAACAAGGAAAATAGTATAACGATAATAGTCTTGGGTATCTACTTTGATTAACTGGGAGCAAGGAGAATGCAGGGAGGAGTGTGGTGTTCACTGTGTGGTTGCACATCCATCTTGGACCTCCAGCATCATCTCCTTGTGCCCAAGAGAAGACACTGCAGAGGTACACATAGGAAAGAGCACTGTGGTTTAAGTGAAGGCAGACATGCAGGCAGGCAAAGGGCTTCTCCACTCAGTGGGCCCGAAGTGCGAGCTGCAGAGGGGTGCAGATCCCCCTCCAGCCTTTTCCCATCCAGGAGCACTGGTGACATGAGAGCAGCTGGGGAGCGGGCAGATGGGCAGTTGTGGCACCCAGGGAAGGAAGCAAAGGTGGGGATATTGCATTTCTGATCCTGGCTTTCCCAGAGCTCCAGCAAACCCCTTGGCTTTGATTTGCACAGTGTGATGGAAACTTTTTTCCTAGGCAGGAGGAGGTATCAGAATTCATTTCTGCACTCCAGAATGCAAATGGAAGACTTGGAAGGAAGATCCACCTTTCAGAGCCAACTACGTATCTGTGGAGGCCTGGAAACCCTCCACAGCTCCACCAGCATCTCACTGGTAGCCTGGGTCGTGCAAGGGAGATGCAGGACAGCAATACTGGTTTGAGAAAAAGCAGGGAAAAGCCAGGTCTAACATCAAGGTAGACCCAAAAAGGTCTAACCTTAAAGTAGACCCAAAAATATAGCCCCGAGATACCTTCCCAGCTGCAGGCCAATGAGATGGGATGGAGCTTCTCCCCCCCGGCAGTGGTGGACACTCTCTGCTCTTACAGCTGGACAGTTTACACTGATAACCCCAGCCACATACTTCGAGGGCTGTTTAAAAACCATGACCTGTTCCTCAGCTTTTGAAGAGGAGCTGGGAGATGTAGGAGAAGAGGCGCATTAGCAGCATCCTGTCCTGCGTGTGGGCAGCATCTCTCCCACCTCTATCGCTCCAAATCCTCCTGCCAACCTGTTCAACAAGAGAAGGAGGCACGACCCCAGTCACCAATAGGACAACTGGGTGAGGAAGAGAAAGACCAAATAAGCTTTCCTCCTAAGCCTCAGCCATCTTAACTGGAAGGATAGTTATGTGAGATCTAATTAGAAAGAGATGGGAAAGTTTCCTTGATTCCAGGCTAGGTTGACTTCATAATTTCTATGCATGAAGTGAAGGAGCAGCAGGGTGGGCTGGATATGATGGACAAGCCAGACACAGTCCTTGTGCTCATCTGCTGGCCAAGAGCATCTGGAGAGCTCCAGGGAACTCAGCTCCCTGTGCTCTGGCCATCCAGAGAGCACCTGGAGACCTCTCCAGCTTGACAAGCCAAAGCTGGCCCAAACCTACCTCTTATGAACCAGAGCTATATCTTGCCCTACTGGAATTTCTATTGGGACTGGGATCTTCATGAATGTATCAAACATAACATTTGGAAGTGCTCTGTGTGTGTGTGTGTGTGAATATCGAGCAGCTAAGTCACACTTTCAGTAACTTCTGCATTATTAAAAGCCTTTTTTTTTGCATATATGGAAAAAAAACCCCTAAAATTATGGAAACAAAGCTCTTATAAGGGTGTAATAAACATCTCTGTTCTTCTACCTGTTGTCTCTCTTCTGTGTGGCAAAATCACAGCTCTCTGCAGATGGGGGACTTTGAGAGGACAAAATCCCAGCACCTGTGTATCACACACAGCAGCTGGACAAGTCTGTCTGAAAATGCACTAAGCCAAGACTTTCTGATAAAAGTGTGCAAATGCCACTTGGCTCAGCCAAAGGATTGATTTCCACATTTTACTGTAGATGAGCTTTGCAGAGCGGCACATAGATATGGGTGGGAGGGTGATACCGAAGCGAGAATACAGAGACAGGAGAAAACACATCATTTAGAGGCTGGAAGAGGAAGATGAGGGATTTGGATATATCACAGAGGCCAAGAAGCCCATGAGCTGTGTCATGCAGAGAGCCAAGCCTGCATCAAGATCCCCAATGCATTTCAGATAAGAAACCAGATAAGAAAGACTTTCAAATGCTGCCAGGTAGTACTGGAGACCTGAATTCATTCTCGCTCATCCAATTGCCTCTCATCAACCACCCAAACTATCTAATTCCCCTCCCATGTCTCTTCAAACCCCACTGACATTCAGAAGAACAAACAAAACTGCTGGGGAAAATAACACATTTTGGATGTTTGTGACAAATAGTTAATTTTTTTTTCTCTCTTCCTTCAGCCTTTTTTCCCCTAAAAGGAAAAGACAGCCTTCGAAAGCAGCAAATGCAGTGTCCAGGCGAGAGTGGTGCCAGGTGGCCATGGCCATGTGCTACAGCAAGAAGTGATGCCGAGTGAGGCTGGTGGCTGTGGGATCCAAGGCAGGTTTTTTTGCTAATTGGGCCATTAAAAAGCAAAGGGTGGTGTCATGGTTTAACCCCAGCCAGCAACTAAGCACCATGCAGCCACTCACTCACTTCCCCCCCACACCCAGTGGGATGGAGAGAAAATCGGGGAAAGAACTAAAACTCATGGGTTGAGATAAGAACGGTTTAATAGAACAGAAAAGAAGAAACTAATAATAATAATGATAACACTAATGAAATGACAACAGTAACAATAAAAGGATTGGAATATACAAGTGATGCACAACGCAATTGCTCACCACCTGCTGACCAACATGCCCGTTAGTTCCCGAGCCGCGATCCCCCCCCAGTTCCTAAAACGTCACATGGTATGGAATACTCCGTCGGCCACTTTGGGTCAGCTGCCCTGACTGTGTTCCCTCCCAGCTTCTTGTGCCCCTGCAGCTTTCTTGCTGGCTGGGCATCAGAGGCGAAAAGCCTTGACTTTAGACTAAACATTACTTAGCAACAACTGAAAACATCAGTGTGTTATCAACATTCTTCTCATACCTAGCTCAAAAACATAGCACTGTACCAGCTACTGGGAAGACAATTAACTCTATCCCAGCTGAAACCAGGACAGTTGGAAACCTGGGATCAGGAACCGACAACAGGTTAATGCCATGAATGCAAAGGTGAACAGCAAAATGGTACGGCCCTGCCAGAGCCATGACAGATGCCCAGTGCCTATCCTGTACACCCAGCTCTGCCTTCATTTAACTTTGATTAAAAGTGATGCCAGAGCAGTCCGTGTCACGATGTGCACACATAATTGCCCCGTAGCTTTTGGAGGGGTTTGCCGAGGACTGTGTAGGATTATTTAGCCATTGCCAAGTGAGCGTGACCGTTCCTTGCTCGGTGATGCTGAGCTGGGAATGCAGACCTGCACCAAGCCTCCAAGCACCCTCCAGGCAGTGCAGCCCCGGGTGCGCCACAGCAGCCGCCAGCCCTCCCAGGAGCCGGGGCTCTGACAGCAGCTGCCAGGGTTTTCCCGCTCTCAGTGGGTGTGGGAGCCGCACAGCCAGGAAACCTCCAGCACCCTGTGAAAGGGCAGAGGGCAGCCTTTCCAGGGGCTGCTGTTTCGCCCTAGCTGCCGAGCGAGCGCTGGGCAGGACGAGATAAGAGCATCTCCGGGAAATCTGAGTCACTCCTGCCTGGTCGGTGGGATGGGAGCGATGGAAATGCGCGTCTCTCAATGAGCGCTTCAGACAGCCCCCAGCGCCTCTCCCAACACATCAAAACAACCTCCTGGTTTGCCAGGGGACGGGGGAAGTCAAGGGCCATTTTTCCTGTCTGGGACCAACGTGTGCTGCAGTAAACAAGCTGCCTTTCCAGCGTGATTTCCTCCCCTCCTTCTTGCGCTGCCTCATTTACTCCCTGTAGGAAACATGCCAATGCGAGCCAGCCCACCTGCCCATCCTGATTCATGGCTTGGACTTTTTTCTTTGGGGGAGGAAAGTACCAGTCTGGGACTCATCTCCTCATCCCAGCAGCATCTTCTCCAAAGGATGGGTTGGGAGAAGGTCTGGGAGGCTTAAACAAGGACCCCAGCGCTCATTGGCACAGGCGAGGAGCTTTATCACCCATGATGGTTGGGACGGCCTTACTGCTTCCACCCATGGCCATGTCAGCCCCTTGTCTTCTGTCTTCTACATCAAGGCTAAGTCTGTCCTTTCACCCCACGTTTGGGCAGCACCCAGGAAAAAAGGCTCTAGCCCAGTGCCTTTGGCACCTGTCCAACACAAGCCCATGATGACCTTCAACAAAACAAGCCCATGATGACCTTCCTCATCGCAGAAGTACACAACCAGACGGGTCTTCCCCCAAAAAGCCCACCGCAGGGAGCAGAGGCAGGACCTTTCTTGGAAAGTTGGGACGTGCCCTGGTTTATTGGCAAGTCCCCGGGGTGCACTTATGTTGGGGGGAAGGAGAGGTGCAGCAAGGAGATGCACAGCTCCATCTTGAGTAATTAAATAATAAAAGTAATATTCAATTCTATTCTATTCTAACTGGGGAGAAACAGGCTCTTTGGGAGGTGGTTTGTCTTGCCCTGAGTTGGATGTCTCAAACTCATCTGCTCCTGGGGTGCTGTGACTCGTCGGGTATCCTCCATGGGTGGGTGTCCCAAGAGGTGCTCATGGGATCAAAATTAGGTGGGCTTGACTTCACCTCTAATGGGCTGTTTTAAATTAAATTATTAAATTTTAAATCAGTTAATTTAAACTGGCTGCTCCAGTTGCTAATGACTGATACTGTTCAACTACGAGCGAATATATGTCATGAATTGCAATAAATTGCACGTCTTATTTTAGTTAAGCATCCAGCTAGTGCTTCAGTAGTTTTGTATCCATGTCCTGCATTTTAAATTCTCTCCAGACACTGAGATCGTTGCTATTTCCCCTTGCAGCTGCTGTGTCCTACAGCCTTGCAAGGTTTCAGCCCTTCAGTTGCACTCATTTTCTTTTGCCCTTTCCTTGAAGGACCGTGACACATCCCCCAGCCATGTGTTTGCAGGGCTCGGCGGCTGCTCGCTGGACACACTTTTGCATTGCTAAATCATGTTTACAGAAAATAGCTCACAGCGCCCTGACACACGTACTTAACATCTCGCAGGGCTGCAAGCACCAGCCAATATTTTGCTTTTTATTCTGAATGACACAGGAAAAACGGAATGTCTCACCTCTCACCCCAGGAAGGGTCACACAGATGGCTTCCAGGCCCGACAAAGTTTTAGGACATGGGATAATTCCCATGCACATTAGCTATGCTGCTTCCTCTTGTATAACTACAAGATATTTGCAGCTGTAAGTCAGAGGTCCTGCATGCTCAAACCACAAGAGCAGAGCCAGAGAGCTTTGCCAGGAGGGGTCTGAGCTGGAATTTCCTTCGAATACATATTTAGACTAGGCAAGACCTGAGCTGCAGAGTTCATATCTGGGTCTGAGGGTGCTCCCAGGCTGGGAGGAGGATGTTCAGGAGGCAGAGGTGGGCTGTGCCTGCGCACTGCAATTATCCACCCCAGCTGGGGCTTATAAGATCCCGGTGCCTCCGCACCTTTGTCTATCACTGAGCCAAAGTTAAGCAGTTGCTGAAGTTCAAAAATCCATGAAATCCATACCGAATCCATGAGAGCTGCACAGGGCATGGCCACAAAACCCCTCTCACTTGGCAGCACCCAGGGACTGAGCAGGTGAAGGTCATTTGAATTAGAAAAACTGCCTGGTGAGAATAGCAGCAACTCCATCCCAGCTTCCAGGGCTCACAAAAGGTGGAGGCTCCCTCCGCCCGGCTGGTGCTGAGCTCATCCTCTCCAGCTGGAGGCTGTTAGACCTCCCTGAGGATCCACTGACAGCCCAGGGCTCAGACCTTGCCTTTGGTTCAAAAATTCACAGCAGCCATGGCTGAGTGAAAAAATAACTGTGCTGCTGTGGAGAACACATGTGTGTGTGTGTACGTGCAGGTGTGTGTGCACCTGTGTGTGTGTGCACCCGTGTGAGCACACCCCGACACAGGGAGGCTGTGTTGGATGTGGGGTGCACACCCTGTACCCCAGCGGGGATCCATGCCATGATGCTTTTTAGCGCCCAGTTGTGCCTCTGTGCATCCATGCATGTCCAACACCATGCGCCCTCTGCTTGCACTTCCCTGTCCTGGTGTGCTCAGGGTGTTGCTGTGTCCTTGCATGCCTGAGGGTGTCTATCCATGGGTATCAGGTATTACAGTTGCCACAAAAGCCAGGAGGAGATGAATAAAGTGGCTTTTATCAAGTGCTGCAAGGGTCTGCATGCCACCAGGAAGCTCCCACTGTAGAGGACAGTAGCACCAGAGCCCTGTTCCACAGGGTGCCCTCTGCCTGGCTTTCCAAGACCCAAATGGGCATGTATTCCCTGGATGATGTGTACTCCGCCTTCTAAACTTCAGCATCCGAGGCAGAGACGTGGACCTGTTCCCAAACCATCTTTCCCTGGGAGCAAATATTCCCTAGGAGCGAGCTCCAGACGAGCGGGTGCGTGGGCAGGGAGGGGAGCGAGGACAGAGCCGAGCTGCTGCTAGAGCGGGGCAGCCGGTCACCACGGTCAGTGTTTGGCATATCCTGCTTTGGCACGGTGCACACACGAGACACAAGCAAACCGCTGGGCAGCCCTGCCCT
Source organism: Pandion haliaetus (assembly GCA_013401275.1). Taxonomy (NCBI): domain Eukaryota; kingdom Metazoa; phylum Chordata; class Aves; order Accipitriformes; family Pandionidae; genus Pandion; species Pandion haliaetus. Next base: position 224,496 of record VYZV01007837.1, on the reverse strand, counting down.
CTACCACTAGTGGGTATACCCAAGCACAGCCTGCAAAGAGGACTTTCTCAGCTAGCAAATCTCCATCTGGGCTGGGTGCATGTCCCTCCCGTGCATCGATACATCAAGGGCTTTGCAACTTGTCAGGTTAGCCACAGGTGTGTTGTGCTGCTCTGACATGAAATATCTCTGTCCTGCTCTCATGGAGGAATACTTGAATGTGTTCTGCTCATGCCCGCCTAATGGGACTGCCCTAGGCTGCCAGCTCCCCCATCCCCAAATCCCATGGAAATCCCAGCCCCTGAACACCTTGCTGCAGAGAAAGTGCAGAAAGTTGAATTTGTCCTGCTTACTGCTGCCAGAGTTTCCTGAGCACGGCCAATATTTTATAAGGACTTTCACAGCACAAAAAAAAAGGCAGACTTGATGTTTTAGAAGCAGAGGACACCCTCCATTTACAATCCCACCGACTTTCACGGTCCGCAGCACGGCACAAACCCTTTGAGCCGAAGCACCGCCACAGCGCTGGGTTGCTGCACGCTTTCCTCTCCAAGGTCTTTGGTTGGCAAAGGGCCATCAGAAAGCAGGGAAATTTTTTTTTCCGAAGAAACCTGCCTTCACCCAACCAGATTTGCATAGGTCAAGGTGGAGCCAGGCAGCTACAGCCAAACTTGCAGGCTCCTCACCGGGGCGCTTGTGTGGATCAGCCCATTCCTGCCTGCTCCCATTAGTCATTCCCTGCCTGGGCTTTTTTTTTTTCCTGCAAAAATATTTGGAGGATGACTGCTCTTCCTAAATGCCCATATTTGCTTGCAAATATGGATGCAGATGTAAAATCCTCCCTTAGTCATTTGGACTCTCATTTTTAATGCACTTTTTGACTTGAGTACATTCATTTTAAGATGTCCGTAATACAAAATGATTAGGCAAGGAGGGGGTGATTCATAAGTATGCAAGCTTGGTTTGCCTGAAAGCAGAGGCTTCATTTACAGTTCAGCTAGGTGACTTTTATGCTTGAGACACTTTTAATTTCAAGGGCTCTATAACACGGTGTATCTGGCTCTGGTATGGGGCTCTGATTTTCCTGTATTAAAGTATCTCACTCAGTTGAGGGTAAAAAGCAGGATAACTGGCCACTGTACTATTCCCTCCCCAGGGGGAATTAGGCTGTGAGCAGAGAACACCTGCTGCTGCTGTGTGTTTTGGGGGAGGCAGTCAGGTGGGACACGCCTGAGCTCTCTAGTCACCATCTCTTTTAAAGAACAAGCCCCTCCGATCCTTGTCGAGCCATGAAGTCACCTACTTCCAAGAACAACCCTGAGGAAAGAGAGTCTGAATTTTTAATGTGGATACAAACCAATGTTGAAAAAAGAAAGTCCTGTGAACTGCAATCCTTGCAGGGCTCCTTTCTCCTGTCCAAGTAATCAAGAATCACTTTTTGCTCTGGTCACAAGCCATCTTTACTTCTAGTGTTTGTGGAGAGCCCACATGCATTGTACAGGGCTATGGCTGGGGCTGGTAGGCACTACCACGGTGCCAATAAGGACTGAAAATTTGGGCACAGGCCAGCCTTCCTTTAGCTTTGAGATGGGAATTCATTTGCTTTCTTTTGCCAGTGTTGTCCTATAGGTTGTCCTGTAGGACGTGTCTGTTGTGCTCCAGGTCTCAGCCTCCTCCTTAATTTCCACCTCAGTGCCTGCAGAAGCGAAAGCAGCTGTAAGCTGGGGGCTGTCCCTGATGGTCATCACCTGGTGGTCAAGGTGCTGGTGAAGACATGACAATGGGGGATCCCAGCACACCAGGATTTCAGTCACAGAAGGTCCCAGGCTCCTCTCCACCACCTTAGATCTATGCCAGCAAGCACATCAGCCAGCCCAGAGATCGCAACTCCTTCCCTGCTCACCCGCCACGTCTCCTGGGTGGCTCCAGTCCCTTACCCAAGGCTCCAAGTAACATCAGTGCAAACACCCAATATCGCTAATGCTCAGCAAGGCCAGCGAGCTGTGGGATGGGCAAGCTGCCTGTGATGCTGACATAAATTGGATGGAAAGCTTGCAAAGTCCTCTGCAGCTAATGTAGTCTCACACCTGCTAAATAAAGAGCCCTCAAACTTGGGGCTGAAGACCAAGAATCCAGGGCTCACCCCAGTTGCTGTCATGGTGGGAGGAGGGCAGGGTACTCCTGTTTTCATCTGTGCTGGTATCCACAGCCACCCATGTGCCATGATGGCAACAGGTCACACAGGAGAAGAAATGATTTCTTGCTATTTTTAAGAAAAATATAAAAGCCCAAACCCTACTAAGCCCAACCCCTGCATTACACACACACATCTATGTGTGGTCCCATGCCTGCAGAGAGACCTGAGTGAGCAGCAGCCACGAGGCACGCGTGGGTCACAGTGTTTTCCACGTTGGTTCAGGTTGAGGATGAGGATGCTGTGGGGCTCTGCATGGATGGGGATGTCATCCGGGCAAGGCTGCAGTGTGCAAGCTGTGGTCCCGCCTAGTAAAAAATCCAAGGCCTGGATAACAGGTTTGTTGTTTTGTGGATATCCTAAAATCATGTAAGAGCACTTCAAGGTCTTGTGAGAGCGAGGGTAGGGGAAAGCAGCTAAATGTAATGACAAGTCCTGTTGATATATCTGAAGCCAGAAACTTTGACGTTGCCAAAAATTACACTGGGGATGTTTGTACTTGATGTCTCTTAGTGAGACCACCCGAGTAGAGGGGTTGAACCATTTGCCTGGAGCACAAGGGATGAAGAGCAACTGAAAAATCAGGTCATGATGGATTTGGGAGTTCATGGGTAGGAACCAGCTGTGGCAGGGGGATATTGAGACCTGATGAGGAGTGGGGCATTTGAAAGCGTGGCTCTGCACTGAAATATCACTGAGCAGGTGACAGCTATTCCTCACCCACCACCAAAACCAGGCAGACCCAGTGCTGCGAGTGGGAAGCTTGGGAAGGAGCTGAGGCAGCTGGGACCTTCCCAAGGGTAGCGGGGAGCGGGATCTGGGCTCAGGGCTGTGCTACAAAAAGGCGCTGCAGCCCCATGGTTGTCAGCAGAGGAAAGCCATTGAGCTGGGACAAACATGCTGGGAGCAGCATGTCACCCCACAGCATCACCGCAGCAGGGGGCTGGCACACGGCGTGGGCTGTGAAGGGTGAAGGGTCCTGCCCTGGCTCTTCACTACCTCTCATCACCACCCATTCATGGATCACGGGATCACCTTCCCCACCCCTGCCCATGCAAAGTAAAGCTGAATCCACCACAAAAAAGATCGGGGGTCATCTGTTTTGCTTTATATTAGACCAGGTTAAGCACACCCGCATGACGCTGCTGCACTTTCCTCGTCTGGGGGCTGTGACCTGGCAGCCACTGGTGCCATGTTGTCCTGTCCCTCGTGTCCTATCATCCCAAAACATCATCATTTGAATGGCAGGGGAAGCATTTAGCTGCTGCTTCAAAGCATCGACAATAGGTGGTTGAGCCTGGAAGTGGTAGATATGATTTTTATTGTAGTGTCCAACAATTAAATCTGGCAGGTCCCTCTGGTTTCTGGGAGTAAAACTAAGCCAAGACAGTTTAGTTTTGCTAAATTCAGCAGGTGCCAGAGTGCTGAATACTGGTGGATGTGGAGCAGCTCTGCTCAGCTTTACAGGCCCCAATTCAATCCTTGCCAAGGTGCTTGCAAGTAGGATGATCCCCAGGATCCGGAGCAAGAGGCTGCACTCTGAGCTAACAAACCAGGAGTAGGGGCTGGCGGGGACGTCCATCCCTACACCCCAAACCCAGTGCACGCCACGGCACTGCTCCAGGGATCACCCAGCCCATGCCCCGGGGAGGGGTGCTGGACCCACAGGGGTGCTGCGGGGTGCGACATGGCCCCTGACGCACAGGCACCTGCTGCCGCGCACAGGACTGAATCGCTTCCTAGGAAGCACTTCTTTGAATCAGTTTATTCCCCAAAATCAGGATTGTCCCGAGGTCTGTTTGAGGAGACAACTCAGCCAGCCAGTCCCACACGCACACCCAGCTGGGAATACATATTCTTTTTACTTACTTTTTCCAAGTCAAGTAGTTGCTCACACCACCCTGTAACATCAGGGCAGTGAAATCATGTTCCTGTTATATCCCCACTCGGCCCCAGAAAGCTCAGAGGGAACACTAACGGAAGGAGAGGTGGTTTTGGTTATTGTTTTCCTCTTTGTCACCCCTCTGCGGGGCGCGGGAGGACAGGCGGCCACAGCCAGGGGTGACGCCTGGGGAGGTGACACCCTGCCCACCGTGGTCCCACGCTCGCACGGGATGTGCCGGGCTGGCACGTTGCTCCTGGTGCTTCTCACATCTCAGGACTGATCCTCAGAGGCATTTCCAACAAGCCCTTCCAGAAAACTTCATTTGCTCCATTTAAAAAAATATATATTTAATTAATTTTTTAAAAAAGCATGAGAGCTCCCTCTGCTGCTAGATGGGAGAGGGATGGACTGAAGTCTGCGCCATGCAGAGGCTCTCTGGGCTGGAGGGACCCAGCGGCAGGGTCAGCCCAGCAGTGCTGCTCCAGATGTTTGCTGATGCTGCCCTTAAACACAAGGGCCATGGGGGATTAAGAGGGTTTGTCCAGGGGATCACTGGCCAGCTGCTACCGAAAAGGCTGGTTCAATGTCCCCTAAGGGCTGCCCCAGGTGGATGCTGCACTCCCCACCCCACCACAAATAGAGAGAAAAAAACCCCAGGGATCTTACAGATCCCGCATTTTCCTCCCATTCTGCTGAGGCCGCTCTCGCAGCAGCTGGGAGCAGCGGGATTTGGGGTGTCCTGCTCGCAACAGCTGTAGAAGAGCTCTGGGCATCAACCCCAGCGTGGCTCGTGATGCCTGATGAAGGCACCACACCCCAGGTGTCAGTGCCAGAACCCCCAATCTGCAACCAGACCTGCGCCGCCCTCCTGCCCCAGCTACCAGCCAGACCCCACCTGGGATGATCTGGTCTCTGAGCTGGGGACGGAGCAGGATCCAAGCAAAGTCCCCATCCCCTCCTCTCTCCAGACCAGATCCTAATTAAACCAAACTTCCGGGCATGACCCTGCAACTTAAAACATGAGAAAGCAAGGGCTTATATACCCAAGAGCTGTGCAAAAGGGTGGTTTACTTTTTTCCTCCTCCAAAGAGATTTTAGGTGAGGTTTGGGGTCAGAACCTCAGCCCACAGGTGGGTTCAGGCACCTCCGTCCAGCCTAGTGGGCTCTCAGATGCTGGGAAGCGGGTGTGGAAGTTCCCAAGACCAGAGGCAGTTTTGGTGGGCAATTCAAATTCCTTCTGAAAAAGGGTCCAGATGCAAGGGAGGGCTCCAACGAAAGCAAAATATAGTCTGGCTACTGATTAAAAGAAACTTAAATGAAGTTTTAAACGTTACAGCAGGGGGGACAGATGACAAGCGTGGAAGGTCCCACAGCGGAAGAGGATCTATCTAACAGGGGAGAGAAGCCATACAAACCGTCAAAAGAGAGCCAGACTCAACATCGGTATACTCAGTAGGAAATGGTGAGTAACCATCTCAACAACTAAACCCTCCTTTAATCTGAAAACATAACAGCAAGAGCAAGTGAGTATGTCCTGTGACAGAAAAGCTAAATGACTCATGTACTCCAGTGGTTACTATGGAGCTGTTTACACATTGCTTTGTGACTGGAAAAAAAAAAAAAAAAAAAAATCTAAAAGAACTCGCCCAAAATGAACTAAATAGGCAGTTTGTGCAAGCTGACAACACGAAGAGGAATATCTCAGCAGGCCAAGGAGATTTCCAGGAGGAGTCCAAAGGGCTCAGGGATGAACCCACCAAGCCACTAATCCCCGGACAAACTGACTGCTTGTCCTGGTGCCAGATGGGTGGCAAGTGTGATACTGGGGGTTTGGTTTTGTTTTTTTTTTTTAAGAATCTGGGGAGGAATATGAGGAATAACAGAGCACAAAATCCAACTCCTATATTGAGCGAACTGCTCAGACTTCTAAAGACAGGGAGTCACAGATAGGAAATAGCTGAAGAGCATCAACGTGGCTTTTGCCAAGGGGAGTCCCGCCTGGCAAATACTGAAGCTCTTTGAAATGTGTAGCAAATAGCTAGGGGATGAGATGATCTGGCATTAATAGCCATTAATTGGATAATTTATAGATTAATACTTTGTGAAAGAATCCAAAACAAAGGGTATGTTAATTTGTGGAGCTCTCTGCTGCAGGACATTGCAGATACTAAAAGTCTGCATGGGATCAGAAAGGAATCAGTCCAATGAATGGCAGCAAAATCCACCAGGTGACATAGAGGGAGCCACAAACCTGTGGAGGTACAAAAGGTATTCCTGGAAGTGTGGCCGTGTGTTTACAACTTCCATAAGTCTTTGCTAGGCACACAGAATTAGCTACTGCTCGAGACAAATCTTGGGTTTGATGATGGGTTCGGTCTGACCCAGAGGGCTGTTCTCACAGCTGCAAGAAACAGACGGGAGCACATATACCTCCTGCAAGCCGAGGAGGAGGCTGTCCGCACAGCAGCACCCAAAGGCGATGCCTCTCCCTGAGAAACAGGAGTGAAATTCAAGCAGCTGAGCGCTGCAGTCTGTGGCTAAGCAGCGGAAACCAGCACAGGACGTCCCCAACATCAGCTGCCCCAAGCCACGCGCTGGCACCAGAGAGGATAGGAAGGAACTGGAATTGTGTTCAACACACCCAGTTTGCTTTCAGCACACACGGGCAGATAATGACGGGCCCACGTGTCCTCTGTGGTATAAAAATGCTGCTATCAGTAAAAGAGAAATAGAGTTTCCTCTCTCTCTCTACACTTCGCCTGTCTTATCAGGGTGGTGGGGAGGCTCTTGGTTTGCCATGGGTTTGCAGGGCAGGAAGGGATGCCTGCTCCCAAACTGGGGCTGTTTGCATGGAAAGGCAGGACGGAAGTGAGAAATACCTTCCTGCCAGGAGCCCTGGAAGTGGTGCTGGGTCCTGGCCAACATCCACCGTCCCCACGTGCATCCCTGATCCCTTTGGTCTCCCCAGAGGTCACTCTCCATTAGACACTGCAGCTTTTTGCTTAGGAAATACCAGCTGGGATGTCCTGTCCCATGTGAGCAGTGCTGACCGTGACCTCTGCCAAGCAACTACCATAGACCTTTCCCTGCAGCCCTGCAGGCTGGCAAGACTCCCAAGAAATCCTGGAGCAAAACACAGACAGGTTCCAAGTGCCCAGGGCCAGGTAGCCCATGTGCACTCCTCAGCATCCCTCCTTCACCTGTCCCCATCGTTCTCCCCCAGGGCAGGGGTGTAGCACAGAGGGAAGGGGAGATGCACCTGACGGGGGAAAAACTGCCTCTAAAGCTTTTATGTTTTGAGAATATTTGGAGCACCACAGTAATGCACACACAGGGCCAGAAAAAGCATCGCTTTTGCCCCTGAAGTCAGCTGCCTCCTGGGGACTCCAGCACCCAGCTGGCTGCACAGCACAATGCCACAGTGGGTGACAAACCAAGGCTGGTCTGCGACAGCAGCAGTGGACAGGTCCCCGCCGTGGCCAAAGAGCAACAGAGCAGCTCATCCGCAGGACACAGGGGGAAGGATCAGGCCTTGTGCACTCCAAAGCAGACAGCAAATGTCCCACAGGGCCCGTTCTGACCCCAGCTCTGTGAGCAAGCTCCCTGCTGGCCCAGGACACTATGCTCCAAGGACTCAAAATGGCTCTGCCTGTAAAACGAGGATGACTTCAAGCCCACCTTTCAGCTGTGCTTGCAACACCTGAGGCATACTTTGCTATTTCAGAGCAAATAGTATTTTATTATTATTTCTCTGGAGTATTTCTTCTTCTGAAAACTCTGAAAGTTCAGCCACCACCCAGGCCTGGAGGTCTTAGGTGGGGCCACCATTACACAGCTAATACTCAAGAAACTGGCTTAGTGTGGATTCCCAAGGCCTGGCAAAAAAAGCACATTCAGAGAATTTCCCCATTCTGTGGCAACTCCCACTTCCTGCTTCACAGGAAACCCCAGCACATAGCGAGTAAAAATCAAACAAGACTCATGCCCAACGGAAGAAGCGATAAGAAATTTAGTTCTGATCCATGCTGTGGAGAAACACAGTAAAATGCTAGCTTCTCAGAAGCCAAAAGACTGAATGTTTGCCAAGAGGCTAAAAATAAGCCAAAGAGGGCTATATTTAAAGGCATGTACTAATAAATGCCTCTGTCCTTGATTAAATAAACTGCAACTTCCAGAAAAGCACTCTCTATTTTCCAGCAGTTTGGGGGGAGCTTTGGCAGCAAGAGAATAAACATTAAGTCCAAAACTTTCAACACATTTTAAAACAACTACCTCCTGGCTGGAGCTGTGCCAGAGTCAGTGTCGTCCCTCCGACAGCAATGGCAAACCGGGAGCTTGTTGGACTGGAGCAGAGAGGATTTCCGTTCCATCATGCCATACTGGCCAGACACTGCACTTGCACGTCCCCGCGTGGCTGTAGAAGCGCCTTTACTTCAGCGATTGACTTCATGTGGCCTGTTTACATTCATTCCTTAGAAATAAATAATCCCTTCCACGTAAATGGGGACTAGAAGTTCCCACTACACGGTGGCACGAGCTTTTACAGTAGCACGCTGCCACCTGCCAGAAGCGAGCCAGGGACCTGTGCAGAGGGCCCCTCTCAGTGCCTTCAGAAGAAGCCTCTTAGCCACTCTAGCTGAGCCTTACAGAGCAACAATTACTTCAGCTCTGCATGATAACTTCAGCACACTTACAAAGAAAGCATATGCACAAGGAAAACTGTCCGAGACCCCTGGGTGACAGGAAGTGTGCCAGAGCTCACTAAATAGCACCACTTAAGTTGACAAGTAACCCCTGTTAAAACTACATTACATGAACATGGTGTATAAAAGAGCTCAGGCATGAATCAAAGGGATACCTGGTCTGGTTAAACAAAGCATTATTTTAATTTCAAGATTTTATAAATACATATTTACAAAAGGAAGGTATCAATCCAAAGAGTTAAACGAATGTACAGCTCCCAAGTATTGCTACAGTACAGGGAGAGAAATCGTGTTAACGCAATCCCACAATTAACAATACCCATTATTCAGAAAGAAACCACATTCTTAATTTAAAATATCTCATCCAAAGTTTACAATATCCGCCGCTGCAAAAGCACAATCTGCCTTGAACAGAATTACATGACAAGAAGGAACTGATCCCTTTCATACAGCTTTTCACACAAAACACACCACTTTCTGCCATCTAAGTGAACGCTGCCAGCCAACATTTCACGATCCTACAAACGGCTTTTTTTCCAGCCACAGACTCCTTGGCAAATATGGCTTGAGGACAGCATACTGCATGGATTCAAGAAATGTAAAACCCTGTCGGTCCCGTTCCCTGCGACCCTGTGCCAAGGGGCTGGTGAGGAAACTGCAGATCACATCACCCTACGCCCTCCTGGCCAGAGAAAGACCCATGGCACCAAACGCACACTACTGCGCAGCACCGACACGACGCCAGATGGCATCACTTTAACAGCATTAGTCAGACAATAACTGCTCGCAGATTCACTCCATCTCTGAAATTGTCCCTGCAACCTTCCACATAACCTGGTTTTACTCTTGCTACACTCTCCATACAGACACAGGCCTACAGGTAGAAGAGGGACTTCCCTTAAATCCGGGGGTTCAAGATATTACTGAGATCTCCAACAACGCTTCAGATAAATAAAGACTGGAGCTGCTCAGAAGTCACTTTCTGCAGTTTCCACAAGACTTCAATGATCTTCCCACTAAGCCAACAGCAACATTTCCTTTAGATGTCCTTCACTGCAACCACCTCAGCACCGTTCAAATCACAGAATGACAGATGTGGAGCCAAAAGAGCGCTATCTAAACTTCCTAACAGAAGCAGTAATGACCTCCAAGAACAAAACTCAGCAACGGCAACAACTGAAACTATTTGAGGCACCAACTGCTGGAGGAGTTGGGGGAGTTCTTGTACAATAGAAGGCTCGGCTTATGCATGGTTTTTCTGAAGAAGGATGTCCAGCAATTTTCTCTTAGTTCATCCAGTAGTTCTAAACCTGTATGAGAGCCACCTAGGATATTTTTTAATTTAAAGTTTAGGCAAATTAATTCTAATTAATCAAACTGAAGAAAGGACTGAAACACAAACTGCTAGTGCAAAATCGAATATAAGTTGCTAGGAGTGTTAACCTGACGTCTTGCACAATTTATTTACTTCCTTTAATTCACACCTCATGTATGCAGCTCCCAAGTCTCATGGTCAGAGCAACATTCTCTGTTGTCCACTATTGTGAACCCGGTCTGGCTTGAGGCTTCTACCACACTCAGGATGCTGTTTGGTCCTCTTTAGCCACAGTCTGCAGGAGGCAAAAAAAGAAGAAAAGGAGTACAGGAGAACTATGTGACTCACTGCCATGATTCTGGGGCAAGGCACTAATTTCTGCCAGAGACTGAGACTGGTCTGGGCCTCTGGTTAACCACTGCAGTGGTAAAGGCATTCAGAAGCAAATCCAGCTGCCGAAGAGCACAATCTCAGCACAGACTGCCAAGAAAGGTTTATCGGTGTTTGAACTTCTGATCACACTACTGAGAGTAATTCCAGCAAACATTTCTGAACCTGTGGCAGGCAAACCACCTGTCCTCAGAGTTGTCTGTGTAATACAGCACACTGAGGAAACAAGGTAAAAGCAGAATTAAATGACAGCCTAGAAGTGGAACAGGGGATGGTTGTGCCTACTGCTGCAGGGACCTACAGAAGGAAGAAAACCCGGTGCTGGGGCAGAAAAGGACCTCCTGAAAAGAGCTGGCTGGAAGTGAGAAAACATAAAAGACAGTGGCAGCCCTTTCGGCTAAAGGCTACGCATGCTGCAGCTGTGCACTGAAGCACAAGGACCAATGTGACATCCCTCCAGATGCATGGTTTTGTGGCTAGCACAACCTGAAGAGGAAGCAGTGCAATGAAAGGAGTAATTTAGCAACACATTATCCAAGAGCCATAGTTGATCAAAAAACATTTCATTGTCACCACATTCACCGTGTTCCTTATTTCCAATATACCAGCCATATTCCAGTAACTTCTATGGCACCTGTCCATGGCACCAGCAAGTAACACGAGCTCATGATGCGCAAATGGAACTTGATGCCAGTAACTAGCGAGTTACTCTGTGACTTTACTAAGGGGGCTCAAATTCACAAGGCAGCAAGGTGTGAAGGTTCCCTCTGCAGAACTACAAATAACAACTTTTTCAGTCTTTCTTTTCATGGCCCAGGCAATAAGGAAGCCGATGGACAGAAACAAATGGGACTGGAGGGTTTCCAAAACCCTGGAAAACTTACCTGCCGCAAGAACTGCTTCCCAAGATAGTTGGTTGCCATGCTTGTCAAGTTCTTTCTACTGCCAACTTTACACCTGATATACCCATAAAGGTTGGCTCCCTGAAGCACCACTCCCATCACAACCACTGCCTAAGACACAGGAAAATACAGTCACTGATTTACACTGCCTTGCCTGTAACATACAGGATCTATTGCTGAGTTTAGGGAGTCCACTCACCAGCCATTTCACTTTGAAAGAAAAGAGCGCGCTGAAAGCAAATATCACCCAGATCATAGGACAGGTAATTAGACCTAACCAGAAAATTCGGGACTCTGCTTCTGATGAGGTTTTACTCCCTTGGGCCGATACCTAAAAACAGAAAAGAAATGGAGATTGCCAGGCTGATCCATTGTATAGGTCACACTGTCATTAAAAACAGTCCAGAATCTACAAGCCCCCTGCTTTTTGCCTCCACGCAACAGTACCAGGGTGCTTTCAAGATCAATTTCTGTATCACCTAAAGACCTTTCTGCAGCAGCAGATGTTTCCCTTTAAGGGACCCTTTTACCAGTTTTCTATCAGAAACAGTGGGGGCGGCAGCATCAAATCCTCTTGGAATGCTTGGGGTTAAAAGGTTTCCCAAAGGTAACATGACATTTACTGCATGGTTCAGTTACAATGCTTAGAAACAGCCAAACCAGTAATGTTTTCTACCTCCAAATCACTGCACAATCAGAATTTCACTCATCCTACCACTGGCAGAACTAAATAATGATACTCTTGGACATCAAAGTAGGGTAATTATTTCTTTACACACAGAGGTCTGATTCACACCACACTACTGATTTCATAAAGTCTTTACAGAGCAGAAAATCCCAAGCAAGCACTCACTTCTTCCTGTGACAGTTAAGAAACCTGGACTGGGTTAACAACTTGGGCGTAAATTTACGGCATCACCAGCAGTTCAACTACCTTTCCCCCTCCTCCACCAATATGTTCTAGCTTTTCTAAACTAGCATTGTTTTGAGAAAGAATGTGCTCGTAGTGAAGGCACAGACTCAGGTGGAGAAAGGTTTAGGTTCAAGTCCCTACACCACTGCAGACACGTGACAGCAGGACATGATCTTTATCTCACTCCAGATCTGCATGCCAGAAGTGTCATTACATCCACACAGAGACAAGAGGGATCAAAAGGGTAAATACCTGACAGGTTGTGAGGTGCCTGACAGATGCAATAGTAGAGATACTACAGACTTAGCAGTAGCCATCATGAATGCAAAGGCACAGTAATAGGCATGACAAATTCTATACATGTTTCTTCCTACATCCAGTAGTTTTCTATAGGAGGTAAAAGCTACATCAGCTGTTTCAAGTTCACACCAGAAAACCTGTAGGTTACTAACCTGACATGGGAACCTTTACTGCATTTTACATGGAACTTTTAGGTTACTTACACAAAGCCAGATGAATACATCATGAGAATTTTTAAATAATTCAACAATCACAAAGCTAACTCAGCAGCCTACATGAAACAAGCACTCGATCACAGATCTGTGGCTGGAAGGAAATATCTAGGTTGTGCAATCTACCATCACAAGCACAACCACTAATTAATAGAGATGTCATAAAACAGAAACAAGA
>VYZV01007837.1:168999-211478 GCA_013401275.1 Pandion haliaetus | reverse complement strand
GGCTTCAAATACCCAGTGACTTCTACCATCATCATCCACCTGGTTCCACCAGCGAAGACCAACCATCAGTCGCCCTGTGACATTCTGAAATAGAAGAAAAGCAACGAGCTTTATATCTTCTGCTAAAAAAACCCATTTGCCAAAGTTCAGCTGTTTGGGTTGCTATTTTCAATGCTGTTCAGTCTGCCTCACATTTGGGAAAACAAGATTACATGGCTCTTAGGTCCACAACAATCTATTTTCTAATATGTCCAGTACAATACCAAATTACTGTGAGGCATATTTCTGGTGATTTGAAAGTGATCTGATAATGAAGCCTCTCCTACCTTAAAAGAAAACCTAATATACGTTTGCCATTTGATTTTCAAAAAGAAACGAGGTATACAGAGAATTAATAAGTGTTATTAGTTCGTAACAATTTGCGATACATCACAGTACTTGAGGGTATTTTGGGTATCATTTTGTGGGAAAGGCACAAAGAAGTTACTTTTTTTGTGACATGAATATCACTCTCTTCAATTATTCCTATATAGTAAGACAAAGATAACAAAAAGCGTAAGAGGAACTCACCTTTACAGCCCAAAAGTCACAGGACAAGAGGAGAATAATTGTCACCATGCAGGCAATAAAGCTGCTAGTTAAGAGCTCACAGAGCAGATAGACAACTATCGCACTGACTCGGAAGAATAAGTGGAAAAATGATGCCACTGGATGCCTGGAATGAAGTACAGTACAGTCACAGGTCTTTCAGACAAGACTGAAGCAATTTCCGAGAAATGACATTGCCAAGTGATCTGTCAACTCACAGGATAAGGATCAGCATTGTAACGTGAACCCAGTGTGCAACAACTTCTGAAAATATGGGAAATAAACTGACTAGAAACTCATCATAAGGAAGACACAGTCTACATACAGTGATATCCCACATGCAGGCAGAATTTAGGGTGGAAGGGGACAGGGAGTTTTACCTAGTGTTCAATGTAAGGCAATTTTTATGGGTTAAATTTTAAAAGGTTCTGACAGAGGAAACACCTCCGAAAGAAAGATCAGACTTCTCAACACGACAGACTTGTCCTTTCTGATTTCTGCAGTTTCCCAGTCAGAAACGTGCAGTACAGAGCTGAGGTCACCACAGCACCTGTGCATGGACACTGCTCTGTGGCGGGAGTTTGGGCAGAATGAGGAAGGAGGTGGCTGGACCAACTACACCAGGACACAGCAGACAGCAGTGCAGCACTGAACATACTTGAGAACAAAGACTGGGGAAGAGATAGTGGACTAGCCCAGAACCAGCACTCAACACGGTGAGAACCCCCCATTACACAGAGTCATTGTATCAGCGTAGATTCCTTACACACAGGGACAAAAACGGATGCTACATGTGAGGGTACCCAGAAGCATGAAGGTACAGATCTACAAATTCCAGTTGAGCTTCTGGAACTGGTGGTCTCAGTTATCCAGAAATTACCCTCCATTGCTTCCAAATAAATAAAGAAGGTATTTGCCATTACATATTTTGATGTAACATGGCAGTCCTTCCTTCCTCGTGCTTCTGCCTAGAACTGATCTAGAAACTCTCTCTATGGCCACTGACCTTATTTTTGATTTTTTTGATCTCCTGGACACATCATCATCTGCATCAAAGAGAGACACATCTTCAATGTCATCACTGCTGTCCTAAAGCAGGAACAGATGCAAAGAGTCACATGAGAAAAAAGAATCTGTTTTCAACTTCAAGCAGAGACAGTTTTGATTACCCGGAAGTATTACCTTAAGATCAAAATGAATTTGGAAAGATCGTGAAGATTTAACCACATCCAAAACAAAAAACGCAGTATTAAATGTTTTGATCTGTGCTTTGTGAAGACTACATAAACTCACAGTGTGAGTCCAAGGCTCCTTTCTGCACCCAGGCAGCTAACTTCACAGCCTCGTCTGGGGCCTTTTATTCTTAATCCCTTTTAGAGAGCCCAGCCCCTGGTACAAAAGCTGTTCCTACGCCGGGTAGCAGGCCCGCGTCCTCCCGCCTTTCAGCGAGTACACCGCTGCCGGGACGGGAACCGGCTGTTTTCACAGACAGGGCGCACCTCCCTCGCAGGCCCCACAGAAAGGCGGCACCACCCGCCCAGAGCGGCCGAGCGCTCCCACCCGGACGCCCTCCTCCAGGGCTCTCCGCCGGCACAGCTACGCGCCGCCTTGTACAACGTCCAACCGGCCGGCTGGCGGCACAACCGCCGGGGGCCGNGCCTCACCTGCCCTACCATGGTGGGAGTCCCCTCACTTCCGCCTGCCGCTCAACGTCACCGCCGCGGGCCAATCCCGGCACGTACCGCCCCCCCTCCGCGCGTGCGCGCCCGGCGGGGCGGAGCGGGCGACGTGGCCGCGCTCTTCCTCCCCCCGCCCACCTCCACGGCCGGTGACGTCGCGGCGGCCGTTGGAGCCGTTGGCGGCGGCAGCTGAGGGGGCGGGCGCGGCCCCCGCGTACTCGGGGCCCAGGCCGGAGAGGGGCCGGGCTAGTCCCCGGGAAGGGGGCTCGTCCCCGGGCAAGAGGCTCCTGCAGCGCTGAGGAGCCGGCCGGGAGCCGGGAGGTGCTCCCTTATGAGCCACGAACACGTAATACCCAGAGGCGACGTCAAGTGGAGTTGGTTGGAGGGAGAGCTCTAAGAGGAAAAGCGGCTTCGCCGAAGCCTCACCTTTCCTCATCGCTGACGCAGCGGAAAAACGCCTTGAGGAGCACGCACCGTGCCAAGGCCAGGTTTGGGGGTTTTAGGCACCTTCTTCCCTCACAGGGGGCAGGGGAGTGTTCCTGTCAGCTAGCAAGCACTGCTTGTGCACACCACCCAGCTCTCACGTCACTGCGCCTATTCTCAAGTACCCCAATAAAAATCTGCTCCTGGCAAGAGGTCAAAATAAACCCCAACACCCACCAAAAACACCCAACTGGATGTCTAGAAAATGTGATAGGAAAAGCTCAAAATAGAGTAACGCCCTCAGATAAGTATTTTTAGAACATAAAGACTGAGCAGCCACACTGAAAAGAAAGGGGACACTTTACAAAGTCTACAGGCAGGCACAGAGCTTGCAGGGAAAAAAGGCACAGGTTGGCAGTGCCCTGATTTTAAAACTGTTAGTTACAGGTACTGGTGTGAGTGTACACAAGGGACGAAACCCGAGGATCTGTCAGCAGCTGCAAGTTCACTCGCACTCCAAGGAAGCCATCTGCAAAGAGCTCATCTGAAACACGCTGCCCAATGTTTTTTGTACATCAACAATTAAGTCGAAAAACATTCATTAGGGAAGAAATGAGTAAATTCCCACTTCATTTATAAAGGAAGACAACAAAGTTAACTATGCAGTTATTCCTTCCAGTTCTTCCATCTATTTTGGCAAGTGCAAAGGAACAGTTTGCTTTGCAATGAGGCACAACATTGTTTTATTACTTGCTGCCTGTTTGAAGGATCACCGCTTGATCCTATTTGAAGCAAAAAGGGTCTCTCCCTGTCTGGATCACTCTTACCATAGCCGGTTCCAGCCATAACTGCTTATTGGGTGGATCTGGCAGTTGCTGTGTTCTTGAAGGACTACATGTTTAGTTCAGATTTAGTTATTTTGGGGACTAGCTCATCTGCTGGTATATTCATATGCCTAAAAAGAGATTTCAGACTTGTAAGGCTATAGCAAGTCATACATCACAGCAAAGATGTAGAAATCCAGAGCTTTTTAAGAACAAAAAAGTCTCTGATTGGGCTGACCCAGGAGTACTTTGAGCTGTTTTGGTACCTCACCTGCTTCACATCTCCCACACACTGGGGAGAGAGAAGAGAGCAAGCAAGGGGGACCCATGTGAGCTGTCCTTTAGCACTAACATATGTCACTACCAATAGTCTCTTGTTCCTAGTTAAAAATACCATCTTCTAAAGCAGTAATGTGGAAGCATATGAAGTGCTGGTACCAATGGTGTATTCTCATTGGACAATCTTTCCTGTGGTTTCTCTGCAAAAAGCTAAAACCTGGTGGTGCTGTGGCATAAGAGATATCACAGAAATTACCATCGGTGTTGCTGCAACACAGTTAAAGTTGTTACTGTTGGAGAAACAGAAATTTATTGGGACCCCTGAAGATACGCAGCACCACTGCCTAGCCTTGATATTAAACTATCAAAAAGTAAAACAAACCAAAAAAAGACAACCAAAAATTCTACTGAAAAACTTCCAAAGGAAACAGCTACCTGTCTGGGGGGTTTTGTCCTTTTTTTGTTTTTAAAGCATGTGGCCAAACATTGGCTTTGAGGACAAAGCAAAAAAAAAAATAAATTATTGTACTTTATGCTTTGTTATGTTGTGATCAGTACAGCATTTTCACACACAGCATTTCCTCCCAGATGACCCCAAGGTGCTGTTCCATAGCGGGGACAGGACACGCTCCAAGCTGGGGAGTAGGTCTCTGCTGCTTTCACCTTGTTCAGGCATTGGTGTTGGACAAAGCTGCCTTCAGCCTTCTGGGCATTTCCACCCACCACCCAGGTACGGGCCGGCGGTGCAGCGAAGCATTAGGCTCTAGTGTACACTGCCCCAAAACACAGCTGGGGCTCTGGACCCCACAGTTAGGGCCATCCGGGAGGAAGATCAAGGCGTGGAGGTGCAGCTACAGGGAAAAATCTCCAGACATTCAGACTGTAACCCCAGGGCTCAGATTCACCCATGCTCGAGGGTTGATATCCCCACTCACTTATACTGAGCTCCGTTATCTGCTAGTGCCATAAGTGACACAGCCCTCCCTCTCATGACTTTCTCAAAAAGTGTACTGGATTCAAATTAACACTTTATTTCTATATAACACCTGAAAAACCACAGCAGAGGGGCACAACAGAAATAAGCGTATTATGCAGCAAGTCAGAGGACTTAGTGTTCCTCATGTAAGGACTTGGCTGTTCAGTGGTCTTTCTCATCTTTAGGTTTGTTTGGTTTTTTTTTAAATTTAGAAAGGGCAGGTGTAGAGTTATTAGGATCACTGCTATCTTCAGTCTGACACACGATCTAATCTCATGGTGTGCGATCCAGCCACAAACAAGGAAAACGTCCTTTTGCTTCAATATTGCCTGCATACAGTTTTGTTTTCACATCAATTTAAAGACAATATTAAAAAATCCATTTTGTTTACCTAGTTAACAAGTACACTTGCAATGCTTGCTTAAGTCAGCATGCCATTTCATAGGCAATCCAAAGCTATTACTGATAAATACAATACTATATAAAAACTTAATTTACTTTTTATATCTTTGCTGTTGCCTCTTTTTAATGCTCTCTTGCTCCTTTTCTGTTCACCATGTGAAGCGTCAGGCACCATTCCTCTGCTGAAATGCAAACACTTCCAGCTATAACCAACACTCATGTAAAAGCACATTTTGTTCAGAAACGCCTGTCAAGCTATACAGACAAAATTGCTGTGACATCAATAGAGTATCATCACATCAGGATAATATTATCTACACTTTGTGGATGACAAGTACAACACTAATGGCACCTCGCTACAACAAAACTATCAAAACTATCTTGCCACCACTCTGCCTGGCTTTGTCTCTGCTCACGGGTGCATTGTGTCCTGCACATCACCAGTGCTGCCCACAGCCCCCCCTCAAGGTTGTCACCTCTGCACACTCAAAAGGCCAGGTACACAGAAGGGTCAGTTTAATTCAGAAGTGAATTGTTAAGACAGTAAAACAACCTCCTCTTACTTACCTTCATAAGTGACTTCATGTGCCACGTATGACATCTGCCCACACATTAATTCCCTTCCAGTGCATCTCGGATGCCCAGCTCCCAGCTTTGCATCCCGTGTGCTGAGCTAAAGCCGATCACAGAAGGACTTGGTCCAGCTCTGCCTTTGTAGGTGATTTCACAGCACCTTTGTTGGCTGTAACATCCTGGAAGTTCCTGAGCACCCACACCTGCAGCGAGATGCTGATTTATTGGTTCCAAATAGGAAGACAACACTCTAATCCTCCTCACTTCCGCGTGACTAAAAAGGCATCAGTCTTTCCATGATGTTTTTCCATCAGGCTCCCTCTATTAGATGCTTTTTTCCGGGGGGGGTTGTGCCAAAGGACTTCTGGCTGCATCTGTGCTGGGCTTACGCCTGATTTCTTGTGAGAAAGTGCCATCCCGTGGCTAAGTGTGAAATCCTTGCTGCTTCATGTCTGAAAACTAATGTCAGGCAAAGCCACCTCAGACTATAATCCCTGTACCATAGCACAGATGTGCTGCAATAAGGCCAGCCTCCCATCCTCGCTCATCCGCAGCCTGCACAGCCCTTCGGGAGCAATTCTGAAACTACAATGGTCCAGTGCCCACATCTTCATTAGTTTCTGGCTTCCTCATAGTTTTACATGGACACTTAGTTTTTATTACTTGTTCATTATCATTCTTTGGGGGACAACTATTGTTATTTTTCACTGTTAGCAAGGTCTGGCTTAATCACAGGGTTTAGAAGTTGAAGATGACATTAAAATAAACAAACTAAAACTAATCATCACCCTACTGTATGGAGAGTTTCGCAGACTTTCGTCGCAAACCAGAACTACTGCTGGAAGGACCCTTGACATGACCGTGGGCAGGAGTGTCCCGCCTCAAGTCCCTAATACAAGAAAATAATGGAGATGTTTCTGGTACACCACCCAGATACTCAAAGTTGGACAATTAGGCAGGTTTTTGCTTTCCCAACTCAAGCCAATTTAGGTCCTGAGAGTTAATGGAAATCAAGCATATTTAGGCATTTTATCCACAAAAACAGAGAAATAGAAACCACTACTGTTATTTTTTCTTTAATACAAATTAAATTTTAAGCTGCTTTCCAGCTGGGTGGCCTCAGCACGTCTTGGTGCCTGGGGCTGTTCCTCCCCAGGGACAGGGCTTGGCCCTGCCCCGTGCTGAACTTCACGAGGTCTCTCCCAGCCCTTTTCTCCAGCCTGTCCAGGTCCCTCTGGATGGCAGCACGACCCTCTGGTGCATCAGCCACTGCTGCCAGTTTGGTGTCCTCTGCCAACTTGCTGAGGGTGCACCCTGCCCCATCGTCCACGTCATTAATGAAGGTGTTAATCAGGATCGGACCCAGTATCAACCCCTGGACTACACCGCCTGTTACTGGCCTCCAACTAGACTTCATGCCACTGATGACCACCCTCTGGGCTCAGCTGCTCAGCCAGTTTTTGGTCCACACTTCTTCAGCTTATAAACCCTAATCAATCCACACAATCTCTAATAAGATTTTTTTTTATTAATCACACACAGTGGAGCAATATGTTGAACTATGTTAGCATCAAACAGTGCTGTGTCTGTAGTAACAGCAGGTCTAGCAAGATAAATCCAGGAGAGGACTCAGTCTACTCACTGCCTTGAGAAATAGCTGAATATACCAATAATATCTCTTAGAAAAACTTATAGTGGAGATGTCTTTTATACTTAGAAACCACAGGAATCTTGACGTGGCAGACTCAGCTGGACACTGGAATCCTCAGATACCGGTTGGTTGTTGGACTAAGGGATTACCTCAGATAAATGTGTTAAGCCCAAGTTCAGGAGCAGCTATTTTCCCCTCTTCAGTAAAAGAGTCTATAGGTAGGCCTTTAATTTTCCTTAACCAGGCCTTCTTGCACGCTCTTTGCTGATCTTCCATGAGCTTTGTCCGGTGTGCCTGATACTGTGCTATGGTGGCTGCCTCATACGCTTCCTTCTGTTTCGCTGTCAGAAGCCTGAACCCACCGCCACTCCAGGAAGGGTCTGCAGCATACAGACAAAAGGGCTTTTTTCTCCTGGAAATCACTTCATTTTTCATTTGTGCAATCACACATGTTGATTTGATCAGTTCAGAAGAAGCTGTAAAGGGGTCGGTAAGCTGAACCCCATCTTCAGGGAGAGGAATGACTTTACCATGGCGACTGTGAGCTTTCTCTTCTTGCAGCAAACCACAAGTCTTGAGACGTACAACGGAGGGAGCAGGGATGGAGGAATTCACAGTGGGTCCATGCAAAGAGTTTTTCAGCTTGAGCTGCAGCATTTTGGTTTCAAAGGGCATAGAAATTCTTTTCATAGTCAGAGAATCACTGTGCAGTCTCACACGTTGGAGCTGGACTGTCTGATCCTTTTTGTGTTGCAGAGGGGTTTTGTATATTTGTAGCTTTTCAGGGCAGTGTTGCCGATGTTCCCATGAAGGTTCCCGTGCTTCCCTGACTTTTGCAGTGTGCTTAATAGCAGAGCTGACTGGGGCTGCCTTGCAGGCATTCTGCAGTGTGCTGACAGTTAAGAGGAGCTTGTCAGGGGACATTGGACAACCTGGACCTCTTCTCTTTTCATGCTGCAAAGTGGCTTCTGCCCTGTCACAACATGCAGGTGCATAGAGAGAAGGGCCATGTTCAGATTTGCCATCTGTTTCCAAAAAATAAAATGCAGTTGAAGTCAAAGTTAGTTTTTTGTGATCATTGTTGGCAGGGTAGTACTCTGAGTAAGACCAAGGATGGGTGCAAGGATTGACAGGCATATGGACAGTCTTGAGTTTATCTACAGAACAGGCAGCGTAGGAAGCTACAAGCCAATGGTGCCCATTTCAGTTTGCTCATCCTTGGCCTCACTAGTGACGCTGCCAACATCAGAGGTAACTCTGTCTTGGTCACCCGAGAAGTGTTCTTGCCATAGCCTGTACAGGTCAAACTAAAGTCAGATTCTGTAACATACATTGTATTTGTGTGTGGATGGCTTGGTTTCTGAAAGGAAAGAGGTTCCCCTCCACCTCTTCCCATGCAGCCCTTTCTTGTCCTACAGCTCGTGTGTTGGGAAATGCCTTCAAGACAAGTCAGTTCCTGCTAGAAATCTTTGAAGTAGCCAACACCTGAGAACCACTGCAAACCATTACTACTCAGAGCCGCATTTGATTTGGAAATCACAAGACATGCTTCATAGCCTAGCTTTGCTGCCTCAAGGGATAGGGAGTGACCTGTGCTGTATGACAGACACATCAGGATGGACTGTGTGATTATGCCCTTGACTAAGAACTAGATGGGGATTGATACAGACTGTGTAAGACACTCAGTCCTCTGGCCTTGCCATAGCAATTCATTTGTCACTTTGCAATGTCATGCCATTCGCGTATCATTGCTTTGCGGTACAATTCTGTTTTTCCAGACTGGTTAACTGAAACTTCTGCCCTCTAGAAATGTATTTCAGAGAACATTAAGTTACAGTGCAGAAAGGCAGCATACAGCAAAACAAACTAATGAAAATTACTGCTTGTTCCTCATTCACAGAATTTAGAACTGTTTAATCTGCACATAACATATGACCCTGCATCTTAGTTACAAACAGTAGGAGTTTGGGGTTAGAGACTTTCAATCGGTACAGCTCTTCTGAAGTAAGATGTCAGAGTACATCTTAAACTTCAAGATCCCAACAGATTCTGAATACAAAACCTGAGAAAAACTAACTTAAGGAGACAAATGCCAAACAGCCACAGAACATGTTTGTGATCTTAGTACTATCTCATTTTCAAGTTTCAGGTTGGCACATCTTTGCTGGCTGAAACAATTCACATATAATTTTTTAAAAACTATTTTCTAAGCTACTGCTATTGATTAAATACCAAGTACTTGAATAAATTTTGTGCAGAATTCTCCTACACCTGATAAAGAAATCAAAAATAGAATAAGGGTACAATAAAAAAAAACTAGATACCAGAGAACTAAGCCTTATATCTAGAGCTGAGCACTTGTCCTGTTTATTTGATGGATCTAAAGCAGCTTCTGTAGCCATCACAGGCTCTGCAAGTGATCTCTCTTACCACTGCAAACCTTTCATCCAGAATGGGCCTGGCTTCTAGAGATCCTTACCTTTTGTTTAATCCATTCATTTATCTTAGGTGCACTTGTTTGAAGAATTACTGTCCTACCTAGCTGCGAAGAGTCCTTACCAGTGCCAGCCAGGATTCTTGCAGAACATGTTCTCACTGACTTTCCCAAGGCAAAGGCATGGGGCTGTGTGGTGCTGGGAATGAAAAGCTTTTTCGGCTGCTCTGCCTGGATGCTAAAAGCCTTTTTGATCTTGAGAAAATGCTGCTGTTGCTGGCAAGCTGCTGATTTCATCAGTTCATAGCAGAGAGCTAGAAAACAGAAGAATAAGTCATCTCTAAACTTTGCTGGTATTAAACTTTTTTTTTTTTATTAAATAAAATCTTCATAACTGATGGGATTTCAAGTCTTTGGTTACTGTTTTGCCTCTTATCACAGTTTCTAAAGGTCTGGGTATTAGAAATAATCTGAAGATATTTGATTAGCAGAAAACCTCACAGAATTCAAATATGAAAGCAAATGTTGATTTTTTTTTTTAAATATTGCACATACACAACCCATACTTTTTTTGCCACTAAAATGAAAATATAGTGCATTCCCCATTTGTTTCCCATTTCTACAAACTGTATGTCTTTTACCAAGTAGAGCTGCATCAAGGAGGTTAGCATCTGATAGCCTTAAAAGCTTGAAAACTTTCTTAGTTCATCTGTTTAACTGCAATATACAGTTTGATTGTAGAGCAGGAAGAGTTGTGATACGTATTGTATTAAATAACTCTGATTTTAAAAAAATAACATCACTGTGTTACAATTTAATAGTGCCTGTTTATGTGCAGTTGCATTTCCCAGTGATGGCAGATCATTAATGAAGGTGTCCTATGACTTTCTAGAGTATTTTTTAATAAATAATTCAAGCACTGAATCAGGAGCATGTTTCCATGCATGCCAGCTGTAAGAAGGAATAATGCTACTGATTTCTGTATTACTCAAGTTGGAAAATGAGTGCCTGTCTTGACAAACGTGTTGAATTTATACCAAACCTTTCTGAAAAGGTACAAAGGTTTTACAAAAGCATAAAAATGGCAGAACCATTGAAATGCAACAGCACATTTACCAGACTGCACTTTAAAAAAAAGCAGGGAGTCTGTATATTTATTAGGATGAAGGCAGTGGGTACTTGAAATTATTTCTAAGTCATTTTAGAAAATGCCAGCATATTGCAGAGGCTGTACATAATACTTTGAGACACTCCATAGCTTTTCGGTGACCGGCAGCGGATCCAGCAAGACAGCATGAGCTGGTCAGCATCTTGTGTCTCCAGAGCAAGCCGATGCACCTGGCTGAGGTCGTGGCGTTTTGGTCGCTGAAGGTGAAGCTGTGTCCTGCTTGACATCCCCTTGTGCTGTTTTTTCTTCCCCACCTTCTCTCTATCAGCATCTAAGGTATAGTCCCACCTGACGTCCTCAAACTGGAACATCAACAGACTAGTTGGCGAATTGATCACCATCCTGGAGAAGGGAAGGTAAAGCTGATAAAAGCACAAATACCAGTAACACAGCACTTACTACCTAAGGGGCCCATTTGCTTCTGTGCAATACAAAACCGGAGGGTGCTTCAACAGATCTGAGATAACTATCGCTTGTTTAAGGAAGCAGTAGCAATTAGTCCATCAATCAGAATCTGTACGTTTTAACTCATACTCTGTGTGAGCTCTGTGGGGCCCTTTTCATTCAGCTCTATGGCAAAATTAGTTTTAAAACTAATTAGGATGAAAATTGCCAGCAGTGGACTGAGCTAGATCAGTGCAATGCCAAAAGAAACTGGAGAAACCATATTATTAGGAACATTTAAACGTAAATTGGAGGGGTGTACTGGGTCTGGTTGGGATGAAGTTACTTTTCTTCATAGCAGCCCATATATTGCTGTGTTTTAGAGTTGTGACCAAAACAGCATTGGTAACACACCAGTGTTTTAGCTACTGCTTGCACAGAAGCTGGGAACTACCTTTAGTTTAGAGGTACAGAAGTGAATGAACCTGGAAAGATTTTCCATTATTGGCTTTTATAAAGAGGGAGTAGGTCAGGGAACAGGCAAAGGCTTTGTCAGGCCTTGGCTTGATTCTCCAACCTCTTAAGAAATTTGGGTTCTGAATTCAGATTTACAGTTGGATCTATACCTTAAGTTGTATAGAAACAGGAAATTGTACATTGCTGAATGGACTAGGAAAATCTCTTTTCAGCCATTGTTAACAAAATCAGATTATTAAGGCAGTCAATAAGCAGTAGAGCCCTTTAAAACTTATCTGTGAGAAGGACGATAAAAGGATAAACACACAATTCCTTAAATTACAATGTAATCTATGTAATTTGGTTCAGAGACTGATGGCAGCTGTTGTCACCAACCTGTTTCCTGCAACATACAAAGAAGATATGGGGTCCCCTCTGCTGTTGGCCATCAACACTTTCAGGCAGCTTCCAGTCAAGTAGTTAAATATGCGAATCTTTCCATCAGCACAGCCACTGATGACCCTGAGATAGAGGAACTCCAGAGACAGAACTTCCCTGAAAACACAGCATGTAAATGTTGGTACATTCACCATGCTTTCACAAGGAGGCATGATCAACTACCTCTTTTGTCTTGGAGGAGATGCAAAGGTCTCCCTCCACTAACAGGCTAAACAGAGGAGGTGATTAAGATATTTAAAAGGTCTAATAGTGAAATCCTTCATAATCACTCTGTATCCAAACCAATCAACCAACCCACCCAGTGCATCCTCATAGCAACCAGTATGGTTATGGTCATCTGCTGCATTTTAAATTTCATTTTTATGTCTAGGAAAGTAAATGAAAAAAATATGATGCTACAGTTTTCACAGTTCTAATATACAATTAAAGTATTAGAAAATGGCATAACATACAGTTGGTAGGGTTCAGCATGTAACTCAGCCACCTCCAACATAGACAGTGTCTATTCTTGACCAGGTAGCGTGATACCCTGTTGCATGCAGGTTGGGATCCTTGACATATTGGACTATGCACTGTGAGTCTTAAGTCATCCCTGTTTGTGAACAAGTGGTGCATATTTGCATTTTAGGTTGTTCTAGGTCTTAACTGACAAACACTGGTTGCAACCATGTAGTGCCTGACGCTGTTTTTAAGGTGAAGATTGTGGAAAGTGAGGATATTTCAAATACTAGGACTGATAATTAAGGCATTTTCTGTTCCTATAAAGGAGGCATTTTCTTTACAGATTCAGTGGACTGTTGAATACAACTTGAAACGCGTCTGATTCCTACTTAGGGTGGCGGAAAGCTATTAGGCATCTCTTAAGGTTTCCCAACATGCTCCATCCCAGGACATATCCATCGGCGCTTCCTGTGACGAGGTGCCACTGATCAAAGGACAAGCACTTAACTGGGCCTTGGTGCCCCTCTAATGTCTGCAAAGTAAAAGAAATAGGTGCAACACTGTCAGCAATCTGGGTGTAAATATGTCAAGATATCTTACAGCGTTCACAATACCAGCCTTATATACTATATTCTAGTTTTATTGAGTGTTATTATAATATACGAATACACACTGTGGATTACTGTCTTAGTTTTGTAGTGGCTGCTGAGAAATATTCTGGGCATGTTGCTGATGATAAGCTACTAGCATGGAATTAATATCCATCTTCCATCTTTATTACATACACTAAATAGCTGTTACTGCACCAAGACCTTTGTGATCTACGGAATATTCACCCAGGCGAGAAGACAGTGGACTGCCCTGACTATAGTGGAAAGGGCAATTGCAAACTTAGCTCAGCTGGAGCAGGGATATCTTGCATCTGAGATGCATCTCGATTTGCAACTCTCTTCCCCACAGGTAGAAGGAGCTTCACTCCTCTCAGAGATGTGGACTAATACTAATTCTGGACACCTGCTAAGGTAGTTAGCAGACTCTGGCCTCAATCTTTACATTGCAGAGCAGCTATCCAGCTGCTCCAGCTTTATTAACTGGTTCTGAGAGCAAGGTTCATGGTTTGGGCAAACCCATGATACATCTGACCCCAAGAGCTGTTAGTCAAGCCCTCCCACCCTCTTCCCAGGTTCTGAATGTTTCTATGGGGGCAGAGATTAATGTATCTACAGAGAACAAGTAGTGATGGGAGTTAAGCAAGGCAAGTCAAACCCTGGGCTAAAATCAACAGTTGTTTGCAAGTCACTTTTATATTATTTGCTCACCAGTAATTCTGCAGTTTATCAGTTTAAGCAGCTTTTGGCTTTTTTTTTTTTAAAGTCTTTGGCATAAGCAAAAAGCTCTAAAACTAGCACAGGAAATTTTTTGACAATTTAGCACAAAATTTTCCACCTAAGAAACTTACTTTGATCAGAGTGCCCGTATCAGTACACCAGACTTTCACCAGCCCTCGGTCACACCCACTGACAACATGGGTGCCATCCATTTTAACTACCCAAACAGTACCGTTGTGCTTCAGGGTCTTGAGACATTTCCCACTCTCCAGGTTCCACACTGTTAGGGGCAAAGGGGACAAATATTAAATATGTATGCCCCAACAACAAATTTTTCTGATTTAATTAAAAGAGGCTATTGGAATTACAGTTGTGTCTTGTACCTGCAGCTCTGCATGGAGCAGGTGTTGGCTTAAAGAGCGTAATTGCATGGCAACATTTTTAAATGTGAAGTCCAGAGAATGGCACATCCTTTTTGTCCTTATCCTATAAGCTAACAATAAGGAAATCTCTGGCAAAGCTGAAAGTTGATACCACTCTCCCAAGACTTGGTCTAGCCCTGTAGCCACAAAGCCATTAAAACTGAATACAAGCAGAAATAATGAGAATTTATTCAGTGTCATAATCAGAGCCCTTGCATGTGCACGTGTCAGCTTAGGCTGTTCTGGAAGCAAAAGTATGAGACACTAAAATTCACCTTCCAATTTATAGACTTAACTTTCTTGCTCACGCACTGGCAGTGTCACACTCATCACAACTCCCACATACTCTGCCCATTGCTCACTACTGTTTGCCTTTGGCTGGGAAGCTGCTGGTCTTGGCTCTCACCTTTCACCATCCCATCTCTGGCTCCTGACACAAGCTGCTCTTCATGTAAATCCAAGCAGGTGATTGTGCCACAGTGACCGTTAAAGATTTTCATACAAACACCACTGTATATATTCCAGCATCTACAAAGGACCAACCAAAAAGGGAATAGTGATTAACTTAATTGATGGCTTATTCATCTTATTCATTATTTCTTACTTAATGGGCCCAGCTCTTCTCCCATACACACTAAGTTAAAATGAGGAGTCATTCTACTAAGGTGTCAGAGGATTTGAAATGATCAAGTCAGGCTTAGTATTGAATTTTTACCCGTATACTTTGTTCTTCCACCTCCAAACTGCCTGGAAACATGTGGCTAGATTTTACCTTTGACATAGTTACCTTCAACTGACCTTAAAATGTAGAGCTTTACAAGATAAGGTTGTTTCTTTACTGGCTGGTGCGGAGATGATTTCTGTTGGCTTTATCTGGAGAACTCAAGCCTGCACTTAAAAAAACAGCCCTTTTGGAGCAAGGAAGGCAGAGGCTGAATCCATGTAAACTCTTTCCCCTTTTGTTAAATGCTGCCTTTGATGAAGTTGTGCAATGGCCATGCCAGAGCCAGACAATCTGCTGCTTAGCTTTTCACCCCTGTCCTGCTTTCAGCTGGGATAGAGTTAATTGTCTTCTTAGTAGCTGGTATAGTGCTATGTTTTGGGTTCAGTATGAGAAGAATGTGGATAACACACCGATGTTTTCAGTTGTTGCTAAGTTGCATTTAGACTAAGTCAAGGATTTTTCAGCTTCTCATGCCCAGCCAGCAAGAAGGCTGGAGGGGCACAAGAAGTTCGGAGGGGACACAGCCAGGGCAGCTGACCCAAACTGGCCAAAGGGATATTCCATAACATGTGACATCATGCCCAGTATATAAACTGGGGGGGTGGCTCTGGAACTAATTGGGCATCGTTCAGCGAGTGGTGAGCAGTTGCATTGTGCATCACTTCTTATGTATATTCCAATCCTTTTATTATTGTTGTTATTATTGTTATTATCATTATTAGTTTCTTCCTTTCTGTTCTGCTAAATTGTTCTTATCTCAACCCACAAGTTTTACCTTCCCCCCCCCCTCCCGCCCCCGATTCTCTCCCTCATCTCACTGGGTGGGGAGGGAGGGAGGGAGGGAGTGGCTGTGTGGTCCTTAGTTACTGGCTGGGGTTAAACCACGACAACCCCTCACCATGATACTCTTGGTATTTAGTGATAAATGTGAGAGCTGATCATCTCCACCACTTGTTTCAGGGTGTGGTACCTGGAAAGGAGCAGCAGGTACCAGGGTGTTGAGCCTGCTTAGCACAACAGGCCTTCTAAAATGTCACGGAGAAACCCAGCCTCCCTGAACTTGATGCTGACATTAGCAACGCCAGAATCTCACTACAAGTGCTTATTTGAAACATATCTGGTGTTTTAAGGTACTTTAGGAAAACCTGTGCATCACTGTATCTTCCTATTTTATCACTCAGTAGCGGGTGAAACTGGGAAACAGAAGCTGTCCTATGTGAGTGGGACGTGTTCCCTTATCTACTGTCCTTTCTTCATTACTCTAATGAAGGTGATGGAAGGAGAATTCCTAAAGATTACAGTGGAAGAGTTAACGCTTCATTTTTCCTAGATTTGCCAGGGGGCTGGTATCCCATGGCACAGTTCCAGCGCTGCTCACCTGATGCTGAGATCGAAGCTTGCACTGAGAATGAACCCTTTCTTCTCATTGAGGAAGAGTGCTTTAATGCTCCCAGCATGGCCAGAGAGCAGAGGCGGCACTTCTTTTATTCCTGACATACCAAGAAGCCTCACTTTTCGGTCCGCAGAGCCAATGGCTACCAAGTTCCCACCACTGTAGTGGATTATTCTGCTTTGATCTGATCTGGATAAGAAACAGTGACTGAGATGAGCTTTAGCCAGCTAACAAGGTACAACAGGTCTAAGACTGACAGACATTTCTCAATGCTTAATAGTCCTCAGTGAGCAACCTGATGGGCAATATGCTTAAGCAGGTGAATCCTTTGCAGGGCACCACAACCAAGGTCCCTAGTTCTGCATACCCAAGTTTGTATCTGGAGGGTAAGCTTAAAGAGGGGAAAGGGCTCCTGCCGGCCCCATATCCCTTGTGGTACACTGTGGATCGCTAACCTTTATGTCTTTAAAAATAGCTTATCTTGGTATCTTTACAAAAAACTGGATTTGACACTGAAGATTTCTTAACACTGATGTTGAGAGACCTTTCTCCAGCCATACATTCTCACAGAAGGATCGCAGGTAACGGGACAGGTTTTCAGAAGCTGCTGTTTGGCCCTGCAGCCAGGCAGTCTACTCACTGGTCCATGAGGACACGAATATTGTAGGAGCCACAGAAAACATTTTTCTCTTCCAGCTGGATTGTGTCAGTTTTCAGATCATGATAGGCTGCCTGCAGATTGTCTTCCTCCTCCTGATGGAAAGAAAAATAGGGAAAAGTAACTCAGGGAGGGAGGAATGCAGCATTATTCCATAGTATTAAATGTATCAGCTTGGTCCCCACTATAGCCATGAGACCAACAGAGACGGAAAGTGTTGGTAAGGAACACCCAGAGTGCAGGAACTTCCTGGTTAGTGCAGAAACAAGAGTTGTTTCTATGCTGTGTTCCCTGGCAAAAATGGAAGACCCGACAGCTGCACCCTTTATTCTTTAGGAAAAAGGCCGTGTCCTTGTGATGCTGCCCAGCCTTGCCAGCACCCCTGGCCTCAAGGCTATGCATGCGACTGGGGGACGCATTAGGACAAGGCAGGAGTTCAGGGATGCAGGCTCCCTCCCATGCAAGAAGGTGCTGAGCAAGCACTGGTTCATATAAATTGCTCATGATGGTGCAAGCCAGAAGCAGGAGTTGGAGAAGAGCAAAGCAACTTGGAATTCACTGTCCTGTCTTCCAAGACCATGTTCTCCTTCCTCCCCAAACGCTGAAATGCAGGATCCATGGAAGGCAAGCAACTTCCTACATACCTTTGTTTTACTTCCCCAGTTGTGGCCTTTCACTTTGATGACATCACCCTCTTCATTTAACTGTGGAATTGTCACATTGACTCTTTTAGCGTAGTTTGAAACTGCTCCTCTAGGGCACAACCCCTGGAATAAACCAGTAGAGGCAACACATTCACTGCAGAGCCCATGCACACAAAGGATGCTGCTCATGGGCTGATGCTTTAGGGTCCCACGGGATGCTGAAGTTACACGCAAAGTTGAGCTGCACACACAGGCTTGTTGTTACTGTTTAAGAGACCTTGCTTGCATTTACCACTTTGTCAGTATGAGTTAAGTTCTTATGAGAAATAACTGCTTACTTTTTTTTTCCAAGCTCCAGTCTTAAGCTTTCAATAAGCTGCAAAATTTCAAAGACTATCTCATCTTTGGTGAGCACTCAGTTGATTCAGAATCCAAACCCACTGAGATGAGAGGCTCTCAAAACATGTTTATCAATATTTAAGATTAATTTTTAATGTGTGAAACCTTCCATTAAGCATTCTTTGAATGCTAGCACAGAGCTGAGATTTGTACGCTCTCTTCACAAATCAAAGACTCTTATCTCTTTGCAGATTTACCTTTACACTTAGCATGGTACATGGCAGGTCTGTACTAACCAGGACAATCCTTTTGTAGAAGTTCTGCTTTACTGTGTCCCAACCACCAGCTCTGACTTCTCGCAAAGAAACCTAGCATTTCCATCTTCCTCTGTGGAACAAATAGAGCTCTTTTTTGAGCTGCCTCAGGGAGCCATTGTAGCTCTGCCCAATTTCCACTAGCTCCTGGGAGTCCAGTATTCACATTTGTGACCAAACTCTGCTTTCCTGACTACAAGAATATTTTGATCCATTTTTAGAGACACAGGCTCTTTAAAGGTCAGTAAAAACTATTCTGTTGTGCTTACTTTTGACAGTGTGAACATCTAACCTGGCTTAGCTCTGCAGGTGGAAGAAGGAACAGGGTGAAGTTGGGAGGGAGGTAGCCTGTAGTAAAAGCATCTCCATCTAATGGCTTGGGCAGCGGCAGAAAGACACCTCTTTTTTAAGTGCATAACAATGGCAGAAGCCCAGGCATCATACCTGCAAATACAGGATCTTCTCCTGTACTATGCTTTGACACATACGTTCCCTCTTGACTTCTTTGGCCAGAAAAGCCCAGCATCGACTCACAGCAGCACATGCACTGAGGGATTTTTGATCCAAAAGCCCTGAGAAATTAAAGGGACATGTTGGCTTACCCCTATCCACACTAGAGACCATTCATTACCCTTAGGGGAAACCACCCTTGGAAAATCAGAGCAGCTTTACCCAGGATGTAGATGGACAGGTGAGGTGGCAGGCAGCGAATTAAGTCCTTGGACTGGTTGGCGTTAGAGGGTGACTGGAGAGATGCAGGAACTACAGTGACATCTTGATCGGCTAAGGACATAATAGGTGAGTTGTCCTCTGTATCAGGACCCTTCTGGATGAGGCACTCAATATTTTGGGGCCAGAAGCACATTGCTGGTGGTTGACCACCTAGAAGACAGGGGAATTTACAGTCCTGTGAGTGCTTGAGCTTTGGTGGCTATTAACACTACTGTTCTTAGTAACACATTGCAAGAGTTGGTTGATCTTAATCTGACTCTTGTGCTAATCCCTTTGGCACTGTACCATTCAAAGGAAGACGCTGCAAACACTCAGGGTCTTGCAGGACAGTTCACACCAGCAGGGTTTGAGGGCAGAGGTTGACAGCTCTTCCCACTCACCACTGCCCTGAAGGGTAGCGAGGGCTCTTCATGGCTGGAAAAATCAGGTGATCAGAGGGGCCGTGTGGGAGGCCTTGGTGACAGTGAGCTTGGTGGGGACGCAGTGTGAGTTTTCTGTTTACAAACACAGGGTACTTTACCTCCTCCATCTCTGTCTACAGCAGTCACCAGCAGGGCAGGGTGACTGTCCCAGACTCTAAAGGGGAACACAAAACCAACCTCATGCCGAGGATGTAGCACTTCTTTCCTGGAAAGAGTGGGAAACCTTCTCTTCCTTTAGCTATTAGATTTTCTTCAGTAAAAATATGGCTTGGGTTATGACATTGTGGAAGGAAAGAAAAGGGGACAAATTTCTCTGTTGTCCCTGAGATAACAAACAGGTAAACACAGCTAATGCCATTGTCACATTAGTTTTTGCTGGTGTCCACATACACCTCTAGCATCTTTGCCAAGCTTCAGCCCCCCACAGTGTAAGTCTTTCCTTCCTTTTAAGTGCCACACCAGCCACAGCATTACATTTTGGAATTCAGGTTGTGCTGGTGGAAGACCTTACACCTGGCAGAACGACATCTCAATCAGAAGGGAAGACACGGTCTTTCATCTCTTCGCTAAGAGCATACTATCAGCACCTCGGCAAACTTGGGAAGTGACTCAGAGCAAAGACAGGCATCTGTTGAATGGCATCACCTCCTTTCGCATGGCACTTTGAACTTTCCAGCTAACTATTGCCATGGTCTGCCATGCTTTTTTCCAAAATGAGCCAGAACAGAACTGTTTTTAGGCAGTGCCAGTTGTTAGTATCCTGGTATGAAACACCATAGATNAGTATTAAATGCTCAGGTAGTGGTACCCGTCATACTAAGCTGGCCAGTTCTTGCAAATGAGGTTTTACTTTTAAAAGCTGCAGAAGAACTGCTAGCAGACCATAGTGGAAATCGAATCTGGGCACTGGGCTGAGGACAGTTGTCTTCCTTGAAGCTGCTTTGGGATTCAGCAAATGATCCATGTACATCTTCCTCTGGAAGAATTAAGCAAAGAATCAAACCTTGAGAATAGGCATCTTAGAGCTGAATTAGGGGATTGCAGAAGTTAGAATAGTATATTAAGTATCTAATAAATAAATAATGCTATATTATTTATTCTGTCCCTTTTAGTTATGCAGAATTAGTCCCTTCAGTGCTTTCTTTAGTATGGTTTTCATTATTTAAAACATTCAATTCACAACCACCCCTCCAGACATGCGTTGCCCAGAATCATGAGGAAGTTTTTTCATTACATTGTTGTCAACTATGCTCCATTATAAGCTATATTCCTCTTCCCTTTAACTATCACCTCATTTACAGGATTACTGCACACTGGTGCAGGAATACAGGCTGGCACTGAGGCAGAGCTGGCCCTGGGAGGCTGATGCCGGGTCAAGATAAAGCTCCTAGCTCCGAGTCCCATCTGGCCCCTACTCCTACTGCCAGGACCACCCCATTCCCTCCATGACCTGTGCTCACCCCTGGCTTTGCCCACTCATTTCCTACAGCTGGAAGGATCAGAGACTGAAATGATACCAGGTTTGCAGTATGAACCAGAAGGTTAATAGCACAAGGCAAATAAAGCTACAATTAACAGTTATGTTGGCTGGGCAGTTTCTTTCAGCAGTTACCCTTTGTACCGCCTACATGGGGAGTTTTGCCACATGCAGTAAAATTCCTGCTAGAGAGGGGAACAGCCAGAGCAGCAGCATCAGGAGCTGCCAGCCTGCTGCAGGTCACCGAAAGGAACCTGGGTAACATTACCTCCATGTGAGCATCATCCCTGGACCACAGGGCTCGTACCCAAGAGGTGGCTCTGACACAGCCTGGGCATCTCCCCGGGCTGCAGGCTGGCCTAGAGCATGACCCGAGAAAGCTCAGGGGCAGATCTTGATCTCCAGGACAAACAGAGGGCGACTACAGCCCTCTGCACTCCACGAAGCACAGGAGATACCTCCCGAACAGCTGATAATCCCAGCCCTACCACTCTGCAGACAAAAGCTCATTCCCCAGAGAAGGAAGAACACCGGCAAAGGCTGTGTGCTGGTCCTCTCCACCACCGGCCCTGCAGGGAAGGCCTCTGTTAAGAGCCACGCAGCCCGGTCCTGGGTGACATCCTCCCGCCCTTCAGTCCGTGTTAAACTCGGCTACCTTGCAAGTCTCAGCTGGGAGAAACTAGGAGGATTCTTGGAGCTCAGGGGAAGCCGGCACAGACCTAGCAAGGCAGTGTCTGCCTTTCCCATGCTGATAACCTCAAAAGGCACTGAAGGGAAAACCACCACGGCATCAGCCCCCCCAAACCCCGCCGGCCTGCCTGCCCTAGGTGCGTGGCTTTGGGTCCCCCGTTTTCTACCTGATAGGCAGAAAATGCAGCATCACCTGAAGATCTGTTCCGTGTCCCAGCATCCCCACGCCCGGGCGCAGACAAGACCATTTATTCCCCGCCACCGGCCCCGACGATGCTGCCGGGGATCCCGGAGCCCCGGTCCCGCCGTTCGATACCGCCCGCCCATCCCCGCCGCGTCGCGGCTGCTAGGAGACACCCGCTACCGTAAACGTCCGCCCGCCCTGCCGTATTGCTGCTAATAGCGGGACCGCAGTTGGTCTTTGGACATCACAGCGGTTGGGTTTTTGGACACAGAAAGCCTAAGGCAATAAATGTCAAGCCGGCCAGCGCTGATCCAGGGGGTGTTTGGGAAGAGATTGTGCAAAGGTGCTTCACAATCCGCTTGCTTCGGTCAAACACACATTTTATTTTTTTTTTTTTACTTCGTTTCCCAAGTCCCAAGCTTCCCCAGGTTGAAAGAAAACTCATTTAGTCATCTAATGAGTCAAAAATGCATGTAGAATAAGAGTAAAGGCTAGTTCATCCATCATTTGGGAGAAGGTAGGAGGATTAACTAGGTCATAAAAAAAAAACCCAAAAACTTTTGACAAGAAGACAGAGCATTGCAGAACAGGCAGGCAGCAACAAACTCATACCCCCCTCATCCCTTGCACAGACAGGCACAAATGCCACATACCCGGGTCTTGCTCTGTGCACGGCAGGTTTGGGGCTCTCACTGCACCACTGTGGGTCTTTCACTTGTAGGAAGGAGTGGAAAAGACAGCACTGGATGGGAACACAACGCTCTCTGCCCTGCAGTGGTTTCAAGTCTGGTGCATGCAAAACAAACATGCTGTGCAAAGCTTGGGCACCCAAGCCACCATCCCACACACGTCCCCACGCAGGATTTTAACACAACTCTTTGCAGAATGAACAGCAAAAAGCAGGGCTCTAGCCTCAGCCATTCTTTTCCACAGGGTTGTTTTCCTGCCACAAAGAGCTACTTACAGCAGATCCACCCCTTTTCATCAGTTCCAAAGTCAGCTACAGGCTGCCTGTGTGCTTCCTTGTTTAAATTAAATCAAACTTGGAGTTCCCCTCTGCAGAGATCACAACCCCTCCCAGAGATGCATTTCACCACCTATGCACAGAAATGCTCCTCGCGCAATGGTATCTAGGAAATAATTTTTACTTGCAAAATGGTCCATTTGGGACAGCAGCAGCCACCATCAAGAAACTGCTGTCCCAGGGTGAGAGAAGTCCCCAACATCTCCCATCTCACCTACCTGCTGGAGGGCACAGCCGCCTCTCCCCAGGGCAGGCTCCCTGCTGTTCCCCTCTCCATGCCTGCAGGGAGGTGCAAGCACCCCAGCAAACCAACACTCACCAAAACCAGCTCTGAGACCCCCATATAACCCCACTTGCCTCCCTGCCCTCCAGTCACAGGCTTCAGAGAGACCCCAAGCCCCACTGCTGAGACAATACCCTCTGCAACAAGCCTAACCCCCTGGCTCGGGGGACCAGCAGGGTTGGGAGCACATCCCACACCACCAGCTCCTCTCACATAACCCCAAGAGTTACTTTACCAGCTGTACATGAGCACACAGAGCTGAACTGACACCTAAGGGTATTTGCTAGAGGTAAATATTGACACAGAGCACAGCCCAGCAGCTGAGATAACAAGCTGAATATATATATTTTTT
Source organism: Pandion haliaetus (assembly GCA_013401275.1). Taxonomy (NCBI): domain Eukaryota; kingdom Metazoa; phylum Chordata; class Aves; order Accipitriformes; family Pandionidae; genus Pandion; species Pandion haliaetus. Next base: position 187,755 of record VYZV01007837.1, on the reverse strand, counting down.
TTATCTCTATTCTCCCACATGTTCTTCCTAAACTAGAGCTCTTCTATGCTGCAACTCAGCCCTTTTATTGGAAACCTGTGCTCCTTCTCCAGCTGAAATCATTTTGCTTGAGCTCAGGTGGCTCTGCCTGTCCCTGTTGCAGGCAGGGCTGCCTGCCTGGGGAGCCCTCCCCACAGTCAGAACCATGCGGATTAGTGTTTTGAAGCAAGCAATAAATTCCTGAGATGTGTAAGATTCATTTGAAGATTAAAGCTGTGGAGGGAAATCAGCTAAAACAAACTGAGTGTTTTCCTGGCTCAGTCTGTCCTGAGACACACAAAAACCTGGGAGAGGTGAAGGCACCCCAGGAACAGACATGGAGCTGAAGTCCTGTATCTGGGAGGTTTCCACTGGGAAGAACTGGATGCAATGGGAAACATACTGGTTTTCCAAGGCCTGGAGACACATTCAGCTGCCTGCCAGTGGAAGGAGGAGCCCAAGCCATCGCTGGAGCTGGGCAGGGTGGGCATGTGTCCAGGTCATTTTTCCCTTACACTGGTATTTAAAGAAAAAACCCTTTTCTTTAAAGTCCCTATGTTTTGGAGTAAAGGCTGGAGTGTACCTGGGGGCTAGCAAGTAAATCCCTCTTCACACAGGGGTGATTAAAGCAGTGCAAGCACAGAAGACATACTGAGCACCCTGAGAAGGAAGCAGTGACTTTGGTGGCAAAATAGTTCTTGCTTCCCAAGCACGGCACCCTTCTCCTATAGCACATTTCCCCCCGCGTGTCATTTTTTAACATTTTGATGGCCTAAAGGTTGTTGATGAGGGCTTCTTCCCTGTGCGATGGGATGCAGGGATGGGAGTGGGTACGATTTGCAGTTGCAGACTTTCTGTAATGCTGGAGGGTACAGAGAGGGGGCAAAGCAGGGAAGCAGAAGTATTAGATGCTTGTCACCTTGGTTGTGGCTGGCTCGCACACCACGTATGAAGGGCAGGGAAGCCTGAGCATCACCGCCCTTACATCAAGAGGCACCGTGAGTGTCTTTATAAACACCAGCATCCAGTTACGACAGTTATTTTTATTGCAGAAGCACTCTTAATCTCTCACCAAAATGAGGGGGTGCCCAGCTCAGCCCAGGGAGCAGCCCTGCCACAAGGAGCTAGAGGCTCAATCAGAGCTGATAGGTACAGGAGAAGGAAAACCAGTACTGTTTTCCTTGTGTTACTGGGATGTGTAAGGGAAGGGTTGGGAGCAGGTTGTCCATGGAGCTGGTGGCAGAGATGCCTGGCAGTTCTCTGAGGAGAAGCTCGAAGCTCAAAGCGACCCTCCTGCTTGGTGGCTGCATGCATGGTTGTATGGCTTGCTCTGGCTTCAGAAGAAGCGAAGGCACCTGGAAGACCCCTTCCTTCCCCCCGCTGCTCTGTGCTTAAGAGGACACCGGGCGCCGAATAGTGAAGAACTTGCCCACTATCTCCCCCCTCTCTATCTCAAGCCATAGGGAGAATAAGTACACCTCGTACTCGACGGCGAGCTGGAAGGTGAAGCTCTGCAGCAGCGTGGTGAGGAAAAGGAAGAGCTCGATGCGGGCCAGCGCCTCTCCTGGGCACACCCGCTTCCCTGGGGGAACAGAAAGGGGAGGGTGAGCGCTGGGCTGATGGCTTCATCCAGCATTTGGGGAAAAAAAGAGCATAAAAGGAAAGCAAGAAAGCTCATACTAAAGGTATAACTTCGGTGCCAACCAATATTCATGCTGGTGGTCCCCAGAGCAGAGCCACTGTGGGCAGAGTGCCGGCAAAGGCGGCGTCCAGGGCTGAGCACTGACCTGCCAAGAAAGCCAGGAAGGATTCGCGCTTCCTGAACTCGCCCTTCTCATCCAAGAAGTGGCCTGGGTTGACTTCTTTGGGGTTCTCCCACTGGACTGGATCCATATGCACGGAATAAAATACTGGAATAACATTTGTGCCCTGTGGGAGAGGGATGGGGCAGGGGAGCAAGGAGGGGCATCAGTACCACGACACAGGGCTCTGCTGAGATGGATTAGCAAGTGAGGAACATCTGAGGAGCATGGGGGGGAGGCTGGGTGCATACCCCGATGCCCACCCAGATGCCTGTGGGGAGGCAGCCCAGAGCAATGGTTCTGTGCCAGGCAGGGACAACTAACATGGGGCTTCACTGTCCCCATGGTACTACCGGTCTCTGCACAGCTCATGAGATAGAAATTATTGAGTTATTCCCATTGATTTATGTTAAAACCCCTCTCACTGCACAAACTCCAAAGGAGGGAGGTGTTCCTTCAAGGTGGGTGCTGTACAAAATGCTTGCAGTCAACCCCGGACTCGTGGCCGTCCCCAGATCTGCCGAGGACAGGGGGACTGGCTTGGCCCCACGCCAGGGCAAGCTCAGGCTTCCAGCCCCAGGAACCCTGCACATGTCCCTGGGGAAAGAGGTGTTTTCCAGGACAGGCAAGGGACACGGGTGTGTGGGCAGAACTGGCAGCAGCGTTCACCTCCCTCTACTCCTCTGCTAAAAGGTTATCACCATCTCCTCCCACCAAGGATTGGGAAAGACCTGAGACCTTCAGGAGTGAGCAAACAGTCCGGGGGCAAAGGCAGATCTCATTCAAGCCCCCCTGCCACCCCTCCTCTCGGGGACACAGAGGCTCCAGGGTCATGACATCTACCTTGGGGATGGTGTGGCCCCTGAACACGACGTCCTGTGTCATCATCCACGGGAAGTTCTCAATGCGGGTCTTGCAGAAGTGCTGCAGCTCGTGGATCACTGCGTTGGTGTACAGCATCCTCAGCTTGTCCTCCGACCTGGGAGCATGGCTGGTGCCCACCACCATGTCAATCTCCTCTTGGACCTTGGCTGGGGAAAAGGCAGGTGTGGAGCTGCGGTGCTTGCTGTGCAAAACCCCGCATAATTTCTTACTGGCCTCCATGAGCATCTACCCTAGAGCCAAAGGATGATCTAGCAGGGAGGGATCAACCCAGCATAACCCCTCATAGAGACCAGAAATAGGGTCTCTGTCTGCCTACCTCCCCAGATCAGGCAGGTTCAAAGCATCTCCCATAGGCCAGACCGGGGACATCTGCACGGGCAGGGTTGGAGAAAAGGGAGAATGTAGCTGGATCCCTCTGGCCTGTGTGAATCTGTGTCTAATGGCTCTCATCCTTGGGTGACCTATGCAGGATGATTTTTGTCTCCCGCAAACAGGACCCTCCAGGACTGGGACTGTCTGTCTGCAGCTTTGCTGCACCATGACCTCCTCAGGCACAGGGAGCAGTCACATTTTGCTGCCCTTACCTTTAATATGGGGTATTTTGCCAAGATCAAGAGAAAGAAGATCAGGGCATTGCTAGTAATCACTGTCCCGGCACCAAAGAGATTGAATACTGACATGACCAAGTCTTCATTGCTGTTCATGTTCTCCAGGCTGCTCTTCTCCTGCAAGGATGCAGTGGGGAGGGGATTCAGTATCATCTGGGTGATTTTCCAGGCTGCAGCCAGGTCTGGAGGGTAGCCCTCGCCCCCCTTTGCACCACCTCTACCTTTTCTGCTTTCATAAGGAAAGAGTCGATGTAGTCCCGGGGGCAGCTGGGATCCAGCGTCAGCTTGTGAAGCTTGACTTTTTCTCAGATGTAGTCCTTCAGCTTCTCACACTCGGCCAGGACTTTCTTGTGCAGCCCCGGGAGGTTGTGCATGATGTTGGGGAAGGTGTTGTAGATCTGCAGATGGACGAGGCACAGGAGGGCTCAGGTGCCTGGACGGAGCCTCCTGCACCTTCCCTCAAAGCCATGCTGTCCCATCAAAGCCAAGGAGTGACCCAAAGCCAAGGAGCATCCCTCGACCACCTGAGTGCATCAGACATGAGGGTGCTGAGCACAGCAAGGACACCTACCATGGCAAGTAGGGACAGGAAGAAGCTGATGTAATTCCTGATCACGTTCAGGAGCTCCAGAAAGGTCTTGTCGCTATAGCTGTAACGGCTTCCGAAGACAGCGGAGCAGATCACATTGGCAACCGCATGTCTGAACACTGTCATCGGCTCAAAGGCATTTCCTGCAGCCACAGAAGAGGTGAGAAAGGCATCAAAAAGTCAACAGTTATTTAGCTGCTTTAATGCAGAAAACACCCTTCCTCCCCCTTCGAGACCCTGTCCTTTAAACTCTGAGCCCTGGTTGAATCTGCCGGGTCTAACAGCCAAAGCAGAGAGCCCTCCTGAGCTATGGGCTCCTACATCTACTGCCCTGCTCCTAAACCCCTCCCCAGTGCTTGGGACTGAGGAAAGCAGAGGCATCTCCAGGCGCTTTGGGCCCCTGCTGTTGAGCCCTGGGGATTGGGGGGCTGCAGAGCATCTCCCTGCAGCAACAAACCCCTCACCAGCACCACACTTCGGAGGCAGAGGAGCAGCGTACGACCGAGCTTCCATCTCCTCTTATATTCAGGAAGCCCCAGAAGAGGTGGTGGCACTGGCTGCAGCTCAGTTTTGTCGGAGAGGGGGACATCACCCTGATAACCCCCGTGTCACCAAGGCAGTATCTTATTTGTGAATTCTCAATACCATGCAGTTTAGTTTCCTATTTCTGTTCTTTTGGCACGAAATGTTCCTCCGTGGTTGCCACCCCCTGTACCAGTTCAGGAGCAGGATCTCCCACCCTGGCCTTTAAGCCATGACCGTACCACATCCCTGCAGCTCTCTCCAGGTGGGATGGGGCTAGGTCTAAGCCCTTTCTCTACAAGGATCATCCGCACCAGCATTGCAAACAGCTCTGGGGACCACACGTATCCTGTGAGGCTGTTGTGTGTCCTCTGCCTGCCACAGGGGCCAGGGTGGACAGGACCCATGTCACCTTTGAGTTTTGCCAGTTCCACCAGGTGCTGGGCCTCCTGCTGCACCCGCTGCGACATGGAGTTCTTTCCTATCCCAAAGTCCCACAGGGTGCTGAGCGTGAACCTCCACAAGCTCCCGCCACTTCTTCTCATTGCTGGAGACAAAACCTGGAGGGAGGCAGTGGAGACCACTCACCTGCCTACCCTGCCGCTCCTCCCCAGGAATGGGAACCATGCTCTGAGCCCAGCTAAGGAGCAATAGGAAAATAAGCCAGGGAATGGCCCTGCTGTGTGCACAGTGTCCTTGAAAGGCTGAGGATCTTTACAGAAACTCAGAACAAAGCTAGAACTGGCTAACTGGAATTAATACTGTCCTTGGACAAGAGGCTTAATAGTTGGAGGGACTTCTAGAGTGGGAAATGGGTGTGTGAGGTCTTGGGTGTTGAGTCCTTCACTGGACCCGAGCATGGACAGCTGCAGTCGGGTACTTTCTGCTCACCCAGAGAGCAATAGTGTCTAGAAGAAATCCAGACACCTACCATAGTCTTTTGATAGCTGCACCAGAAGGGGTATTTCAGGTCTCCCTTCAAACTCCTCAGAGTGGCCCAGCAGAGCATCCTTCACCACCTCGTACCTACAGACCACCACCACTGGCTTCAGCCCCAGCCAGATGGTGAAAATGGGTCCATACGTGCTGCTGAGCTGGGGGAGGACAGGAAAGCTGGTGGGGAACGAGGGTCCCACACCCCAGCCATTCATTTAATTTTAAATTAAGTCTCGTGGCCTCAGTGCTGGTGAATGCATGGGCAGGGAGGGGAAGTGGCTCCCTCGAAGCCGGTGTCCTTGCCCCCCTCCCATCCCAGCCCTGTCCCTGGGGGGGGTTCTGATCCCAGTGCCACTTTGGGGGTTCAGAGCATCATCTGCAGGAAGCAGCTCTGGATGGCAGCAGTGCTGTAGCCTGGAGAGGGGTTACTGACACTGCCATGGGTCCCTTACAGGAGAAGAAAGACTTCAATAACAGTATTGATTGTGCTCCCAGTAGCAGGGGTTTAGGCAATTCTGGCAGAGCAAGAGAAGACAGAGGGAAAAAGAGAAAAGAAAGGTAGGAAAAGAGCCACCTGCATGATTCCCCTTTTATTTTGACATGGGACACTCATGCTTTCTCTCCTGCCTGGGCTGGAAGTGGTCTGGCACCACCAGCTCCTCTCTTGCCTTCTCGAAGGTCCTGTAGATGGGCAGGACGTCCTTTTGCCATAGGTTGCCCAGAATGGGCCATGGGGCCAGTCCAGGCAGCAGCTGGCTTCTCTTCTTATTGCTTCTCCAGACCAGGAGCCACAGGATGGAGAGGAGGAAGAGGATAATGAGCACCCCAGCCGATCCAGGATCCATCCTCTCCTGTGCTGCCAAGCAGGGAAAAAAATCAAGAATTTCCCCCTCCGGGGAGAAAAATCACAACTGAACAGTGAGCAGAGAGGAGCTGACACGTGCTACCTCTGCCCTTCCTTGTGCTTTATATAGGCACTGCCCTTCCTACATCCCCAGGGTCATCCCCTGCGCCCCTGCCACTCCCCAGGCGGTCAGTGACACAGCAACACTGGTTTCTCCCAGCCAAGCACATACCTGGCCCCGCCGTATTGTAAGATGGGTCTCAAATGGAGTGCTGGAAGCATTGCAAAACCCGCAGGCGTGCTGGGGGAGACAGCGGCTCTCCCCTCCCCACATGGCTGAGTCACTTTTTGCTTGGTGCTCCCTTTCAGTGGTATGTGATGGAAGAAGTTGTCACCATCCTGGCAAAACCTTGCATGTCACCATCAGGTCATTGCTTGTTCTGTTGTTGCCTTGCTTACCAGTGTAGTGACCCAGGAGGGGACATTCATGTAAACAGAAACTGAGGGAGCCTGTGAGTGGGGCGTGCGTGGCTGGTCAGGTACCTGTTGGGTGATCAAACCCCTTTCTGATGGAAAATGGATCAGAAAATAGGAAACCCACTTTTTTTTTTTTTTTTTTTTCTGAAATAATTTGGTGTTCTGCTTGGGTTTTGAAGGAATGTCAACCCAAGGTGGTGTGGTTGTTGCAAGTGTGGGGTTAACTCTTCCCTGGGCTCCTCCAGCCTCTTCAGGGCTCCTCTGATGTTTTTGAGCATCTCACTCTGAGCACCAGTACATCTGGCTGCACGTGAGCACATCTGGCACTGCCTCAGCCACCACACCTCTGGTCAAGAGCGCTCACAGCCCTTGGCTGAGCGAGCTGGTCCCAAGCCAGTTCCCAGCAAAGGATGTGATTTCTCCTGGAGGAGAGGGCTGGAGGAAAAGAAGGAGAAGGTTTGATTTCATGCTAGTCCTCACAGTGGAAGAAGACCCTCAGCAGAGGGCATTAAATGATATTCACTGAGAGGAGCCTGAATTATAACACCCACCCAGAGCAGAGCATCTCCCAGCATCCAGCCACAGGATGAATGGCTGGGAGCCAGGATTGTATTTGGGCAGGGCTGATGGAAACAGCCAGGACCTCTACACTTGCACCCTTTTTTGGCCACGTAGCAGGGCAGTTCACAGGTGTCGGGCCGGGGATACTCAGCACTGCCAGTCAGGCTTGTCCCATCTAGGCTCTGGGGGTTGCTTTCCTGTGGTTGTGGTGTGATTCCTTACACATATGCACCAAATCTCTCTCAAATCACCAAAAAGTGACTGGCAATGAACCTCCTGCAGCCCTGGGACTGCCCTGTTTCAATATATTGATTTTTTTCCCCATACCCCATGCTGCTGGGGGCCAGAGGGGGCTCCTGCCTCCACCAGCACGGCAAATGCACTCAGCAAAAGGGGGGTTGGGGGGAGACGGTCATGGTGGCTGATGGGCAGCCCCACAGCAGTGCCAAGAGCCCCGTAGCTGGGACCCACTGGGGCTGAGGCCAGGAGACTACCGTGACTCACTTGTTTACCCTGTCCCATCCCATCCCGTCCTTGCTCTTCCCACAGATTGCTCTAAATTCTTGGCTTGGGTGTTTGCAAGTGGGGAACTTTGCTTGGGGAGGTGATGTAGTGACTGGGACAGGCTCTCGGTGACTGACACCATTTTTTTCCATGGCAGCCAAACAATACAAAGGAATCACTCAAACAACAGGAAAAGAAACAGCCATGGGGATTAATTTGAGCTGCAAAGTTTAAATCTGATGGAAAATTCCCTCTTCTGTGGGCGAGCTCAGGCAGAGCCCATGGCCACCTGCCTGGGCACTGATAGCATTTCAGTGAGGGGATTGATGGCATGGACTCAGTGTGTGGATACTGAGACACTTTCTTCAACAAGCAAACGGTTTATATATTCTTGCGACTCGTCCACGCGCTATCCTTTGCACCATCATTGGTTAAAGGTTGATGTCCATGTGCCCTAGCTAAACATTTAATTGGCTGACTAATAAAGTCCATGCGTTGCTGTTAACTCCCTCAACTTCTTACTTAGTTCTTTCTTCGACTCGGGCTCCCATCCAACTTACTGCTGCGCTTCCTTCTTATCAGCGTTCAAGGACAGTCACGTCTGCCAGCGTCCGCCAAGAATGCCTCCACATTTCAGTGCAACACTCATTGCTGCATCAGGTTTTTTGAGAGGTGAATGTCTCCAATGCAACAAACAAGCATTCTTATATCACATTTTATTAACAAAATAGAGAAAACAAACAAATCACCCTGGAATTTTTGAGTCCAGTGACCAGACAAGAAGTTTAACAAGAAATAAGTCCCAGGGATGATGAAACTTTTCATTTGTCTTCTTGAACTGCTTGATGAAACTTTGCTTTAAGTTTCTTTTCAAAATCTATAGAATAAATCAAACCAAAAGACCCAAAATGTAGTGTCCCTGTAGTATCTCTTGTCAAGTGTGCAGAAAAAAAAGGGAAAGGTAGAAGTTGTTGACTAATCTTTTAGTAGCTGAATGCCACTTTGCCTGAAGACAGCTCAGGAGGGAAGAGCACAGATGGGCAGCCGCTTTGGCACTTTGTGGGGCTGGGACCTAAAGTGAGCCCAAACTGCTTCATATGGACCCAAAACCATTGGTACTTTGTCCATCTTTCTGATGATTTTCTTATCATAGAATCATAGAATCGTTTAGGTTGGAAAAGACCTTGAAGATCATCAAGTCCAACCATCAACCATGCCCACTAACCCATGTCCTCAAGTGCCTTGTCTACATGCTTTTTGAATACCATGAGGGATGGTGACTCCACCACTTCCCTGGGCAGCCTGTTCCAATGCCTGACAACCCTTTCAGTCAAGAAATTTTTCCTAATATCCAATCTCAACCTCCCCTGCCACAACTTGAGGCCATTTCCTCTCATCCTATCACTAGTTACTTGATAGAAGAGACCAGCACCCACCTCACTACAACCTCCTTTCAGGTAGTTGTAGAGAGCCATAAGGTCTCCCCTCAGCCTCCTTTTCTCCAGGCTAAACAACCCCAGTTCCCTCAGCCGCTCCTCATCAGACTTGTGCTCCAGGCCCCTCACCAGCTTCGTTGCCCTTCTCTGGACACGCTCCAGCACCTCAATGTCTTTCCTGTAGTGAGGGGCCCAAAACTGAACACAGTACTCAAGGTGCGGCCTCACCAGCGCCGAGTACAGGGGGACGATCACTTCCCTGCTCCTGCTGGCCACACTGTTTCTCATACAGGTCAGGATGCCGTTGGCCTTCATGACCACCTGGGCTTTTGGAGAGCAAGGGTCTGTAGAGAAGCAGGCTTCTGCAAGGCTTTGGGATCCCTTCAGGAGCAACTGGTGAGGCCTTTCTGCCCCCAAAACTAAAATAGCAGGGAAGGGTCAGATAAAAACCCACATGGAAGGATCCATGTGACATGAACAAAAAAAGGGAGAATGTTTTGACTTCTAAAAAAATTTAAAATCCATTTAGAGATTGCCAGGGCCTTTGGATTTTAATTCAAAGTCATGTTTTGGGACTAAACTCATGCAGAAATAACATGTAAAAGCAACTGGGGAGCAGAGCAGCCCCTGCCTGCCCTGCATTGTCTGGATGCTCCTAGGGCACAGGGGGGACGTCTGGTCCTGGCCATGCCTGGTCCTGGTGCCAGGATGAAGCCCAGCTTCTGCCTGCCATGCTGCGGCTCTGCAACGGATGGGGAAAAACATTGCTCAATTAAATGGTCATGTTGCTGAATCAGACCCAGAATGTATCAGAGGGGTAGATTCAAGGAGTTAGAAGAAATGATGCTCATGGGGTGTTTTTTAGTGTAGACATATTTGGAAAGGCTGCAAGGCAAACACAGCAGTGCAAAAGTAAGAGAAGATGACTCCAGTTAAATAAAGAAGTCAATAAACTGTCTGGGTTATTAGATCTAGGAAGATCTGCCAGAGGAAATCGTAATGGTTGTTCCTGGTTCTCAGATAGCCTTTCTCTGCAGCCAATGTCAAAAAACCTTGGCAAGGATCAGGACATGTCCCACATCACAGGGAGGAGGATGGGGAGCAGAGCCACGGCATGGCACAGCAGGGAAGAGGGTCTGACTAGGGACTCACAGCCACAGAAACACCAAGTTGCTGGGGCTGGAGGAATTTCTGGAGGTCATCTCCTCCAACCTCCCAGTCCAGCAGGACCAATGGGAGGCAGCTGCTCCAGGCTGTGTCTAGCTGGGCTTTGAATATCTCCAAGGATGGAGACTCCACAACCTCTCTGAGCAATCTCTTCCCATGTTTGAGCACCCTCACAGTAAAATAGTATTTTCTTATGTTAAAGGAGAATGTCCTGTATTTCAGTTTGTGCCCGTTGCCTCTTGTCACATTGGAGAAGTGTCTGGCCCTGTGTCCTTTACCCCTCTCCAACAAGCATTTATCCACATGGATAAGATCTCCTTGAGCTACTGCCTCTCCAGGCTGAACCATCCCACCTCTCTCAGCCTCTCCTCATCGGAGAAATGCTCCAGGCCCTTAGCCTTTGCTGAACTTGCTCCAGCACGACCGGATCTCTCTTGTACTGGGGAGCCCAAAGTGGTACATGACACACCAGTGCTGAGCAGAGGGGCAGGATCTGCTGCTTGACCTGCTGGCGATGTTCTACCTGATGCAGCTCAGGAGGCTGGTGGTCTTCTTTGCTGTGCGAGATTGCGTGCATTGCTGGCCCACAGTCAGCTTGGTCTCCTCCAGGACCCCCAGGGCCATCTCTGCCAAGCTGCTTTCCAGCTGGGTGGCCTCAGCATGTCCTGGTGCCTGGGGCTGTTCCTCCCCAGGGACAGGCCTTGGCCCTTCCCCTTGCTGAACTTCACGAGGTCTCTCCCAGCCCATTTCTCCAGCCTGTCCAGGTCCCTCTGGATGGCAGCACGACCCTCTGGTGCATCAGCCACTGCTGCCAGTTTGGTGTCCTCTGTCAACTTGCTGAGGGTGCACCCTGCCCCATCATCCACGTCATTAGTTAATGAAGGTGTCAACATTTCTGGAGACTACTCGTCCACAGGCTTTCAAACACAGCCTTTGTGGCAGCACCGATGGGTATCTGTTACATCGTGTGAGACTTCAGCCTGGGCTTTGCGAAGCCCACCCTACTTCCATGCCCTCCTCCTCGCACCCTTCGCATTGAAGCCATTTTTCAAGATCCCACCTTGGGTATGAAGCAAAGCTACGCGTGCAGGTTCCCTGATCTTGTGCTTTGCTTCAGCTCTCCTGGCTTAGAGTAAGCTGTTACACTTATGCTAAGGCAATTAATATTATCCTAATGCAGCTTTCCCCCATCAGTAGCCCAAAGCCTCTGGAGGTGCTCTGCTCATCCTGGGGCCTCGACTGCACAGAACAAAGGATGTGTAAAAATAGCTGCAAGCCATTTTAATCTCTCCCCCTTTCCCCTCTGCAAGCATGGGGGTGAGACAGCCCCAGCAGCCGCTCGCTGCGTAGCCCAGGCCAGCTAATGACTAAGCTGGGAGTATTTTTGGTTGCTCTTAATAATGCAGCAGTACTCACTGAATCGGAGTCTGGCCGTAATTATAGGGCAAGTGTCATTTGTCATCACTGTCATCTCCTCTCACTGGGATGTAGCTCCATGGCAGCATGATGCTAAAGCCCCTTTCACACTCCTGGGGAGTCATTTCTGGGGTTTGCTATGGGATCCCTCAAGAAAATCCCGTTTTGCACCACTGACCAACCCAGACCTGCCCCACCCTGTGGGAGAGGCATGGTTTGATTTCTCTTGGTAATAAAAATGTCCCAGGGCTTTCTCTGGTGTGAGGCAGGCAAAGCAGTGGAGCAGCCCCCCTTATCCACTCACCATCCCCATGCAGTTAGATCTCACCTGCGTGTCTCAGCTGAGGTCCTCGGCTGAGCCACCCGCCATGGTGGATGCTTGTTGGAGATGGACAACATCAGCATGTTGTGGTCTCAGCTCCTGGTGATCAGCCTGGCAGCGTGGGCACTGAGCAGGGCGTTGGGTATTTAAGATACCTGTGGGTCCAACCCTGCACCCTCTGAGGGTTCAGCACTGGAGGAGCATCGAGTCCTTCCTTCATCCATCTACACGGCACAGCTAAACCAAGCAGACAGCTTGGTCTGGTTTTCCATGGCTTGCTCATCCCATGAGGAGTATGAGGCTTTCTCCAGTGCCAGGATGTTTCTTCTGGTCCATGAAACATCTCAAAGGTCTCCAGGCCCCTGGGGATGGGTCCTTCTGCAAGTGCGAGGGGCAGGCAGGTAGTCCTGTGCCCCGTCTTCCCAAGCAGGAAGACATAATTCAAGCAGGAAGATGAAGCAATTCCCATTTGCATTCAATAAATGTCATCCAAAGCTTGCTTCTAGTCTACCATGGTTTTAATTTTAACAGAGCGGCAACAGCGGGTAGTCTGCACAGCAGCGGCAAAGGAGAGCAGAGCCTGATCCTGGCATTGGGAACAGCCGTGGAAAGGGTAATTGTTAATCAGGGACTGCCAGTCTTTGTTTTGATTCCTTCAGTGGTCACGAAAAAAAGGGAGACAGACATTTTGCCTGTTAATCAGAGTTTGCACAGAAGGCAAACGAAGGCAGACTGTGTTTGAAGTGCCTGCAGGATCAATTCTGCTCCAAAGCAATGCACATCAAAGGCGGGAATGCCCTGAAGGTCACTCAGCCCGGGACAGCCGGGTGTGAAGACAGTCCAAATATCTATTAATATTTGGCCAGAGACATGCACTGACAGAGTGTGGTCCTTGTCTGCAGGTGCACGTGCACCCCTGCCGCCGCACCATAAATCAAATCAGCCGCATGAATCACCAATGGGTGGAAATTCATCACCACCGTGGGAAATGATCTCAAGTGCCACATTTGTGATTGAACTAAAAAATATGATTAAAATTTCCTATAGAATTTTAATTTTTAATCTTTCCCCCGCTTCCCCGTGCTGCCTGGCCAATGTGTATTGGCCACAGGCGGGCACAGGGAGCGAGGGGTGGCTGTGGTGGATTTACAGCTGTAACAGGCACTTCCCATACGGCCTCCGCTTGCTTAATTACACAGCATTAATCCCTCCCTGTAATTCCCTGGAGAGCAGGGCCGGCTGCAGCAGAGGGGATCAGTTTGTGCTGCTTGTAGTGAGTCTGGATATTGGACAAAGGGTGCAATTCTGTGCTCTGAACCACTCCAGAAAAGGAGCCCGCTGCTCTCCCTGAACCCTTGCTCCTAACAGGATGAGGGTCCCGCTCCCAGTCCTCGGTAAACATGGCTCCATTTTTAAACAATGTTTGGAGAGGGCAAATCTTGCGCCGTGCTTATGGAAAATTAGCTGAGCCTTACTGTGCTCCCATTTTCCCTGTTAGTGAGGTGGGCATCCCAGCGGGGATGTTAGCGAGTTGTTATGAGAATCATTTAAAGGATGTAAAATACATGGGATTTCTTAGAACAGCTTCACTGCCCTGAAACCTTCCCATCCTGCTGTTCACTGTTCCTTCAATAATTATGGAGAGGAGCCCCCCCCCCCCCCCCTTCTCCTCCGCCACCTTGCAAACACGCCACGTCCTTATCCAGGGCATGCTGTTCCTTTGCTCTGTGCGTGTGTGTATTTACCACATCTATAAACCTCATTAAAATATGTTAATTCTAAGAAGGGGGAAAAAATAGTATTTGCACTCAACGCAACTGAGTGCGATGCTCACACCCTCCCAAGCACCTCTGGGAGAGATGGACCCCGGGAGCTGGGCTGGTGACCTGGCACTGGCACTGTGTCCCTGCAGATGGGGCGGCATGTTCCCTGGGGACAGGGAGAAAGTCTGCTGGGGGCTTTCTGGCTGGAAGTGCAAACACCGTCCTCTGTGTTTCTGTAATAGGTAACAGGTCCTGGGTTTTGGGCTCAGGGCTCCCTGCCCCTTTGCTCCAACCGGGGAGGACAGAGTGAGGCTTGGTTGGTATGCCCTGCGCACCCATATGACCCGCCCTTAGGGTTTTGGGTTGGGGACAAGGGGCTCTGGCCACATCTGTTATGTCAACCAGCTCCCCTCTCCCAGGGGATTTAACCCCTGGCATCTGTGTCCCTGCCAGCCAAAGGCAAGGCAGGGAGGAATGCCTGCAGAGTGGAAACAGGAGGGAGCCAGGAGCTGGATCCTCCACAGGAGCCACCGGCACAGCCCCGAGCAGAAGCATCACTTGTTACCCGTCCAAAAAGGGGCAGCTCCAGTGCCATATGCCACACAGCGGGACAGGCACTGCTGAGCCAGGTAAGCAGATGGCAGGTGGAGCAGAGCTGCGCTTCCCCGGGCAAGCGGCTTCAGAGGCACGGCAGCATGCCAGGCAGCAGCGGCCAAATCAGAGCGGGCATGGGGAGGAGAGGGATGCTGCACAGTTGCCTGGGCATGGCATTGCAGCAAAGCCCTGCTGCTTGGGAATTTACTCCTTCGTTACTTCTTAGTGCCCAAGTGATTATTTACACTTGCACGGGAATAAACAGAGAGCAGAAAGCCTGGTGCCTCCTGGTTTTTGGGGAATGGTATCCTGTGGAGAATGAAGGCTTGTGCTCCAGCAGCAGCTTGGCCAGAACAGAGCAGGGATTTGGTGGCGGTTGCAGGATGGTGGGCGCTGCCTGGGTTCAGCCAGGCTCGCCCACAGCAGGCAGGTGCCCGCTAACCAAATGACAAGGGATGGGACCTTACTGCGAGCTCTCTGGCCACCTCCCCTGCTCCCTGTCTCCCTTTCCTCCTGCTTTCCTGCTGCAGGGATTGCACAGGCACCACTTCCATCATGCCCTTCATTATCTCTGCCTCCTGGAACAGAAAACAGGGAAATATGATTAAAGCCCTTTCGCAGGGGAACTTATCAGCCTGTGGAAAGGACATTAGCTTCGTTGCTGCTGGAAGAGAGCATCCTTGGTGCTTGCAGGGCTGTCATCAACTCAGTAGGGGCTATTGCTCCTGGTATATTCACACCACATGGCCCAAGCACAGTGCCCACCAAAGCCCGAGAAGAGGCACAGTGGGATGTGACATTTGCTTGTGAGGTGTTTTGGGAGCAGGTTGGGTCACGGGGGGGCGGATGTGGGTCAGGAGGAGCCTATGTTGGACCTGAGGATAGGGGCAACTGGGCCAGTGCCCAGTTCATGTCAGGGCTGTTAACTATCATATGGTTTTCCACTAAAATGGGTTGCTTTGATGCTAATTTGCTTTGACCCATCTGGGCCAATGCTATCTGATCTTGGAGGTTCAACAGCACCGAGATGATGGGGGTGTGGATGGAAGGGACAACTCAGTCACCATGTGTATGAGGGTAAGAGGGTTAAAGCCAGAAGCAAGCTGGGGTAGTCAGATTGACCTTACTGGCACCACTGCATTGGTGAAGACAAGAGTAATCCACCCTGAGACGGTGTTTTGAAGCTGCCTTTTGGCCAGGGCAAGGTGGGCACCATTACTGAGTCTTACAGGGTTTTTCCCAGGGTTGTGTCTGTGAGTTTTGCCCTTCCTGCTCCAGTGAAAGGTTGTAAACCATCTCTCCAGCAATGTCTCAAAACATCACATGGTGGGAACCACAGCTCTGAACTGTGCAGCTCTCCATACCTCTTCAAAGGGGCCAAAATTCCCTGTATCCACCCCCAGACATGCCATAAAATGTCCCAACCTGCAGTAACAGTGCAATTAAGAGTGGAAAAATAGAGAGAGGAGGTGCTGAGCCTGCACCAGCTGATGCCAGGGGAGATGCCAAGAGCTCCCTGGCTGCAAAATGTTCCTGGATCTTATAACAGGTTGTGTCCTGTGATGCACCGAAAGTATCACAGCAGCACAAGGAGGAAAGGCACCCCTGGGTGCAGCCTCCCACCCTGCTCCCATGGGCACAGTCCCAAGGGAAAACCCCATGCTGGGGCACTGTCAGAGGCTTTGGGTTGCTGCAGCGGGAGCCCCGGTCTCTCACCCCCATCCCGCTGGATGGAGATGCTCAGGAGCAACTGAGCAGAGCTGGAGCTGCTGCTGGGATTGCTCCTGGTGTGTCCCAGCCTGGCCAGGGAGCTCGGCCACCTTCCCCTCCATCACAGCAAGCCTGCGGTACCCGATCTCAGCCTTTGTGTGACAACAGCTAAATTTAGTGGCAGATGCATGCAGGAGTTCTGGACCCTCCTCCTTGCTGCTGGCCCCAGGGCTCCCCAGCACAGACTCCCCACCAGCAGCTCAGACCCCCCGCCAGCCACCTGCATGCCCCGAAATCGGTCCTTGCCCTCCTGCACTGAGGGGGTCCCTGCGTGACCTGCCCAGGCATAGGGGTTGACAGACCCAAACCTCAGCCCTGGGGTGCTGCAAACTCCCCTGGACTGGGAGACGCTGGGCTGGGGCTTCACCTCCTGGGGCAGCCTGGTGCAACCCCACAGTGGGTGCAGTGCAGGGGAGGGAGCTGTGTTGTAGGGTGGGGGCACAAAGTCCGGCTGGGTTTGAGCTCAAGCCTGGGGCTACTGTGAGCAGTGCTGTTCCCACTGATATTACTCTCCCTTTGTCACCTCCTGGCAATCTCGGGGGGTTTCAGTCACTTAAGATGCCCATCATCGCTCCTCAGTGCTTAATGTTAACTGAGAGCATCCTTGCTCTTCCCCAAACAGCCCAAGGGCGATTATTATGGGTTTGCCCAGGAACAGCCTGATTTTGTAAGCCCGGTGTGTTAGACCCCAAGTAAAACATCCCTGGGAGCTGCCTGGTTTGAGGAGCTTGTGAGAGAGGCAGTGCAGGTAGCTACCCAAAAGCCGTGGTGTGGTGCTGCCTGTGGACACGGGGAGCAGGTATGGGTTTTGCAAGAAAATGGTAACAGGGAGGAAGGACCATTATTTTACGAGTCATGTAAAAACCAAAAAAGCCTCGGAATGTCCTCAGATGGCACCGAGCAGAGAGGGAGGAGAGGGGCTGCTGCGCGGCCCCCAACACAGCACTATTTGGGGAGCAAACAAGTGCTACCCCCAGCACAGTCCACCCAGGGCAGCTTTTGCTCTCCATTAATGCCAAATTTCTTGGCTTTTTCCATTAGATGAGCATTGATTTATTTTTTCCCTGACTTTTCAGAGAGCTGGAAGGAGCACCACTGGGGTTTGATCTTTTTTTTTTTAGCAGTTGTGCTCCGTGAATGCCCACATGCCCGGCGTGCATCAGCATGCCTCTGTGTGTCTGGCGGGCAGCATGCCCTGCCTGCACTGAGCATCACCCTGAAGCTGGCAGGGGAAATGCTATTTCAGGGGTTTGTTTGGACTGTCCGAAACAGCAGCCGCAGCATCCCATCATCGTATTTTGGGGAATGATCAACAGTGCACCTAGAAGCTCCTGGGAACTGCTGACTACTGGAAAATCCCATCGGTCCTAAAGGAGGCTGTAAAAATCCTGGGAGCACCTTTCTAGCCCCATTTTGCAGATGGGAAGACTGAGGCAGAGGGCCGTGGAGCTGTGACGGAGCAGATACTTTGCAAGGTCCAAGAGCAAGCGTGGGCTTCCTGACCCCATTTTAGCAGAGTGAAACGTGGATATATGGAAAAGGTCTGGGGTGATGGGGTTTCAAAGTGGATCTTGCAACCCAGTGCAGGAGCTGCCCAAGTGCTCTGCTGCCCAAGCGTGGCTGCTGCCATGGGACAGAGCACCTGCTTGCACAGCCCTGCCAGTGTGGGACCGAGTCTGCGGGCAGCTCTACCCTCCGAGCATGTCTCCGAGGGTCAGATCCAGATGCAGGATGGGAAGAGTGGGATGAGGTGTCTGTGGGTGCATTCAGAGAGCGTCACTGGGGCTTTTCCTAAGCAGGTTTCATGTTGTCACCAGGAGCAGTGCCTTAGATTTTTTTTATTCCACGCCAAGAAGCTACAGAGCAGTTAAATCAATCAAGTGTCCTTCAGACTGGGAGCGATGCCAGTGTGGGCAGAGCAGCCCTTTTGGGACTCAGTGCCGTGCAGGCCCTGGGCAGGCAGCCGGGGTGATGGTATGGGGGTGAGCATCACCTCACCATCTCCCCTGGGGTCTGCAGAGCTTGGGCGGCACAGAGGAGCTGGGCAGCGAGGTCCCTGTCCCGGCTGGGACCAGCTCCTGCTGCCCTGCCCGGAGGCTGCAGGCAGGCTCCTGCTCCAGCTCATCCGGCACTGCCCAGGGATGTGCGGCAGCAAGATGTTTAAGCCTGCCACAGCCCCGAGTGCCCCAAATCCCCGGGGCTCTGGAGTGCGGAGATGGAGGATGCTGGGGGGGATGCCAGGGGATGGCAGGGGGATCCTGGGGGAACGTCAGGGGCGTGCTAGGGGGATGCTGGGGGATGCCAAGGAATGCCAGGGGGTGCCGGAGGAATGCTGGGGCCATGCCAAGGGAAGCCAGGGTGATGTCGGGGGGACGCCGAGGGATGCCGGAGGGATTCTGAAGCCAGGTCAAGGGATGCTGAGAGGTGCCAAGGGATGCCAGGTGATGCTGGGGCGCGCCAGAGGGATGCCGGGGGGATGCCAGGGGACGCTGGGGCCATGCCAAGCGATGCCGGGGAGGGATGTCAGGGAATGCCGGGGGGG
>VYZV01007837.1:144498-167891 GCA_013401275.1 Pandion haliaetus | reverse complement strand
CCCTCCCCGCCCCGCGCCTGCTCCCTGCCTGCCCCGGTGCCTGCATCCTACCTGCCCCACTGCCCCAGTGCCCGCACCTTGCCTCCTCCCTGCCCGTTCCCTGCTTCCTCCCCTGCCTGCAGCCCCAGCCTGCACCCTGCCTGCTTGTTAACCCCTGCCTGTCCCCCTGCACGCACCCTGCCCCACTGCCCGCCTTTCCCCTGCCCTGCACCCTCCACCCTTCATCCACTACTTCCCTGCTTGCCCCTGCCCTCACCCTGCCTGCCCCACTGCCCCTGCCCATTCCCTGTGTCCCAGGCCTGGGCCACACAGACATCTGCTGTCCAGGCACCCCAGCCCTGATGCTGTGGGGTGCCCCACTGGCCTGCTCCCCCCAGCACCCTTGGGTCGCCCCAACTGGCTGTGGGGAAGGGGAGCAGGCGGGTGGAGGGGGGCACGTCGGGGTGCAGGTGAAGGGACTGTGCCAGTGGGATGCCCATGCATGCCATCGCACGGCAGGGCCCGGGATTTGGTGGTGGCTGTTGTGTAATTCCCGGAGATTTTGCAGCTGGAGGGGGGGGGCGGGTGTTCATTTTTTCCTTCCCATCACAGTGCTGGGGCACTGGCACTGGCACCGGCACGGCTGGGGCATCGGGCTCAGCATCCCCTGCCGGAGCCGAGGGCTTGGACTTATGCTGGCATCCCCCACATCCCCCCTCGCCGTGCCCCCCATGGCAATGGGGGTCGCCCTGCCGGCTCTGGGTCCTTGGCCGGGCTGGAGGTGGTCGCTGGTGGCAGTTCCTGCCTCGGCCGCGGTGCTGCTGCATCGCCCCGGTGTATGGGCACGGGGCTTGGATGGCAGCAGGGCACCGTCTTGGGGCTGTGGTGGCTCTGCAGGAGCACGGTGCGGGAATGTGGTGCGGGAGCGCGGTGCAAGCGTGCGATGCTGGAACGCGGTTTGGGAGCATGCTGCAGAAATCCGGTGTGGGAGTATAGTGCAGGGACGTGGTGTGGGAACGAGTGCGGTATGGGAATGGGGAGCACAGTGGCAGGAACACGGTGCAAGAATGCGGTGTGGGAATACGGTTTGGCAGCGTGCTGCAGGAACATGGTGTGGGAGCATGATGTGGGAATCTGGTACGGGAGTGCGGTGTGGGAATGTGGTGCAGGAGCACGCTGCAAGAGCGTAGTGTGGGAAAGTGGTGCAGAAACATGGTGCTGGAACACAGTGCAGGGGCATGGTGCGGGAATGTGGTGTGGGAGCATGGTGCAGGAATGTGGTGCAGGAACGTGGTGCAAGAATATTTTGCGGGAGTGTGGTGTGGGAGTGCGGTACAGGAGCATGGTGTGGGAGCGTGGTACAGGGAATGCAGTGCAGGAACGCAGTGCGGGAGTGCTGGGAGAATAGTGCTTGACTCCCTTGAGGAAGCAGCAGGAGGAGGCAGTTTTGAGGACAGAGCGTGTGATTTTCTTGCATCTGCGCCAGGCCAGGTTTGCTTTCCGGATGCGCCGAGGAGGTTTGACACATCTCCCACCCGCAGCTGGGCGGCTGCAGGGGAGGGGTGTCCCCAGGTCCCACCACCACCACGTGGGAGACGTGAGCCGGGCACTGCACGCACGCCCGGCTTCAAAATGGTGCCGCTGACAAGGCAAGCATCCTCCTTCCCACATCTCCTGGGAGCACGGGGCCATGCTGGGCTCCCTGCAGCGCCTGACTCGCAGCCTGGGGAGCGGGGATGGCGGCTGCGGGGCTTGGAGCCGCTAAACCCCTAATCCTCTTAGGGGCTCGCTGCGACGCCGGCTCGTGATGGGCAGCTGGGAGGCTCCATCGGTACCCCAGAACGCTGCTGCCTGCAGAGCTGCCTGTGGTGCCGGGCTCTTTGGGTTTAATGGAGGGCGGGGTACGTGGCCCCCTCTTTGCTCAGCGCTGGGACGGGGCAGCTGGAGCCTCTGCAGGGCTCAGTGGGAGCTCGGGGACCATCCTCTTCCTTGACCTGGCTCTGTTAGTCCCCGGTCTTGAGTGTGGGCTGATGTTTTATCCCTCTTCCCCACTGTGGAGCCCTGAGCAGCCCTCTCCAGCCTGCTGGAAATAGGGAACACAACATGGAAATGAGGAATAATTAATGGCAATAAGGAATAATAAATGGAAATGAAGACTAATAAATGAAAATAAGGAATAATTAATGGAAATGAGGAATAATAAATGGAAATAAGGAATAATAAGTGGAAATAAGGAATAATAATAGAAACCTGGTGTTTTGTCTCCCTGGGAAACGCTCACCAGGGTATATGCACTGTAACCCTCTGTGGTCTGAGGGCTGTCCCCTTCCGCTCATCACCAAGCCCCAGTGGGCCACCATCACCCTGCAGTGCTGGCACCCCCGAGTCCAGGGCTGGGGACCGCTGGGCTGGATGCTGCCCTGGGGCTGGGGTCTGCACTGCATGTGGAGGTTGTCCCTTGAGGGGAGACGGGGACGTTGGGGACAGTTTGCATGTGGCGGTGGCAGTGGTGGCATCCAGCTGGTGTCACTCCTGCCAGCAGCACGTGGCCCAGAAGATCCCGCTGCTGCAGGGGTGGCTGCACTCCCCCCACCAACACGGGGCAGGGGGCTGGGCCGGGGCCGCATCCCGTGGGACCAGGGGGGACAGCAGAGACATCTCCCTGGCCACCCTGCAGGGCGTGCAGAGGGACGTGCAGTGGGGGGGGGGTCCCAGCCCCTGGTGGCTTTTCCTGCTTTTGGGGGTGTGTTTTCCTTAAAAAAAAAGGAAGAAAAAAGGCAGCCGAAGGGGAAAACCCCATCCATGGCTCTGCCAGCAGCTGCCAGAAGTACCCCGGCAGGGGACAGGCAGGAGCAGCCCTTTGTCCCTGGGAGGTGGCTGCAGCTGGCACTCGTGCGGGGGGAGCGTGCAGCTGGGGCTGACCCGCGTGGGGAGCGGGCAGGGATGGGTCAGGGTCAGGGTTAATGTCAGGGTCAGCGTTAGAGTTAAGGTTAGAGTCAGGGCTAGGGTTGCGGTTAATGCTAGTGTCAAGGTCAGGATAAGGGTTAGGGTCAAGGTCAGGGTCAGGATCAGGATCAGGGTCGGGGTTAGGTGAGGATGCTGAATGTGTTTCCTTACCTTTCCAAATCTATCTTCAGCTCTGTTTCCCGGGGCTGTCGCATTCCTTTGCGCTCCACTTGCGATACTGGGGGGTGAGCAGGGACCTGCTGGGCTCCCTGGGGAGGGCAGCAGTACCTGCAGGCACTGGGGTGGGTGCCCAGTCTGTGAGTGTGACAGGGCCAACCGGCACAGAACATGCTCTGCTGTGCCCTGAGCATTTTATTTGTTTTGTTTTGTTTTGTTTTGTTTTTTATTTATTTACTTTATTTATTGTATTTAGGTCATTTCACTAGATAGAAAGAACTGGGGATGCTCGTCCCAGCCCAGACCCACGCTTGGTACCCAACCTTCAGGAGAATTACTGTGCCCAGTCTGTAAGGGGCCATAATATTTATCTCCACAGGGTGGAAAAAGGGAACAGAAATCAATAAGTGGCTGTAAAACATTTTGAAGATGCTTTCTGTGAAGCACTTTTTAAAAAATTTTTATTTATTTATCTATTTCATCAGTGGCTGAGCCAGCAGGAGCTCATGCCCTCGCCTCGAGGTCACGGGACGATGGGCACGAGCATGCCGCAGCACTCACTCCAGCAGCCAAAACAGCCCCGTGAATTTTCCAGAATTAGCTCAATATGGGGTTTTTTCCATCGGGAATAAAACAGGTGCTTGTAGCCACCTGCAGAATGGCACGGCTGGGTTCCCAAATGGCACAGCAGGCAATGGAGGGACTCAAGGGAGGATGGTGTCAGCTTGGGGGGATTGTTTTTTTCCTCCTGCTCCCTTCTGAGCATCCCAAGATGTATCCTCCATCCTGGGGGACAGCAGTGGCATTTTGGGCTGGGCATTGCTTTGGTGGCTTTCGGGACAGATGCTTTTCCAAGCACTAGGACATCTGCACGTAAATATAAAACCTTTAAACACCAAGGTTTTATTCTCTGTGCAGCAAGAATATTCTGCAAGAAATAAGGACATTTTATTCTGTGTGTATGAAAAAAGGACGGAGGAATAAAAGCACCACCTGGGATTTTTCTGATGGGATTTGCAGGAGGTAACAACATGCTTTGAATAGCTGGGTTCCACGTCTGCATTTTGAGGTTCCGATGGCTCGCTTTTGGCTGACCCCTCCTAGGATTTTGGCTTTGCCGAGCGATGCCGCGCCCCTCAGATGGTGCCGGCAGCATCCCTGCAACCCTGAGGATATTTTTATCCTCCTCGCAAGGCGGCAGCGCTGACAAACTGAAATACTCATGGAGCGGGCGGAAGGTTTCATCCCTGCGTCCAGCAGCGTCGGGGCCCTGCGCTTTGCAGGGGCTTCTCCATGATTTTCAAATCGGGACTGAAGCGTGGTCAGGATGCGACCCTGGGGGAGCTTCCTCTGACAGGGATGCGCCAGGAGCGAGGAGCAACGGGCCCTGTGCATCCCTTGGCAAAGGGATGCCGATGGAGAGAGCTTGCAACCAGGAAAGGGGCAGGAGATGAGGAAGAGAGGCTTTGCTGTCCTTAAAACTCTGTCCCCCATTTTGCTTTGATTCCTTTGGTTTTCCCAGCTGTGGGCAGAAGGATGGAGGAAAGCTGGACCAGCCTTCCCCATTCATTTCATCCCACTTTTCCAGCCTGGCTGGGCTGAAGGCGGGTGAGCTGCCAGGGCCTGAGCCCTGGTACCGGGCCCGCTGGGCAGGCATCGCTGTCCTTAGCTGCGGGCTTGGGATGCAGGGACCATCACTCCGGGTCACCCACTGGGGCAGGATGAGCCCAGGATGCGCTGGAGGAGGCTCTGGTGGGGCCATCTCACCGCGTCTCGCTGGATGTTGCAGCTCAGAGTCATCTCCCGGGGGATTTGAGCAGCGATTTGAGGATATAAATATTTGATGTTTTGCTTCTCACCTGCTAAAAAGGCACCGGGAAAAAGCTGCAGCTCCGTTCGGCCTCAGCCAGATCCTGGTTACAAGCCGTCGGGCTGTGTGTCCCTGGGGATGCGGTGGCGAGGAGAGCTCAGGTGACAGCAGAAGCTGGGGACGGCATGGTCCTTAGACCAGCATCCAGCCTGGACTGCGATGCCCAGCGCTTCCAGGGGTTGTGTGGACGAGACCCGAGGGGCTTTCTCCTCCCTCCGGCACACATGACGGATGCTCAGCACCTTATCTGAGTTGCGTGGTTGAACCTCACCTTACCAACCTCACCTCTGAGCTTTGGGGGCTCGAGGACCTTGAATTTTCCTGCAGATACCAGCCCACTGCCACGGTTGGCAGCACCGGGGGGAGATGTGGGCAGGACCGGGATGGAGCTGGGCACCATCCCTGAGCCCACGTGGGATGGTGGGGCAGACCCATCCGTGGGAGTTAATGCTCCCGGTGCGGAATGGCCTTGGCTGGGTTTTCATGCCTCCCTCTGCCTGTGCTCGGCCGTGAGGCTATTTTTAGGCTGGAGGAAACAGAAATCAGGGGAACCGGCCAGTGTCAGTAATTAAATAGTGATGAAATATTTATGGGCATACTGCAGCAAGGGGGTGGCCAGGGACGGGGGTGAAAGGGGTATTTTGGGCAGGAGGTGTGGGCAAGGGGGTCCTTGGGGCATTGTGGACACGCTCTGCCTCCAGAAACGCATCCTCGCTCCTGCCCATCCCCACGCTCGGTGAAGCGCTGCCCGCCAGCTGGGCATGATGGTTTTCCCATTCAGAGAGAATACTGCCGTGAAATCACCGTCGTGCTTTGAGTTTTGCTGGTGCAGGGTCAAATGCAAGGCCAGGGGCTCCTTGTCTTGGGTGGTTTGAGCATCAGAGGGGGACGGTGGCAGGGACATGGGCCAGGCGCTTGTGATGGATGGTCCAGCCAGATGGAGATGTCTGGCATCAGGAGATGCTCCAGGGGAGCACTGGCTTTGCTGTAGCTCCTCACATCAAGGTACTGGAAGCTCATGTAGGATTTATTTGGAAATCAACTTAGTTTGCTTGGTTGGTGTTGATTTCTGCTGGCAGCAATTAGTTTTTGCAGAAGCGAACACCAGACCAAGCTGTAGCTGCCATCTCCCGCTCATTTGCTTTTAACTCTCCATGTTAATTGTGCCTTTTCTTCCAGTTGTTTGCAGGGATGCAAGTGCCTGGATGCTGACTGAGGCTGAGGATTGCCTGGATTTGTGCTGAGAAAATCAGCTCCAGGGTGGAAATCTGGAGGGGAAGGGGAGGAGTGGGCTTTTATTTGCCTAAAGGAAAGATGAAAGAAAGTGTTGAAAGCCAGTAATCCTGGCTGCCTCTCCAAGGGCTGCTCCCGCAGGATGCGTGTAACTCATAAGGCATGAAGTTTTGGGAGATTAGGGACAAGTCAGGGAAACTGGGGGGTCCCTGCACCCCTCTTTTGGCTGCTGTTGTTTGCTGAGGCCACCTTGCATGAGCAAAAACCACTGTCTCCGGTTCCCTGGGGCAGGTCATGTCCCAGTATGGGAACCCTGGCTGCATCCGCCTTGCGAGACATGGGGATAGAAATACCCACGTAACAATGAACGGGTGAAGAGAATTGCCCAAAGCTGATACTGGCTTAAACTGGTGCGTAGAGGAGATGTTTTGCTGGTGCCATCAGTTGCCTGCTCTGATGGTTGGGCCGTGGAATGCTCCAGCCACTGAATAGCCCCTTCCCAGGGCTCTGCTGCACGTGTCAGACCCTTGAGCATCGTTTGTGTGTCCGGGGTTATGGGCTAAGCACAGATGGACCCTGAACCCTGCCAGGGTGTGAGGAAGGGGGGGTGATGTAGACCACCAGGTGCTCCAGGGCATGGGAGTCTGTCCCTCTGCCCCCCATCCCTCTGCCCCCTACCGTGGGGGCCCTGGCATCCCCAGGAATTCCTTTGGACGCAATGGCAATTTGGGAAGGAGACGGGTTTGTGCAGGCAGGAGCTCAGCTGCCTCCCATGTGTGGCTGGAGCAGCACTGGCAGGGAGCAGGTCCTGGGGTCCCCTGGGCTTGGGGGGGCTGTCACCGCTACGGCAGAGGCGGAATTCAGGGTCTGTGTGACTCCTCGGGCAGCTTCATCCCCGCTTAGCTCTGGCTGCTTGTACGGAACCAGCAACGGAGCAAGGATGGGGCCTGGGGGTGCCAGGAGAGGCTGGGGGTGCTGGGGTGGATTGAGGGTGTTGGGGAGGAACTGGGGGGTGCCAAGAGGGGCTGGGGGATACTGGAGATGGACTGGGGGCTGCCAGAAGGGGCTGGNGGGCTGGGGGGGCTGGGAGATGCCAGGAGGAGCTGGGGGATTGCTTGGATGGGAGCAAGATGCCAGGCTGAAACTGGGAGAGCATCTCTGCTGAAGCCAGACATGTTTTCCAGCATCGGTCACATCCAAACTGGTTCCTCTTGATGCTGTTAATGGGTTTCTGTGGGGTTGCGGTTTTGGAAGCACCTTTGTCTGGGCTCCAGAGTACCATGTGGTCTGAACTAAGCACTTGAGAGCAAACCGGGAGCTGGTGCTCCTCAATCCCAGGGGGGTTCAGCAAGCAGTTCTCCCCGGGGATTGTAAGCCAAGGCGAGAGAGCTTGGGGACCCACACCCGTCCTTGAGTGGGATGCTGATGGGAGCATGATATGGGGAGGGAGAAGAAAGCACAAACCAAAAAGATTTGTTGAAGAGGAAGGGCTGAGCGGAGATGCTCAGGGCTGAGCCCACTGAAGATGGGAAACCAGAAAAGACAGCTGGATAATATTTCTCCACCCCCACTGGGTGCCCTGAGGAAATCCCTGGGTACCAGGGAGGTAGCACTGGGGCACCGGGGTCTCCTTGAGCATTTCTGAGTGCCGGCAAGGGCGCAGCACCCAAAAAATACCCCCCAGGCAGGATGGAGCCTGGGGCGTACAGGAGATTGTCCACCTCCCTGGCCACTCCCTGGCAGGATGTGCATTTTGCTGCGAAGCATTGCTTGCTGCAGGTTCACAGGTGAGCTCATAAAACCATGTAAGCTCCTGTAAAACTGTATTAACTTTAGGCTGAGACTTTAGAAACATAACAGATATAATGGGATTTTTCCTGGTGGCATTAGCAGCACAGAGCTGTAATGCCAGTGGAGTAGGATGATGTTATTTTTTAGTCTTTACAAGTAAAATGGCCATGGGGAGCGGCTTGGGCTGGGCTTTCTGTGGGTTTGGAGGCGCCACTCAGTTCTCGTGCTCTTGGATATAATTTGCAGGTTCTGGAGTGCTGCAGGTGGGAGCAAGTACAGAGACAAGGGGAATTATTTGTATTTTTTTGGTGCATTCTGGAAAATTAATAAGGAGCTTTAGGTGGGGTGGCAGGACAGCAGCAGAGCCGCATTGTCAGCAGGACTGTGCATAGGTACAGGAGCAGGATCCGTTCCGCTTGCAGCTGCTAAACCTCATTTGATGGAGCTGCAGCCAGGTTGCTGCACTGGTACACCTGCGGGGCCGGGCTGTCCTGCGGGAGCTCTTCGCTGTGGCTGCTGGTGGCATCACCCATAGAGTCCAGGTGTCCAGAGGCAGGAGACTCGTCCCCTGCTTTGGCTTTGCAAAAACACCCCATGGTGGCTTCTGGGGCCATGTTTTACCCCATTTGGCAAGCCAAGGCATGGGAGCAGGGTGCCGGCACTCGGTGCTGGCAGGACATGGTGGTACCCGCCACCCACCGCCACGAGCGATGCCAGTCCATCGCAGCCCTGCCACATGCCTGTGCCACCACCGGTGACTGCAGCGTGTCCCCAAGGCCACACAGAGACCCCCATCCCCATTGCAAGCCAGAGGGGAGGAGAAAGCTTCCCGGCTCCCACAGAAGTCAATGCCAGGCAGGGAAACCCGTGCTGCCACAACGTGCCCGTTCCTCTGCCACATCCCCGGGCAGCTGTGTCAAGCGACTCCAACAGCCTCTTTGCTTATTCCTAGCTGTAAAATGCTGCAGCCTTTCCCCCCCACTTTTTAAAGCCAGATTAGTCACTGGCAGGGTCCCCTACCTGCTTAAGCATCCCAGGATGTGGCAGGGCTGGCGCAGGTGTCTGTGCTGGGGCTGTGGCCACGGGATACTCTCTGTTAAAGCCACTGAAGTTTCTCAGGCTGAGGATACACTTAAAAGCAGAACAAGGCCAGATTTTTGTTATCCTGTTTGAAACATCATTTTCTGCTGCCCAAATGCACGTCAGAGCATAGCATGTGTTGGTTTGTGGCTGCTGGGAGAGAGACCATGGGCGCGGGACCATGGGGTGTGCAAAACCCATCCATCAGCCTGGCTGGAAGAGGAGAAAGCGCCCTAAAAACATCACTTTTGGGGGAGCATTTTCCCAATGGTACAAGGACAGGAGGGACTTCTTTCTCCCCCAGCCTGTTTTTAAAGTTTGGAGATGATATCTGGGGTGCACAGCGAACAGCAGGGTTGTGCGCCGGAGGTGCCTGCATGTGGGTGCGCAATACTCGCCTGCATCCCTGCCTCTTCCTTCTCCTTTGGGATGCTAAATATATCCTAAGCCAGGGCGGGGAAGCGGGGACGTCTGTTGTGTCTGTGCCAGTGGGTATTTGCTGCTTTCTTCCCTGTTTGCGCTAATTCTGCAGCGTTTCCAACCCTGTCCACAAATGATAGCGAAGGTGATTTGCAGAAGAGGAGGAGAACCTGAGCAGCCGTGGGCGATTGCTTGCATTTCATATAAAAGATATTATAATGTGTTCATTTAAATCCCCTTTTTTAAAAATTAAAATGAATAGGGTTTGGGTTTTTTCTGTTTTTAAAACAAACTTAAATCAGACAGTGGGACAACTTTCATACACAAACCAGATTTAATGCAGTTAATTTGCACTTTTTAAAAGTCTTTGGACATGGTGTATTTGCAGATGAGCTCATAGACCAAGCCCTGCCCTAGCTGGTGCCACTGCCGTGTCGGGCTCACTCTTTGAACCTTGCTCTGCCAGTGCGTATTCCTTATTTCCACTTTTTCAATACTTCACTCAGTCTCTCAAAGCTGAGAAGCCAGCTTGGATAGCAGAAGGCAACCAGGACTCGGGCAATAAAGGTATTTTTTTAAGAAGGATGAGAGCACCGAGCTTTTGTTGTTTGTTAACAAACCTTTAAGGACTAATTGGCTAAATCACAACTCTGCCCACACACATCTTGATGGAGGTCATTTTTCAAAGAGAGATAATGCACTGAAGTTGTAAAAAAACCCTGAAGAAAATGAATAAATGATCCGGAGTGTGATGGTTTAAATAAGCCTGACCAGATGTGGTGAGGAGCGGTCGCAGGGGCTTTGCAGGCAGGGATGCTGTGGGACCATGTGTGTCCAAGGAGGGTCTTGCAGCGGGTTTGTGTCTCCTTCTGTATCCCCGGTGCTCCTTGCTAGCAAAGACAGCAGATGACACGTGCTCTGGAGCAGTAAATCTGACTCTGACGAGCAGCGGAGAGGGTTACAGTGAACCCGCAGGCAGCAGCTGCCGCTGCAGATTCAGTTGGCTGCGGTAGACCGAAGAGGCTCAGTCGTGCGGACGGGTTGTGTCCTTGAAATCCGCGGCACTGAGGGTTTGCCAGAGCCCGGCACAGCCCAGGGAGCTGCTTTCGTGCATAGATGCATCGCCTCCCTGTGCAGCACTGCCCGCAGCCTCCTGGGAATTTGGCATCCCTGTTTTGCTGGGGATAATGGAGAAATAAGGGAGAGATCAGGGGAGGACCGTAAATTGGTGTGTGACGGTGGCATGCTTGCAGCAAGCCGTGAAGCTGCTCCATCCCTTGCTTATTTAGGAGATGAGGCGATGGCTGGTGGGACCAGGGACCTTTAAATCACTGGCTGCATCCCAATGGAAAAGCACGTTCAGCCATGCCCAGTACCGCGGCATGCAGTCCCGTCGCTGCCACATGTGCCGGACCCTTCGCCAATGCTTTATGTTCATTCTTGTCTTGCAGGGCTGAGAAGACGGAGGTTTTGAGCGAAGATCTCCTACAGGTGAGGTCCTCTGCAGCTGGTCTGACCTGCACCCAGGGTGCCTGTGGGTGCCCAGACACCCACCCGTGGGTGCTGGCTGCGGCAGCATCTCCGTGCCAATCATTGCCGCGGTGTCCTGCGGTGATGAGACGGGCTGGAAGGAGGAGGAGGGGGTTGGGAGCGTGGGAAGCGGCATCGTCTCCCTCCCACGTGCCCTCCCAGCCCTTTCCCAGGCTGGTTTTCAGGTCAGCTGGAATCGGATCCAGTCTTGTCTCTGCCAGGACAGCAACCTGATACATCCGGCTGGATTGCAGGTGCCTGTATCTCCCTCTCTGCTGCAAAACCTGCCCTGGGGACAGACAATGTGACAGCAGGGGACAGTCCCCAAAGTTGATGGGTTGGGCAACTTCAGCAAAAGAGCCCCGAGCCAAAAAACCTCATGTGGTGCCTTGGAGCATCGGCTGTGATGCTTGGGTCACGGTCTCTCAGGGACATCTCATCTTGGTGCTTTTTGCTCCCGGAGCAGGGCTTCCTGCATGCCCCAGGGAGGGAGGTGGCTAAGGGATTGCCAGCAAAGGGACGTAAATTCACAAATCCATCACCGGATTCGTAAGGTTTCTAACTCACACATTCTCTAAATCATCACGCTTGGGCACTGAGGAGCAAAACAGCTGCCCAGCTCCTCCTCCATCACAGTGTGGGCATCCCCTGGCGTCAGCCAGTCCGGCTGCTGTTGGAGCCACTTCAAAACCTCTTTCAGGTGTAAGCTGATGTATTTATACCTTCCAGCTTGGGAATTTGGTCTGTGCCATTGCTATCAGGTAGCAGATTCTGCAGAGATAGCCAGAGAACTGGTGTGCAAGGATGCTGGTGGCAGGAGGCAACTACCTGCAGGTGACAGTGGCTGCAGAGTGACCTTTAGCTCTTTCTGGCCACCATGTCCTGCCTATGTGTTGCCCTCACTTGGCCCTAATGACGCTGCTCCCTGCATGCATCAGGTTTGAGCAAGAGCCATGTGTTAGCCAAAAATCTGAGCAGGGTTTGAATGAGGGAGTAAGGAAACTGTGCTGGAAGAGGGTGAAATGAAGCTCTGCTTGCAAACATCCCAGCCTGGCACAGAGGGCAGCCGCCTGCGTTGGTTAATCCTTTTGCACTGGCAACAGTAAGAAATTGCTGGTGGAAGCGGCCATGCCGGCTCCTGGGGTGTTGGTGGGTTTGTCTGCTGTTTGACAATACTGTCCTTGCAGTATGCACCCCTGTGAGTCAGTCTCCAGCCTTCGGAATTTGTTTTTTTTCCCTTTTTTCACTGCCAGTGCTGGTGGCAGGGATGGGCAGGGTGTGGCGGTGACGTGCCCTGCTGTCCCCAGGGCTGGGCAGCCCCCGTAGGACGGAGCAGAGGGGAGTTGAGTGCTCCCCACCACCAGTAGCCAGAGGGAACATCAATAATGAACCTTTTTTCTTTCTATTTTAACTTTTGGTGTTTCTCCTTGCAAGCTCTGAGCTCTCCATGGCCCCTTGGCACTGAGACCCAGACCCTGCTCTTAGAGCTGTCCAGTGACATCCCAGCACTAGGTATTATCTGTGCCAGCACCATCAAGGACACGTCTGGCTTTGGCAACATTGCATGGGGGGATTTTTACACCTTTTGGCAATAATTCAGTGGGGAGGCTGGTCAGTGCCACCTTGTGTGGGTGTCTTCCAAAGAGTCAGTCAAGTTCACAGGGGTCTGTCTCCAGGGATGGTGGGGAACCCAAACCCTTCTTCTTGTATCTAATTGCCTCCAGTTTGGCTCATCTAGATAGGTGTTCACCCACATACGTGCCCTTCTGAACATCCTACCCCTTCCTTGCAACATATACATGGACATGTGTGTGTGTGTGTGTATATATATAATTTGTATAAATTTTATATATATAATTAATATATATATACACACATGTCCATGTAAATGTTGAAAGGAGCATGTATATGTTACAGGGATGGCAGAGACTGCTCTACCTCAGCCAGGCATCATGGAGATCTATTTTTTAAAAATGCATATATATATAATATTTTTAAATGTATTATTATATATAGTGTATATTATATATATTATTATAGTGGTGAAGGGCAGCTCAGCTCGAGTGCCAGGCTCCCGTGAGATGCCTCCTGCCTCACGGGCTCGCTGCAGGCTTGGTGCTTCTCCCAGGCAGGGATTATTTCTTTTTTTTTCCCAGATCATTTCCCAAGATTTTGAGCTTTAGGGAGGATTTCTCTTTTTCCAGGTTATTTCCCAAAATTGTCAGATTTCCATGTCTTCTCTGCATCTCTCAGCTTTGGTTTTCAGCAGATCTTGGTTGCTTACATTTAATGACTCATCTTGCTGAGTTTTGGGATGAACTGCTTAATTTAATCAATGCAGAGGCAAATAAGGGAATTTTCAGCCCCAGGTTAGAGTATCGGCCAGTTTGGTTTGTGGCAGGGCTTGGCTGGGGCCAGACACCTCCTGCCCTTGCCTGGGGACACAAGGGCTTTGGAGGCTGGTCTGGATCTGGCCCTCAGCCTTGCTCAGGGGATTAAGATGCGGCAGCATCGGCCTGGTGAAACCTTCTCCTGCTTCACGTATCCCTGCCCTGGGAAGGGGTTGGGCTCCAGGGCTGTTGCATCCGATGCAGCAGCAATTAAACTCACTTTGACTGAAAAGCGAGAAGTCCCTTAGGTCCCTGCATGGTGGGTGCAGGAGCAAGCGGGATACCCCGGTGATGGGCAGCACTGCATCTGCAGGTGGAGAAGCGCCTGGAGCTGGTGAAGCAGGTCTCCCACAGCACCCACAAGAAGCTGACGGCATGTCTGCAGGGCCAGCAAGGTGTGGACGCCGACAAGCGCTCGGTGAGGCTTTGGCAGATCTCTGAGGATGCCGGGCGGGCTGCCGCCGGCAGCGGGGTGGGAAACACAGCCCTCTCTTTGCAGAAGAAGCTGCCGCTGACGACACTGGCGCAGTGCTTGATGGAGGGATCGGCTGTGCTGGGTGACGACTCCCTGCTGGGGTAAGGGAGGTCCAGGTCTCCCTGGGCGCTCTGCCATGGCCGGGGTGCTGGGATGCTGGGAATTGCTGCAGTTCCTTATCTGTGGTGCCAGATAACGGGGGGGTTCAGAGCGGTGTCGGAGGGGCTGGGACGCTTGTGTGATCTCGGTAGTTCAGGGGTTTCCTTTATTCTTCTTCTTGTGATGAGCTGAGGTCCTTCAGTCGTGCAGTGTACAATGTAAACTATATCCTTCTCTCTTTTAAGAAAGTCCATACAATTTCAGACTATAATTGGCACAATAGTTAGGGAATGAGATTTCCCTAACAGCTTGGGTGGCCACGGTCCCCGGGCTGCCGCCCTCCCTCCGGCCCTCTGCCAGGGAAGGCTGCCCCGCGCTGCTGCCAAGACCCCCAGGGGCTTTGGGTGACCATCGCCCACCCCCGTGGGCGTAGGATGGCTGCCCATCACTCCCCCCCGGTGCCCAGCCCTGCCGGTGCCCTCGCAGGAAGATGCTGCGGCTGTGCGGAGAGGCGGAGGACAAGCTGGCTCAGGAGCTCATCCACTTTGAGCTGCAGGTGGAGAGGGACGTCATCGAGCCCCTCTTCGTGCTGGCTGAGGTGAGCGGGGATGTCGGGGTGTCACCGTGCCGGAGACTCACATCTGAAACAAGCCCTGGAGGAAAGCAGGGTTTCACCGCTTTGGCGGCGTATTTGGTTCCTGGCCACTGCGAGGGACCTTGCGTCTTTGAGATGTTTGCTAATTGTTTTAATTGGCAGGCAGTATTTGCATGTTCAGCTGGGCTGGCTGCTGGGGCTGTGGTCCTGCTGGGCTCCTTTGCCCGCTCTTGCTGCTCTTGCTCTTTTCTGCCTTTCCTGAACATAGAGGTGTTAACACGCTTATTTCCGACCCGTTTTTACAAGCTCCAAACATATACCATTGTTGTTTGACACTTTTTTTTCCTCCTTTTCCCCACTGCTGCCAACTTTGGTTTTCAATTTTACCCAATGCCTTTTTCCCCCCCCTTTTACATCTAGCAAAATGTCCTGGGCTTGGTTCTGATTTTACCTTCCCCAGCAGAAACGAGCTTTATCGCACTGCTGGTGTTTGGGGCTTTCAACTGTTACCAAATCCTTTGGCAAATGGTGCCTGTGTGTGGGAGGCGTGCATTGCCATCCCCAAAAGCCCTTTTCCTGCCTTCATCCAGCTCCCCAATGCAGGGAGCTTTGATCCACCAAGGATGCTCTTCTCAGAGATGCAGGTTCTGTGGTCGGGGCTGGCAGGGGGTGGCACAGCCCAGGTGGGGACACAGAGGAGGGACAAGCTGTCCCATCTCCCTAATGATATTAAAATAAGGCGCTGCATCCTTATCCGCCCAGCTTGCAGCAGCCCAAACTCCCAGTGTTGCATTCAGGTATGACCTACCCCGGATGCCTCTCCAGGGATGTTCATCTCCTCCCATTCCTTTGTGTTGCTGCAGGTAGAAATCCCGAATATCCAAAAGCAGAGGAAGCACTTGGCGAAGCTCGTGCTGGACATGGACTCCTCCAGGACACGGTAGGGAGTGGCTTCAAAGCTGCTTTATAAAAAATAAAAATTCCCAAGTGATAGGTAGCACCGTGGAGGGTATGTCCCAGAGCCCTGATACTGCGGCTCCTTCGGGACAATAAATCTCGGCCGTGTCACCGTGTGCCTTGAAGTCAAGCTCTGCAATGAGCCATGATTTCTGCTCTTGTCTGCAGAATCTGTAGAGCCCTTTTCCTTGCCTGCCTGCTGCAGAAAGGAGTATTTTTTTCTGGCTCAAATCTTTATTGTTTTCCTCTTTTCCCTATCTTTGTGAGTTCTTATGCGATTGCAAAGAGCCAGGTGCTCCTGCCACTGTAGAGTAGTGCTGGGGTGGAGCTGGGATGACCCTGGGGATCGCCCTGTGTCCCAGACGCTGTGGTGGGACCCGGCAGGCTGCGCTTTGGGTTTTGCCTGGGGCCGTTGGGTTGGCCAAGCCCCACACATCGCGGCGTGCCCTGGGGAGAGTTTTGGCAGGTTTCTGTAGTCCCCAACGTTATATCCAGGCTCTCCCATCACCTTCCTCTCTCCTGTCACCTGGATGAGGCTCGTTCTCCTGCTGAAAATAGTTGCTTAATTAGAGCCCAGTGTGTGCAGCCGATTGTGGGGACTGGGGATGTTCAGGGTTTGGAGAAGATGCTGCATCCCAGCCTGGGTTGGGACCATCTCCATGGTGCTCAGCCCTGGGGACCGTGGTGGGCTTGGCTGAGGGAAGTCCCTGGACTGCCCTCCAAGTCCGCTGGGATCCAGCCACCGCTCTGCGCAGGTCCCCGTCCCTCCCCGTGACAGCTCTGCCCTCTCTCCACAGGTGGCAGCAGTCCGCGAAGTCCTCGGGTTTGGCCAGCAACCTGCAGCCCTCGGGTGCCAAAGCCGATGCTCTCAGGGAGGAGATGGAGGAGGCGGCCAACAGAGTGGAGATCTGCAGGGTACCTGCGGTTCCCGGGGGGATAGCTAGGGTGGGGGGACCTTGGCATCCCAGGCACCACGGAAAACCTACAGTCTTTCCTCTTACCCCGTTCTTCACCCTCTTCTTACCCCATTGCTTGTGATAAACCCTCCTCCGGCTGGTCCCCATGCCCAAGCGCAGCCTGTTGGCAGTGGGTGATGCTCACCAGCCAAGCAGGACACCCCCAGTTCCTCTGTCCCCATCCTCCAAATCCCGTTGCAGCCAGAGAGCATCCCATTCCCAGGGGACCCATCCTGGCAGGAGCCAGCAAACTCAGCACCAAGTAAACCTAGCTGTGGCACGGAGACCTGCGGGAAGCACCGGCTCATGCCAAGCCTACGCGTGCCACCCGGCCAAATCACCCCCCGCCATCCCTCGGGAGCATGACCCACCCAGCTGGTCACATAGGGTGGGAAAAGTGTCCGAGCAAGGGGGGATGCTGCTGCCAGCACCTTCGTCATGGGCTGTGGGATCCACAGGCAATTTTGCATGGCTTTAAATTCCCCAGAGGCAGGAAATGCAAAGGGCTGGGCGAACCTTGCGCTATAGGTTTTGGGCAGGAGATGGAGCTGGGTGTGTCTCAAATCCTGGCTCTTTTCTCCAGGGGCACAACCAGAACCTGTGTAGCCTTTAAAATCTGGTCTCAAACTTGTGCTGTCACTCCCCATCTTAGAGCATCGCATCCCCATGCGCCCAGCAATTCCCAGCAAATCAGCTGGGCCAGGAGCTGCTCCCCAGTATATTCACTATACCGATGGTTGGTGTTGCAACCGGGATGCGCTCGCAATATTTTAAAACCCTGCTGGTTTTCCTCTAGTTGAGTTATGCAAGGGGATTTTCAGAAAGGAGCAACTGGGGAAGCAGCAAAGTCTGTTTTGCGAGCATGAGGACAGAGATACAAGTCCTGGTGCCGAGGGGCTCGTTGCAATCCGGAGCAAAAAGCACCTGATGCTCCATCAGCCGGGTCCGCACTGAGCGGTTGGGATGCTACCTGCAGTAGCCAAGCCGTGCGCGCTGCTTTGCTGCGCAGCAACTAGCCCTGTGGTTAGAGGCACTTGCAATGCAGCGAGGGGCAGGGATGGGCAAACTTGGGGTTTAATTTGGCCTGGATTTGTGCTGTTCAGCCCGCTGGGATATGCAGCTTTTGGCTGACAGGTTGTTTCCAAATAACTCTTGCTTCCAGAGAGCTCGTTGCAAGGCACCAGCTAATTGTGGGCTCTGGAAGGAGTGGTGGGGCGAGGCTGGAGCCATTTGCACGGCAGCAGAGAGCAAACCCCCGCGGTGCTGCCGTATATTCAACATCCCGAGCACATCTCAAGCGGGTGCTGCGACATGCCACGTTGCATGTTGGTTCCTGGCGTGACTGAGCTGATCTCTCCCAATGGCCTCTGAGAGGGCTGTCATGGTGGCATCAGGGCAGCACGGGTGGGATGGTGACTAGTTCTCTGCTCTCCGCAGGACCAGCTCTCGGCTGACATGTACAATTTTGTGGCCAAAGAAGTAGACTATGCAAACTATTTTCAAACCGTAAGTGCCACCTGTCCCCACGGGACTCCTCTGTCCCCATCCCCGGCTGTAGGGGTGACAGCCGGTGCCGTCTCTCCCTCCCAGCTGATCGAGGTGCAGGCAGAGTACCATCGGAAATCCTTAGCGCTTTTGCAGAATGTCCTGCCTCAAATTAAAGCCCAGCAGGGTAAGTGCCCACAAGGCCTGTCCCACTCCTGCATGTGACACTGAGGGTTCTGCGTCACGCTGGAGCCATGTGGGGCTTTGCTGCAGCGACGAGCCGGCTCCGGCGTGACCCCACAGTGTGGCGTGGTGCTGGGTTTGTCGCTGACTATCCTCCCTTTGCTCGCCCTGTCTGCATCCCGCCTGTCCCGGTGCTGGGGAGGGCATCCCCATCCCACCTGATTGCAGGGGGCAGAATCCGGCTAGCTTCACGGAGCAGGGGGGGAAACCTGCCCAAATATCCCCATCGAGTGTAGCACCTGGGGTGGGAACCCAGTGCCAAGGGGGGGTCTTGGGGCTTTGCTTTGTGGTGTGCAACCTCCACAGGAGCAGTTTGCCCGTGATTGCTCCCCCTGGAAAATGTTATCCAGCCCCTTTGAAATGTCCCATGTGATGATTAGAAAACATTTTGTTTGGATTTCATTCTTTAAAAAGCACTTCCCAAGCCGCCCAGGACAGAGGTGCGGGGTCCTGTTGTTTTAGCAACACCCAAACGGAATATTTTGCTGCCGATACGTTGTGATCCAAGGGCCTTTCGGGGAGGGGATGCCAGATCTGGCACCATCCCTGCTATGTCCTCCCCCTCCTCTCACCCCCTCTGCCCGTCACAGAGGCATGGATGGAGAAGCCCTCTTTCGGGAAGCCTTTGGAGGAGCACCTGGCTGTCAGTGGGCGGGAGATCGCCTTCCCCGTGGAGGCGTGCGTGACGATGCTGCTGGAGTGTGGCATGCAGGAGGAGGTGGGTCCCATGTCCTGCCACCCCCAGTTGGGCATGATGGAAGGTGACATGGGTGCCTCCAGGACAGGGATGAGGAACTGGGGGGGCTCTGGGGACATCGCCAGCCCCAAAGCTTGTCTGACGCTCTCCTGTGTCCTCTGCGAAGGGTCTCTTCCGAGTGGCTCCCTCGGCCTCCAAGCTGAAGAAGCTCAAGGCCGCCCTGGACTGCTGCGTGGTGGACGTGCAGGAGTACTCAGCCGACCCGCATGCCATCGCAGGTAGAGGCTGCCTCGGGGTGATGGGGTTGGCAGTGTGCGGGATGGCCCATCCAGCCCCCAAGCACCAACCATGGGCACCCAGAGGGTAGTCATCAGTGGCATGAAGTCTAGTTGGAGGCCAGTAACAGGCGGTGTAGTCCAGGGGTTGATACTGGGTCCGATCCTGATTAACACCTTCATTAATGACGTGGACGATGGGGCAGGGTGCACCCTCAGCAAGTTGGCAGAGGACACCAAACTGGCAGCAGTGGCTGATGCACCAGAGGGTCGTGCTGCCATCCAGAGGGACCTGGACAGGCTGGAGAAATGGGCTGGGAGAGACCTCGTGAAGTTCAGCAAGGGGAAGGGCCAAGTCCTGCCCCTGGGGAGGAACAGCCCCAGGCACCAGGATGTGCTGGGGTCATCCAGCTGGAAAGCAGCTTGGCAGAGATGGCCCTGGGGGTCCTGGTAGCCACCAAGCTGACCAGAAACCAACAACATGCCCTTGTGGCACACTGAAGGCGAATGGTGTCCTGGGCTATACTGGGAGGAGTGATGCCAGCAGGTCACAGGAGGTGATCCTTCCAGTCCTGGGCACTACAAGAGAGACATGGACGTACTGGAGAGAGCCCAGTGAAGGGCTGTGAAGATGATGAAAAGCCTGGAGCATCTCTCCTAGGAGGAAAGGCTGAAGGAGCTGGGACTGTTCAGCCTGGAGAGGAGAGGGTTCGGGGAGATCTCATCAACGTATATAAATACCTGCAGGGAGGGTGCAAAGAAGACAGACCTCTTTCAAGTGGTGGCCGGTGCTAGGACTGGAGGCAGTGGGCACAAACTGGAACACAGGAGGTTCCCTCTGAACATCAGGAGACACTTTGTCACTGTGTTGGCAGTGGCACAGGTTACCCAAAGAGGTGGTGGAGTCTCCATCCTTGGAGATTCTCAAAAGCCATCAGGACACAGTAATGGGCAGCCAGCTCTGGTGGTCCTGCTGGAGCAGGAGTTGGACCAGATCACCTCCAGAAGTCCCTTCTGACCTCAACCCTTCTGTGATTTGCCCCAAAGCCTTTGAACAGCAAAGACAGAATATACAGGGCAACAAATGCAGGTGCAGAAATACAGCATTTGGTGGAAGTGGGGGCATTTAGGAGTTGCCATCCACCAAGGAGCACAAACCCTGACCCGTGTATCCCCTCCCTGGACAAAGGCTCAAGCAGCGCTTTTGGTCACAGGTGAGGAAGAAAACAGGGATGCAATCATAATCCAAAGTGGCAGCAGGGCCCTGGTGACACTAATGAGGGTGACACTAATGAGGGTGATGCTGGTCAGGAGAGGCTTTGCAGGAGCAGGGAGCAGTCGGGAAGATTCACACGTTATCATCAAGCTTGCCATCATCCCTCTACCTTTTCTGGGGTGAGGACCCTCTCTAAGCACAGATTTGAACCCTTGGGGTTGCTATTAAGCATTAATTGGGTTTAAATGCCCATCAGCTGCTCCCCTCCTGGGCTGGGCTCTGGTGGGCACAGGATTGGACCCTGATTTCCTATTGACTGCAATGGGAACCTTTTCCCACCACAAGGAGCTGTGAACGTCCTAGGCAAAAATGATTGATGGAGAGCTGGGTGAACGCCTGATGGAGGCAAAAATGGTGGAGGAAATTGGGGAGGTGCTAGGAGGGACTAGGTGGAGGTGGCAAGGTGGTTGCTGGGGGTCAGGGGATGGTACAGGCTCCACCAAGCTGGAGGGACTAATGGGTGCTTTGGGGTGCATCGGTGGGGAGGTTGGGAGGGATGCGAGTCAAAATGCCGAGGATGGAAACCGCTCAGTGTCTGGTGGCCAGTGCAACCTGCAGCACTTCCTGCGGTGCCGAGCCCTGTGTCCCTTGTGTGCCACAGGAGCCCTCAAGTCCTACCTGCGAGAGCTGCCAGAGCCGCTCATGACATTTGAGCTGTACGAGGAGTGGATCCAGGCCTCCAAGTGAGTTTGGGGCATCCCCCCATTCCTCCGTGGCACAGATGGTGGCATCTTGGGTCCCCGTGGATGATTTGGGGGGCATTTCTGATGTGGATCACAGCATTTGGGATGTTTCCTCCAGGGTCTGAGAGCCAGGAGGGTTCCCGTGATGCTCCTTGAGCATCATGGGTCCCGGTAGTGAGGGTGGTGGCCCTGATGTCCCCTGACCCTGATGTCTCCAGCGTGGTTCAGAGCACCCTGGCCAAGGTGGCTGAGCTCTCCCAGCATCTTTCGGCAAGCCCTTGGGTGCCAGGCGCTGGTGCCGTTTCTGGATGGGTGTGCAAACCCTGGGGGGACAGCTGGCCAAGGGAGCTCCCACCTGCGTTGCTGCTGTGCTCTGCACTGCGGAACCCCCAAACCTAGCAGGATTGGGCCAGCTGAGGTGGTACCAGCGTGCCTGCTTCACCATGGGAGGTGTTTGGGGTAGGGGGATCCCAGGCGGAGGGAGGGGGGAGAAGGAGCATCTCCTTTTGGGGTGGAGCCACCTCGGTGGTGCCTGAATATAGGTCTGACCATGTCCCCTACCTGCCCTGGGAGCGCTGGAGCACAGCAGGGACGCGGCAGTGGCTCACCAGAGGGGACGGTCCCTGAGGGTGGCATGGGGGGGGCGGGCTGTTGTTTTTGGGGGGCTGTTTGCAGTAATTTCCCCTTCCAAAGCAAACATCCCCAAAACACAAACCTCGGGGGTGCTGCACAGAGGTGGGGAGAGGACCAGCATCCAACCTGCTGCCGAAAGGTTTCCTTCTCATTTTGGCCAGGCTTTTTGGGTTAATTTACTTATATAACGTTGGCAGCAGCCCGAGGGTCTCGCAGGGTCCCTGAGGGCAGAGCTGGCGGGGTGGAAAGCCCTGGGGTAGGGTGGGGATGGGGGATAACCCTCTTGCCTGCCTCCCTGCAGCATCCCGGAGCAGGAGAAGCGGCTGCAGGCTCTCTGGAGTGCCTGTGAGAAGCTGCCCAAAGCCAACTA
The DNA here is from genome assembly GCA_013401275.1 of Pandion haliaetus. Lineage (NCBI taxonomy): Eukaryota > Metazoa > Chordata > Aves > Accipitriformes > Pandionidae > Pandion > Pandion haliaetus. The sequence goes on along the minus strand of VYZV01007837.1, from coordinate 145,731 downwards.
CAACAACATCAGGTGGGCCTGGGGCCAGCAGGACTCGGGGAGGGGACAGAGAGGGTGGGATCCCGATACACCGACACAGCTTGGCTCTGCTTTCCAGGTACCTGATTAAATTCCTGGCTAAGCTGACTGAGTACCAAGACACGAATAAAATGACGCCAAGCAATGTGGCCATCGTGCTGGGGCCCAACCTCCTCTGGCCGCAGGCGGATGGGTAAGGTACCTGGGTGGAAAGCGACGTGCCAGAGGGATGCTGGGGAAGGGGGTTAGGGGGGGTTCCGGGACCAAAATCCCTCCAGGAATAAGGCTGGGCGGCGGTGGGGTTGCTGAGCCGCTGCCTGCTGCCTTGCAGGAACATGACAGAGATGATGACGACTGTCTCGCTGCAGATTGTGGGCATCATCGAGCCACTCATCCAGCATGCCGACTGGTTCTTCCCCGGAGGTAGGCTGTGCCCCGCAGCCATGGTGGGGTGGGTTGGGCTTTGTGGGACCTCCCGGCCCTCCCTTAGGAAGGGGGTGCTGAGCTCCCATATTTATTTTGCCAGTCCTCTCCGCTTGCCTTGGCTTGGGCTGGGGCAGGGGAGCTCAGGCAGAGATCTGGCAAGACTCATCACAGCAGTGAGCCCAAGCCAGCCACTCTGGGACCCTCTGCGCTTCCTGCAGTGCCAGTGCCCCATCCCACCCCTTACTGAGGACGTACAACCCCATGTCGCCCCTTTTCTCCTTCCCCCATCCCAGACATCGAGTTCAACGTGACTGGCAACTATGGCAGCCCCATGCACGTCAACCACAACGCCAACTACAGCTCCATGCCCTCCCCGGACATGGACCACGCGGACCGCCGGCAGCACGACCAGGTGCGGCGGCCCCTCAGCGTGGCCACGGACAACATGATGCTGGAGTTTTACAAGAAGGATGGGTAGGGTCTTTGCAGTGCCAGGGTTTGGGGAGAGGGAGGTGGTGGCATTGCCACCACCCTGCAGGGGTTGGTGGCGCTGAGCTGGTGGAGGTTGGGTGTTCCTGGGGTGGGAGGATCCCCTGCTCTCCATGCTGGGCTCTTGGGGATGCTCAGGTGAGCCCGGGGTTTGATGCCTGCCCCCAGCCAGCTGGAGATGGGAGCGGGGTGGTCCATGGTGTGGCACGGGAGCTGTGCCGTGATGTGGTCAGGTGCCCTGGTATCCCCAAAGTCTGCAGGCTCTGCTCCAAGGGAAAGCTCCCCACTCCCAGCCTATGT
>VYZV01007837.1:119748-130943 GCA_013401275.1 Pandion haliaetus | reverse complement strand
CCCACCCCGCCCCTCCCAGCACCGCACAAGTCGCTCCCAACCAATCAGGGCTGCGCAGGTAGCCAGCTGCCAGCCAATCGTGAGAGGAGAGGGGGGCGGTACCTGCGCGGCAGGCGGGGGGAGGCTGGAAGGCGTAGAGGGGAGCCCCCTCCCCAGCGGCACCCAGCTCCTCCGTGTCACCCAGGGAGCGCAGGAAGCCCCGCGGGGACACCTCAGCCAGGATCACCTGCGGGACGGCACCCTCAGCATCCCTGGGTGGGGGGTGTCCTCGTCCCCCATCCCCTGTCCCCCCGCCCCAGCCTTTTACCTGCTCCGGGGGGATGCGTCCCTCCCGCGCCACCATCTCCCGCAGCTCAGCCACGGTGCCCAGCAGGGGCACGGCCAGCCCCACCCGCACGAACCGCTGGCGCTCGCACTGCAGCACCAGGGTGACGTTGAGAGCCCTGGGGATACCGGGGGATACACACAGACACACACACACCCCCCTCAGCGGGGAAAGCCACTGCTCGCCGCGCTCAGACCCGACGCTGCTCATGACCATGCCGGATGGATCCGCGTCCCAGCACGGCGGCTCTGACTCCAGGGTAGCAAACACCCATCGGCCACAGCTCCGGCGGCGGTGGCCATCACCCGTCCCAGTGCTGCCTTCACCTCCCTCATTATTTACCCCAAAAGATGCAAATTACCCTGGTCGGAGCCGACACCCCGCCAGGCAGTGGATGTGCCTCTCGCCACGCCAGCGAGCAACTGGGGAGGCGCAGGGCTGGGCTCACCTGGTCTGGCGCAGTGGGATGGGCAGGGAGATGCACAGGAAGGGGTCAAAGGTGTTGCTCTGCTTCAGGCAGTGAGGGCACGTCAGGGAGGACCTGCAAAACACGGCCGAGGTGCGTCACCGGTGCGGGGACGGCACCCCCAGAGTCCCCACCCTGGGACTGCAGCACCCTGACACTGGTACCGCATCCCACAGGGCTCAGATGGCCCCAGCATCACACAGGGTTTGCGCAACCTCCTGCCAGGGTGAGGCACCACAGCCGGTACACAGCTGCCCAGCCCAACGGTCTGTTCACTCTGAAACCTAACAAGGGTGCCCACAGTAACTGGTGCTAGAGAAGCCAGAGTGAAATCCCAGGGCTGGGGGGGTTTCCCACGCCCATGCGTGGCTGTGGCCCCAAACCACCCCCCGAAATCCTGCTCCCCCTCCCAAGGGCTCGCAGAGCCCAGGGTGTCTTCTGGCTCCTGGAGGCTTTGGGGTGACCCCAGCCTGCTCAGGTGGGGCTTAAGCAGGGACAACACCTTGGGGTGCTGGGAGGGGACAGGACCCCTCCCAAAAAGCAGCGTTGTGGCTGGGCTGCAGGGAAGAGGCAGTGATGGGCAGCAAAGGGCAGCTGCCTGCAGTCCCATGACAAGCGCCGGTGTGTTCCCTGGGGAGGTACCGCAGGCCCCTTGCCCACCCTGGCACTCGCAGGCAGAGGCCGGGGCAGTTGTGGCACCGGCTGGGGACTGTCTTACCAGCAAGCTGCACCCAGGGGACACCATGGTCCTGCCGCACTCCCCATCCACCTGCTGGGAACCAGCTGCCTGCCACCGCCGCAGGGCCAAATCCTGCACCCAACGGCGTGGTATCCCCATCACTACCTCAGGGACGGATCCTGCACCCACCATGGCTGCACTCCCAGCACTCCCATTCCCAGCCTGCCGGCATGGAGCCGGGGCAACATCCAGCCCTGCTGCCAGGACACAAGCTGTACCACACGGACACAGCCGGCTTCCCCAGCACTGCCAGCTCAGCCTGCCCGGTCCCTGCCGCGGCACAGCCGCCAGCTCCAGGGGAGCCCTGGGGACAGTGAGGGGAGACCCGTCTGCTCTGCTGGGGGGCATGGGGCCACTGAGGAAGACCAGGTCTCCCTGCCAGTGGGGAGGCTTCCCCACCTCCCACAGCATCTCGCAGGAGATGCTCCACCAGAGCCTGGCTTAAATGAACCTTTAATGCCAACAACCACCTTTCCTCTTTTCTTTTTAATTCTTTTTTATTTCTTTTTTTCCCCCCTCCTTTTTATTCAACAAAAAGGGGAAAAACAAATTACAAACCCGATCAAAATCCTGAGTCCTTGTTATCTGTCACCTCAAACAGCCATCAAGCTCCCCAGGAAGCAGCCGCACAAATTAATAAATCCTTTTGCACACAGACAGGCTCTGGCACGTGGAGGGGGTGGAAAATTAAAGCACTGTTTTTTCATACAGGGCGAGGGGTTATTTGAGACAGGAGAAAGGACTTGTGATGCCAGATGTGTCCCCTCACGCCTGCAATGCCATGGCATGGGGATGGGGTGGCCAGATGCTGGCCCACCCGAGCATCCCGCGTCTCAGCCAGACGAACATGTGGGGTGTCTCATCGCCCACATGCGGGAGCATCCCCATGCTGTCCTCTGGGGCAGGCTTGGGACAACCTGGATCCTGACTCTTCTGATAGAACCACTGAATGGTTTGGGGTTGTGAGGGACCTTCAGAGACCATCCCGTTCAACCCCCCCCTGCCATGGGCAGGGACACCTTCCATGGCACCAGGTTGCTCAAAGCCCCATCCAACCTGGCCTTGAACACTTCCAGGGATGGGGCATCCACAACCTCTCTGGGAAACATGTTTCAGTGCCTCACCACCCCCATTGTAAAATATTTCTTCCTTATGTCCAGTCTAACCCTACCCTCTTGCAGTTTAAAACAGTTGCCCCTTGTCCTGTCACTACAGACCCTGGTAAAAAATCTCTCTCCATCTTTCTTAGAAGCCCCCTTTCTATATTGAAAGGCTGCTCTAAGGTCTCCCCAGAGCCTTCTCTTCTCCAGGCTGAACAACCCCAACTCTCTCAGCCCTGTCTTCACAGGCGAGGTGCTCCAGCCCTCTGACCACTTCTCATCTGGACCCACTCCAACAGGTCCACGTCTTTCCTGTGCTGAGGACCCCAGAGCTGAACACAGTACTGCAGGTGGGGCCTCACGAGAGCGGAGTAGAAGGGAAGAATGCCCTCCCTCGACCTGCTGGCCACACTTCTTGTGATGCAGCCCAGGATACGGTTGGTTTTCTGGGCTGCGAGCGCATGTTGCCAGCTCATGTCCTATTTTTTCATCCACCGGTATCCCCAAGTCCTTCTCCGTTCACCACCCAGTCTGTACCTGGCCTGGTTGAACTTCATGAGGTTCAAATGGGCTAACTCCTCCAGCCCATGAACAGCACCGCTCAGCTTGGTGTCACCTGCCAACTCGCTGAGGCTGCACTCAATCCCACCATGCCATTGATGAAGATTTTAAATTGTATTGGTCTCAGTATGGACCCTTGAGGGACACCACGCCTTACTGGGTTGTTCTACCACCCACCACCACCAACCCAGCAGCACTGATGGAGAACAACCAGGGCATCCCCTGCCCAGCCCCTGCCTGCAGCCCTGCCTGTCTCCCCAGGCTGAGCCCTCCCAGCCCTGACGGCTCAGCAGCCACCTTGCTTTTGCCAGTCAACTGCTGTCACGGTGCAAAACCAGCTGTCCCGGCAAAAGCCACCTCCTGGTAGCTCTCCCCACCCTGGGGCGGTGCTAACGAAGGGAACAGCTCAAGGCTTCATTAGGGCCAAGGCGAGGCAGGCGGTGGGGTCTCCGAAGGCCAGGGGTATGAAATGCCCAAGGAAGGTGCATGGCGGGTGGGGCAGGGCTGGGTCTGCCCGTGTCCATCTCCATGCCAGGAAGTGACACTGGATGTGGCTGATGCCACCTTCTGTGCCCTCCCAACGACCAGGCACCCACCCGCACCAAAACCCACCCCGAGGGATGCAGTTCAGACCCTGCTCTGGATCAGTCCTTAATAAAACAATTCACCCTCTCTGGCCAAGGGCTGTCCGGCCCATCGCCCCCACCCCACTGCACCTGCACAGCCTGGACAACGCCACCAGCATTGCACCGTGCAAATAAAACACACCTTCATCTTAATTCTGCTGCTCCCCAAGCTTCCGAGCTAATTACCGGGAGCCCCAGGGCTTGTGACAGGGGTGAGGAGTGGGCAGGACACCCGCGCTCGCTTCCATGGGGATTTGGGCTCTGACCCTCCCTGTGTCCTCTTCAGCGCTTGCAAAAATATTTGCTGGCATTAAAGTGGAGTAAGAAATGCTGGATGGATGGAGCATCTCCGCAGTGCTGAGCGCTCCCTGGCTCATCCCTTCCCTGGACTCATAGAGCCTGGCCGCCTGCCAGCAAAGCCCCTCCAGCGCTGCCCGGGGCTTGCAGGAGGACGAAGCCCCCGGCTGGGCAGGATCCAGCCCTCCCCACTCACCTGTACTGCGCCTGGAAGTGGCTCTGCACGAAGCTCTGCCCGCGGGGATGCTGGGCGGCCGGTGGGGAGCTGCTGGCACCGTTGCTCCCATCCTCACCGGGCTGTGGGGGCAAGAGACGAGTGGGGTGAGAGAGGTGCCAGGGTGACCCCGCACCCTTGAGGGGTTGGGGACATGTCGCGGTGAGCCAAGCCCAGCTTCGGTGTCCCTACGGCACAAGGACAGGCTGAAGGTGATGCCAAAGTGACCCCTGCCCGGCACTGTCATGCCCTCCAGGGTCCCCGTGTGCCTTCTCCTGGGGAAATTTTGGGGTATGTCCCATCCGATCAGCTGCAGCCCTGGCATCCAGAGCTTCTGGACACCGAGGAATTGGAGCTGGAAACATATTTGATCCCGGCTGAAATGCTCCAGGAGGGAAATCGTGGGTGAGTCAGCTAGGCTGGCTTATCCACACCGCAGCACGAGCACCTCTGGCAGGGGAAAGCTTGGAGGGGGAGGAAGCTGGTACCCCAGCAACATCCCCCCCTCCCAAGGAGCCCCAGCGCCCGTGGGCACATGCCTGCAGGGTTGGCAGCCCTGGCAGGGAGATGCCCACGGCACCCTGACACCCACTGTGCCGGCAAACACACCTATGGGTGCTGGGACCGGCTGTACTGCAAGGAGCTGGGGCGTGGGTGGGCAAGACGGTGGGATGCTGCAGCAGGCAGGTGTCCATGTGTCTGTGTGTGTGTCCATGTGCCAGGGAGAAGAGCTCCTGGAGCGGGCGCGCACCCTTCCTGCTCACACCCGCCTGAGGCAAACACAGCTGGGTGCAAAAAAACCGCATGCAAATCACCAGAACCAGAGAGCTAAAAAAAGCCCTGGCTGGCGCGATGCCCTCCCAGGCAGGTGTGCCAGTGTGGGGCTGCAGAGCTGCCCAGAAAAGCAGCCCCACTGCTGCATGTTTCCCCAGTGCCTTTACCAGTGCCAAGCCCAGGCACAGCACCTGGCACAGCAGCCAGCATGCCAAACCCAGGCATGACACCTGGCATGGCACCCAGCACACCAAACCCAGGCATGGCACCCAGCACCCCGACCCACTGCCCCAGAGCTGGGCTTTCAGGGACCACGTGTCCGGGGCAGGTGGTGGGAGCAGTGCTGTTCCACCAGCATCCCCCGAGCTGGCAGGGGAGGCAGCTGTGGGGAGCGCTTACTCCACTGCCAACCCATCGCTCAGCCACCTCCCCATGTCACCACATCCCCATCTCGGCCCTGGATAGTGGGGTGTCCACCTCTCCCCCCACACTGCAGACACCTGACCTCTCTCCAGGCATGATCCAGCAGCTCCCGGCACCCTGAGCCACTGCAGCTAGCCATGCTCCCCAATCTGGGTGCCTGCATCCGTTCTCCCTGGCAAGTCCGTGACACGTCCCTGAGCAACAGCAGGAGCAGCACTGGGCCCCCTTACTCGAGAGAAACCGGCTCCTCTGTGGGCCGGACGCTGCCTTCGGGTGGGCAAGGAGCACTGCACGAGGGAGCCCTCTCTCCATCCCCCCTTGCTTGGAGCATGGGGAAACTGAGGCACGGCCTCTGCTCTCCCTGCTCTCGGCAGGGACTGACACTGCGGATGGTGCTGGCAGGCTGCCTGCGTCCCTGCCACTCGCTCCCAGGGCCGACACAGGATCTTTTCCTCCATCCCAAGGAAAGGCAGGATGCCCGGCCGGGGAGGCAGCCCTTGCCGAATTTGGGGGATGCCAGCACTGGCTGTGGGAGGTGAGACATGCCCCGCACCCAGGACACCCCGAGAGGAGCCAGGTCCTCTGCTCCACTCCGTAGGGAACAGGGACACTGGGACGTGACCATGTTACGCAGCCAAACCTGCCTGGTTAGGAAACACCTCCTTGCCTGCATCCTGCCTGCTGTCTCCCTGCCTGCCCGATGCCCTGGGAGCCATAGGGAGCCCCCATCCCTGCACGGGGGCCAGGAGCCACCGGCTTCACGCCCTGCTATGGGCACACGGAGCCTGATGGCAGAAGAGACGTCACAGAAAGGAGCCTCAGTGGCTTGGGGAAGGACTGGGCTGTTTTGGTGTAAGAAGAGGAGTTTTTGGAGGCAGATTTTCCTTGTGCCATCTGCTGGCACTGGGTCCTGCTGAGCCTGACAGTGTCCTTAGGGTGTGCCCAGGGCTGGGGTCCATGTGGTGTGGCACAGAGGGGACCTGGACTCTGTCTGTGCCCCACATGGCCCCCCAAATTCCCCCAAAACCCAAGGGGATGCCTCCTCCTCCTCCAGCCCTCCTGGCAGCCAAGCCTTGGTCCCCACCCGGGTGGCCCCAGAGCCCACTGGGCGCCACAGCTGACACCTCGTGGGCACCCATCAAACAGCCAGGACAGTATTTCCACCCCTCCAGCCTGCCCGGCTCTGTGCCCTGGACCACCGAACTCCTTGTCTTCTGCTCTCCACCAGCTGAGCTCCCCCGGTCTCTAAGCCTTGGCACAGGCTTGACCAGGAGCGAACTGTCCCCGCTACCCCCAACCTTCAGCACCTGCACAAACCCTCCTCCCCCAGCTTACGCTACCCAAAACCAGGATGGATACTTGTGTACCCAGCTCCACTTCAAAGCCATTTGTTATGGCTCATGAGTCCCCACAGGGCACCCCCTCCCCAGGGACATGGGCACATGGGTGCCGCGCAGCTGGCACCCCCCCAAAAGGGGCTGAGACCATGGTGAGGGGCTGGAGGAGGCTGAGCAAAACCGAGGATGCTGGTGGGGACACAAAGGGTCCCATCCCCGGAGCCAGGAAGGCGTCCTGGGCATTGCCACGGCACTGGCTCCAGCGCGGGCAGCTGAGGGCACCACCAGTGTCATGCCACAGCCCACGGCACACGTTGGCACCTGGCATTTACCAAGTGAGCAAAGGGAGCTGCCCGCTGCCAGGCTCTCCCATATAGCCTGGGGGAGCTAAATGCCTTGGGGCAAAGGCGGGCAGGGCTGAGGACGGCTCAGCTCAGTGCACAGACGGCTGCAGCCCACCAGCCAAAGAGGGCTGGAAGCCACAGGGCTGTCCTGGCCAGGGGCTTTGGAGACGGGCCCCGCAGCCGAGCTCTCCCATGCGGGTCACAGCTGTGCTCATGCAAGGCTGGAGGCTGGGCAGGGGCTGCCCGCGGGGTCCCCGACCCGCACCCCTTGGCCACAGCCACAATTCCCCACACTGGCGACAGGGAGGATGACGCTGCTCCCAGGACCCCCGTGCCCAAGACGGGCATCACCCCCAAAGCGGGGACAGCACGCTGCTGAGCCGAGCCAAGGCGGCAAATGCACAAATCCGTCCGCTGCAACAGGCAGCTCCCGGCAGGCAGGCAGGCAGGCAGCCAGGCAGCCAGCAGGCAGGGCCAGGGGGATGCCATGAGCGCATATGGATGGAAGGAGACTTAATTACTCCTTTTGCCAGCAGCAAAGCCTCCAAGCACTGTAATTACGGCGGGCTTAGCTGGAGGTGGGGAGGGATGGGGGTGGGGGGCTGGATCTCCTCCTGACCGAGCAATCCCAAGGACCAGGGTGCCCACACACTCCCAGCACCCCAGCCACCCTGCCGAGCCCCGCAGCACCCAGACCTTGCCAGCCCCCCCCCACGCACCGGCCAAACCACATCACCCACATCCCCACCCCATACTGGAGTCGGGGGGACAACTCCAGTCTGCCGTCTTAGCTTCCCCCGTCCCACACCCAGTGTGGACATCCCACCTGAGCCAGGGTGTGCGGCCACCCTGGCAGGGGCCACCCACCTCCTCAGGGACACGGGTCTGCTGGGCAGGGGAGGCAGCGCCCAGGTCCTCATGCATGCGGTCCAGCAGCCAGAGCAGGAACTCGAGGGCATCATGCTGCGCGTTGCCCCGAAACTGTGAGCTGTGCTTGGAGACGATGTTCTGCAAGAAATGGGCAGGGAGGGCGCTGAGCCTCGGGCCACGCTGCCCGACACCGTTCGTTAGCACCCATCGCGAAAACCCATCCCTGCTTCCTGCCCGCAACAGCGTCTGCCCTGTCCTCTGCAGGGACACCGTAGCCACCCTGGGGACAGCACAGCACGGGGGACACCAGCACACGTGGCCGAGACAGCAGTTCTGTGACCAATCACTGTGGTGTCCCAGCTTTCAGCTGCCAGGATGAAGCCAGGAGGGGACAGCTTGCTGTGGGCGAGGGGACAGGGCACACCTCAACAAACCCATACGGGCAAGCCCAACTCACTGGGACCCACCAGCATCACCTGCCTCATGCACTCCAACAGCATCAACTCGGTGTAACAGCCAGGGGAAGGCAATTCCCAGCGTTGGGATGCCCCAGCAGGCAGCACCTCTTCCCCAGGCCCTGCCTGCATGTGCCACCCCATCACCAGCAGCCAACCCAGTGCCTCCCCGTGCCTCAGTTTCCCCAGCCAGGCGACACTGGCAGTGCCAGCCCAGCCACCCAAGTCCCTAAAAGGGATGAGGGCTGTTCATACAGTCAAGCAAATGTGTGGCCCGTGGGCATGGGAGCTACCAGCCCTGCCCGCACAGGCAGGAGGAAAGCCCCTGAGCAAACCTCCTGCATCCCAAAACCGGGGATGCTCAGCCCATCGGAGCCTGGCACTCAGCACCCTCCAACTGAAGCGTAGCAGGTGAGACCAGGGAGGGGGACCAGAGATGTCCCTGATGGAGCCACGTGCCAGGGGGTTCCCACCAGCACCCCCGTGAAGGCAGTGCTGGGGAGGGGGTGCTGCCTGCCCTGCCAGGCTCTGCCCCTCCATCCAAAGCCCTGCCAGCTCCCCCTGCCCAGGGCTGCCCTCTGCTCACCCCCTCTTCTCCTTCCCCCGGGGCCTGCAGGGGGTCCCCAGGATGTGCTCACAGGGCTCCCTGGATCATCTTCCTCATCTCCCCCTCCCCTCGCCTCCCCCCCAGGACACACAGCTCCACACATGGAGCAGGAATTGGGCCTGGAGCAGCCACGGGGGCAATGAAACCACCGTGACGCTCCCTCTGGGCATCCTACCCCAAAAGCCGAGGTCCCTGTGCCATCAACGGCAGCACCCCCTGCCCCACAACTTCACCCGTGCCTGGATCAGGCCCTAAGGCTGTGCACTCTCTCTGCCTGGCCCCCACAGAGCCATCAGCCACACTGCAGCATTTTGGCTAATTAGCATTAATTTTGCTGTTAGGCGAGCGGCTCGATGCCCTTACAGGGGGGTTCCCCCCTCACTGGGGGCCACGGTGCGAAGAACGGGGCTGGGAATGCCGTGGGGCCGAGGCGGTGCCCGGGGAGGGTGAGCCCATCGGGGTGCCATCAGGTCACCGAGCCAGGATCGAAGCCAGCTCCCTTGCCAAGCAGGTCGAGGTCCCAGCGGTGCTACGTGCCTGGGTTTCAGGTGGCCCCAGAGGCTCAGCTCAGGATATGTACCACCAGCCCATGAGAGCTGTGTGAGCAGCTCCCGGGGGAGCGGCATGAGCCAGGATGGGCCCCTGATGCCAAAAAAGCAGGATGCATGGGGCTGGGAATCCTGCTCCCTGGAGGGAGCCCAGGGAGGGGGCCCAGGGAGCACCCCAAAAGGCAAAGCTGGGTGTCCCCAAGGACTCATCTCTGAGCCTGGGCTGGTGGTGGCTGCTCAGAGCATGGAAAGGACAATTTTAGGAGCTCAGCCCCAAAACCAGCACCGGGAGGGAGAAACCCCGACCATCCATGTGGATTTTAACCAGCTGATGCAGTTAAACCCCAACCATCTGTGCTGATTTTAACCAGCATTCCAGGACCTGCCGGGACAGAGATCAGACCTCCAGCATTGCCGGGAAACACCCTGAGCCAAGACTCCCTCCGGCCCCCCGCCACGCCGGCCCCATGCTCCCCATTCTGGTACAAGCAGAGGGAGCAAGGCCACCATGGATGTGCTTCAAGCAAAATGAGTCGCAGACTGGGCTTTTATATTAAAAATCTTATTTAGGCATATTTAGAAAAAAAATAAGATGGAAATTCATGGAAGATGCAGATAACCACCCCAAGGGAGGAAATTCAAAGCAAAAGCTGGAAGTTTTGGGGTTTTTTTTGCTCTGTGCCTAAGGAATGCGTGTGTTCGGGAGCAGAGGGCATGGAAAAACTGTGCCCAGCAGTGCAAGAGCTGGTTACTTTCCTACAAGGAAATTAAAGACAATGAGGTCCCACAGGAACACCCATTGCACCCCGGCAGTCCCTGCAGGGTGGGTGCTGCCACCCTCCAGGCAGGGAAGGGAGGCAGGCAGGTCTCCCTGCGAAAGGGGGGGCAGAGCAGCAGGTACCCCGGTCCCTGCCCGTGCAGGACCAGCCCGGCTGCCACCATAGGAGGCAGCAGCACTGCCAGAAACCCCAACCCGGGAAGGGGCCTGGCTTCCCAGCAGCTCCTCCGTGCACTTTGCAAAGTTTAATTGCAGCAACAGTTTAATTACAGCACCAAGTCCCTGCTGAAATGTCACCGGCGGACACATGAGCGTGGGGAGCTGAGATGCCAGGCTTAAAGTGCTGCCCTGTGCGCGACACCCTGTCCCTGTCCCCAAGCCGGGTGCAGGCCTGCAGCACACCGGCATGTCCCCGGCAGGGATGTGACACGCACTCTGACAGGGACTGAGGCCACTGAGTTGGGCTCCTGGGGCACCATGCCGCCTTACCGCACCATTACAGCCAGCATCCTGCCCACCCTTACGGCTCGGGGAGGGGGCCGGGACCAGGAGCTCGCTTGCCCAAGGAGGGTGAGAGCTCAGGGGAAGACAGCCCGGCCGGAGGTGGGTGACGGCAGTGGGGCTGGGGGAGTCGGGCAAGGCAGGGTAAGGTCCATGGGGAGGATGAGGCAAGGGGGCGGGTGATGTGAGCAGGGGGTGCCAGTGGGTGCTGAGCGTGGGGGGGTGGAGGT
>VYZV01007837.1:104507-118488 GCA_013401275.1 Pandion haliaetus | reverse complement strand
CTGCCGCTGGCGGCAGGCGGCATCGGCGGCCGAGCCCCGCCTGCCCCGGCGTACCCAGCATCGCCCCCGGGCACCCCAGCCCGCTGCCCCCAGCATCGCCCCAGGGCTTTCCCGGGACCCCTGGCCATGGCCCCCACGGCATCCCCCACCCCCCAGCATCACCACAGGGTTTTCCTGGGAGTCCCAGCCGTGCCCCGCCGGCGCTGCCTTGCTGCCCCCAGCATCAGTCCAGCTGGGTGTCACAGCATCGCTGTGAGGTGCCCCAATCCTACCACCTTTTAGCTGGGACAGCGGGACAACGGTCACCTCTGCGCCCACCACACTGAGGGTTTGGGCCTGATGGGGCTCCCCCCACAGAGCCGCAAAACCAAGGTCACCAACCCAGCACTGGCAGAGCCCGCAGGCTTTGGCCGCCTCCTGCCCACCCTGCACCAGCTGGCACCATGTGCGGGTTCTTGTTTGGGGTCCAGCAGAGCCTGGCCGGGGAGGGACGGTGCCACCTTCCTCCAGCCACGGGGATCACCACCTGAGCCCTCCATGCATGGCCGGGGCGGGGGGACACACAGGATGGCCGAGGCCACCAGGTCACCCCCCTGCTCTCCACCTGCAGCTCCGCCAGCAGAGGAAACCCGCTGTGGTTTTGACAGGCACTTTTCAGCTGGATCAGTCCTCTGGTCCAGCAGTATCTGTCCCACGGTACCACACCAGCACAAGGAGGGGGACTGCAGCAGGACCGGCCATTTCTGCAGCTACTTGCCCTCTGCTCAGCTGCAACCCAGCGGCAGCACGTTGCTCTTCAAACAGCTGCGGGAGACTCAGATCCCCCAACCCAGCCTGGCCACATGAGCCTGGGACCCACCCGCTCACCTCTGCCGATAGCCCTGAGATTAACTCTGGGATGGGACTGCTTTGACAGCTCCCACCAAACCGCTGAGGTAACAGCCCAGAGCCGAGATGGGGGACAGCAAGGCTGCTGCATGTGCCGAGGAACCTGGGCATGTCTTGTGCAACTGTTGTCCTTCACCAGGGCCGAGAGGCTGGGGAAGGATGGAGCGGGAAGGAAGTCCCTCTGCCAGGCAGGGGTGCCACTAAGTGTCACCTTGCTGCAGGGCGGTTTGGGGGGGTGGCAGTGGCCCCATTGCAGCCTCATGCCTCTTCTCTCCATGGGGGGCTGCCGAGGCTGATGCTGAGCTGGGGAGGATGTCCCTGGGGGGCTGAGCTCAGCTGTGGGTGCTGTGGGCTCTCTTCCATCGCTGCAGGTCTCAGCAGCATCCAGCAACATCTCCCCTTCCCCCACGGACAGTCTGCTGTGCCAGACAGCCACCCCACCGCCTTCCCTGCCCCACGAGCACCCCAGGCATGGGGATGAGCTGCAAGGCCTGCCTGGGAGGCAGCTGGAGGTGACGTGAGTTCAGAAGAGATGGGGCAAAATGATGGAGGAAGGGCCAGGAGGTGCTGTTGGATGTCACGATCCCTCCTCCCCGTGGGACAGGGCATCCCTGTGCCATGTGTGTGAGTTCAGGCGAGGTGGTGGCAGGGAGATGGTGACCTCCCCGGGGGACGCCAGACTGGCGGCCGTCAGCGTGTTGGGCATGGAGGAGGGCAGAGGGCTGTGCACTGCTGCCGGGGCCAGACATGATCTCAGACAAAATGCATCACGGCCTGGTGATGCCAACTGGATGGAGGGGGATCAGCTGCCCGTGGATCCTCCAGGGACGGCTCTACTGTGAGGGGCCCCAGGGTGCCAGCAGGCTCAGGAGCTGCTTATCCAGAGAGGAGAGAGGACTGAGCCCAGTTTTCCTCCCCACCGCAGCCAGCCCTGATGGGTACGGGATGTCCCCCAAGAGCCTGGCACTGGTGGGGGGCAGCCCCTGCCAGGCCCCCGAGGGAAGCAGCCCCCTTCTAGGAGCCGTCCAGATCTCCATCCCGGGGTGGGGAGGCTGCCGCCCTGGGGCCAGCCTGGGCACTCGGTCTTTTCTCTCCTCCCAGTGAGATGGGAATGAAGGCAGGAAGCAGCCCAGCCTGGTGGGATGGAGTCGACACTCCTGTGACCTGTGGGACCGGCTCCTGGGCTCGGCAGCGCTCGGACCGGGCAGGCTAGTGAGATACCGGGCAGGCTAGTGGGCTATACCGGGCAGGCTAGTGGGATGCCATGCAGTGGCTCCATGCAGGATCTGGCCCTGGAGAAACCCATTTGCACTGTGTTGGCTAGCTGCTCCCAGCCTGGCTAAGGAAAGCTGCTGGCACGGCGGGAGGGTCTTGCTGTCTTGGGCAGTCAGGGAACAGCATCAAGGCTGAGCCGAAACTCTGGCTACAAATGCCTCCAAGCTCAGAGGTTTGGCTCTGCACCCATGGTTAAAGCTCATTTCTCAGCATCCTCCTGGCCAGAGAGCTGTGAAATCCATCTATACAAAGCCAATATATAAAATGCTCCTTTTGGAAAGCCATCCTTAAAATTAGGTTCCCTTCTCCTACACAAAGGTCACAATCCATAAAGCAAAATCCCAAGCACTCCCTGGGACTCCCCGGCAGCATTATGGCCCTGCCGTACAGCCCTGTCCTGCTGCAAAACCCTAGGAGATGGAAACTGGAATCCACCGGAGCATTTGCATGAGAGTATGGGGACTTTTTTTTAACAAAGGCAGGTTGTGCTTCACTCAGTGTGGGAATAATGGAGTTTATCAAATCTAGAAAGTCCTTGGCTCACTGAAAATAAAAGTTCTTGTTTCTCTCCAGTTGGTTTTGGTTGGACACTCAAGCCCGGCAGCATCCCACACAAGCCAGAACAGCAGTGGTGGGAGCAAGAGAGGGAACACAAGTAAGGCTTAATGCTGAATTAAGTGGAACCAGAAATCCGATGCAACTTGATAATGAAAGCAAGGAAAAGCCTAAAGAAAAAGAAAGGGAAGCCAGAAAGTCAGAGGCAGGAGCCAGACTGAGAGAGTCAGGTCAGAAACCGGCATTTGTTAGAAGAGGATGGACAGAAAGCGAGACCTGATGAACATGTGGAAGGGAAATAGTCTAAAATGCAACAGTGAAACTGAGTCAAGTCAAAAAAACCCAAACTTGCCAGAATTAGAAAGTATCAGATAATGAAGCAGCTCTCCTGGGGACACCGGCAACCTGCAACAAAGTGCCGAGATAAATAGCACCGAGAGTGTCTCTGATTCCCAGCTGCCCCCTGCAGTGCTAACGTGGGGAATATTAACAGCACACATCAGCCAACGACTTAAAACTTTGCTCGGATTTTTATTTAACAGTGTCTTTCCCAGCCCCGGGGCACAGGCATCCTGCGGGCCAGCAGCGCAGCCCACCTGGCTCCTGGAGCAGGCAGGCAGCAGGCAGCAGTACGTTTCCAACAGGTAACACCAGTTTATTCCAATCCAAAGCAATTCGCACGCTGGAGTGAGTGCCAGGAATGCTTGCTACGCTAATCTTCCTCTCAATAATATCATATTTGCCATCTTCCCTCTTCAAATCATTCTGAACACGATGCCTTCCTATTCAGGCTAAATCAAATATTTATCGGCGCTGCAGCATACTGGCAGCGCTGGGTTGCGTCAGCACTTTCTCTCTAAAAATGCCTTTTTCGGGAGCTCCTGGCTGTCTCCAGCTTCTGCCTTTCAAGCTGCCATTTTCTGCATACCAGGCTTAGACTTTGGAGCAAATTTGGGGTGGGGAAAATCTAAATGTCAAATGGAAAGAGGGGCGAAAATGCTTGCTCGCTATTATGGAAAATTCCTTGTTGTTACAGCATGAACTGTCCCAGTGCCTTGGACACCAGACGGCTGGGATGAATATAAAAACAAAGATAGCATTGGTTTGATTAGGGAGACGTGGTGACAGGATGGTGTTAGGAACATCTCCTCTGGCTGGGCAAGAGTCCCTACAGTGGGGAGGCACTGGATATTAGGATGAGCACATGAAAAAAATCCTGAATAGATCTGAACTGATCTGATTCAGGCCCGGCAGAAATCCATTTTCATGCTGCCAAATCACAATAATAATAAAAAAAAAGAGAAATCTTTGTACATGCTTGCTGGGCTTTGCCATAGGACAATGTTTTCTTTATTCAAGCCTCTCCTGCTCTCTTGGCACGGGCTGGGAACATCTGTGCGCCCAAGTGGAAATGTGCTTTCAACAACCCCCAGCCTGCTGCCGGGGCTTGCGCCCCGCAGGCAGGTGAGGGTGAGCTGAGGGCAGAGACGAGGTGGGTCTTGTCTAGCTGCTGCCTGTCGTGCTGTCTGCACCACTGCCCATCTCGCTGCCTGCACCACCGCCCAAGCACCAGGCAGATCAGGGTGGTGACGTTGGTGCAGGGCTTTGCAGGCTTAGGTAATGGAAAGCACTTTCTGGGTGCAAGCAAGGGCGATTTGAAGCCTGCGGTGGTTTTTAAGAGATTCTTTAAGTCCCAAGGAAATTCGTAACGCTGGTCTGCTGACAAAATAAGTCCGATAATCTGATTGCATCATTATTGGGGCGATGATTATAGAATCACCAGCAACCCCTGTCTGATGGTGACATCAGATTTTGTGGCTTAAGGCGGAAGGAGATAACTTCCCCCTGCAGAAGATACCTCCTTATTCACCCTCTCTGACTATAATTAAATTATAGATACCAAACTAAGTTATTTAGTACCCCCATTAAAGATGCATGGGTCCTGCCTTTCTCTGGAGTATGTTTGGGGAGGAACAGCATCGAGGCAGGTAAATGCTGCTTTTCCAGGGATCTCGCACTGTGCTGATGAATAGCGATGAACATGCTCCATCAGTTTTGAACATGAAAGGCCAGCAGATAACCCTGAGCTGCAGGAAATTCTGCACTTTGCAGCAATTTCGCTTTGTTTTAAATGCATATGTATGGTCTCTGGCTGCTTCACTGAGCAGGTATCTCCAGGCTACTTTCACCCATTATCCCCTCTGAACTAAGTTGATGTGATCTCTGCAGCAGGCTCTGAAACTGTGGGTGGGAAGGGAGAGCTGAGCCCCGATACACCAGCAGCGAGCAGGGCTCTCCCAACCCCGCACGGGCTTGTGCTGCAGAAACCGCCCAGGGCTCTCCCAGGCGTCACGGCCAGGCTGGGGGAGCCCAGAGGATTTGGGTGGGAACCAGCTTCGCACCTTGGGTATCTCCTTGATAAACAAAAACAGCTCGCAGAGCTAGATACATTAAACCCTATGTTTGCTCAACCAGGAACCTCATTTTTTGCTGGGGGACTGGGAAAGCACCAGTTTGGTATTGGGAGGCAGGACCCCTCAGCTCATCTCACCGCTTTAGCAAGCAGCATGGCTCTGGGGGACAGGGCAGAGCAGGGAGCACCAGCAGAAACCCAGCTTGATGCAAAGAGAGGTATGTTTGTGAGGAAGGATGGGGACCTGATTCAGGTCTGATGTTAAACGGGTCTCCAGGAACTCAGCTAAGGGCCAGTGGCCAGGGAAGGTACGGCCAGGTGGGCGAGGAAGCTGTAGGTGCTCGAGGTTGTAACAGGTTGCAGCAGTTTCCCCCTTTCCCAGGGGAGCTCATACAACCCGGGACCCCAGCCACCTGCACTGGGCAAGGTGCGGACACAGCGCTCAGCAAGGATCTCCATAAAGCCATCACCTGTGGCCAGGCGCTCCCAGCAGATCCACAGCCTGGCTGGCCAGAGGTGCTGAGACGTTCCAGAAAAGGAGTGCCTTCTCTAGAGGTTTGGCAAACGCTGTTCTGCCTCAGGCTCTGCCAACCTTCAGCTCCTAGCCTGGCTGGTCTGGAAGTTGCTGGAGGAGAGCCGAGCCAAATGCTATCACTCCTTCACTGCCTCGCTACCTGGCAGAGAGGAAAGCCCAGATAACTGGGGGAAGCGGTCAGGATTCACATGAACAAGCCCTTAAAGGACCTGCAAAGTCCAGACTGATTGGAAATAGCACAGGGCAGCAGTCAAAGCCCCAGAGAGCGAGCAGAGATGCCTTGCTCATCGCCAACAGATCGAGGGGATGTCTCCTGCTAACCTTTGCCCCAAATCCCGTTGTTTAGAGCTGTGGCACTATGATGGCTTTGCCCTGCAATCTCCAGCAAGATGTCTGTGCTGTGACCTTTCTTGGCAAGGTCTGCGTAAGCCAAATTCCCCAGGGACTTGTTGCCCATGTTGAGCCCGGGGCTGGCGTCCCCCTCTCCTGCTGCAGCAGCACAGCCCAGCCGTATGTTTGGGCACCTGCTGGATGAGCACCGGGGTATCCATTTCCACACAAGCAGATGCCCCGTGATCTGAGGGATGTGCAAATCAACAACAAAAAAATTTAACTTCAGATGCTAGTGTGTTAAAAAGCCTTACTATGAAGCTTTTGGGCTGGGGACAGGAAGGCAAGAACAGTGATGCAAGCCTTTCTGCAGGGCTGTACGTCAGCAGTGTCTGTGGCCTGAGCCCAGAAGAAAGCAGTTCACAGATGGGGGATGGCAGCCAGGGGGTTGGAAGCCAAATTCCTGGTGGTAGGGGGCTCTTATCCCAGCACTGTGGTGTGAATTGATGGTACAGCTAGAAACCTGGGTCTCCTATCTCACGGCCCAATGCCATAAAGCTGATGACTGCTTTCACCAAGTCAGACATCACTGAAGTCTGTTTAACATAACTTTCTTTTTCCCCCCCTAACAATAAGGGTTATAAGCCATTTCCAAAATCCAGTACATGCCTGATTTTCACTGACAGTCCCTTCATCCCCTCCCCCAGCCCACAGGGACCAGAATTTAACTCCACTTTAACATCACTAGAGTCAATCAAGACAGCGTAAGAGAGCTTGGTGCAACCATGGTGCCTGTGCATTTCTGTCCTGGCCCTGGCCACTCCTCCTCCTGATGAGAATTCAGCTAGATAGAGGGGCAGAGGTGTCAGGAGCATATGCAACGGGTATGGAAACGTGCCTTCTGCCAGTGACACCCCTTTGCTTTTGCTGGTACGACTGGAGCGACATTAGCTCCCTTTGCCTCAGTGAAGAAGGTGGCACTGAAACTCCCCAGTGCTTTATGGTAATAGCGCATTCGTTATGGCTGATTCTGTGTACGAGTGTTATAGATCTCCATTCCTAAGCAGGCTGTTCTTCATGACTAATGATAGTGTAATGAATACATTCATGCTGTAAAATACAATGTGCCTTTCATCAGGCAAATGCATAATGGGGAAATTTGTGACTGCAGTTCATGTTTTCCAAACACAACCAGACTTCTGGCGGAAAAGCAGCACAAGTTGCTCTGCATGTCTGCTTCTTGGCGTTATTCATGTAGGTCACATCCATTTGTAAAGCTCCGGGGGCTCCCTGGGGAGCCCAGCCATGCTGGTGAGGAGTGTGTACAGCTCTTAGCGCTTGTGTGAGATGTGCCAGGAGGGGCAGGGTTGTGCTGGGGTAATGAGCGCTGACAAGCTGCTGCGTAGCTGAGCACTGCTTGGAAAGTAGATGAGTTTGCCAGTGCTTGGCTCAGCCATGGGGGCTCATCTTTTCCAAATGCACTAACAGACTGGAAGGTCACACAGCTGTTTGCAGTCACAGCCTATGTTGGTTATCGCCTCTACTTCCTATACAGTATGCGGGGCAATGCCCCAAATCACCTACCCCTACAGCAGCAAGGCTATGATGGCACAGCTTTGTGCATGGACACTAGGGTGGAGGGTCTAACAGAGAACAGTGTGCGCGCTGTGCTATAGGACCAGGGAGATGCTGTGCTGCTGCTGCTACAGCGTACCAACCGCTACCCTGGGCAGTGACCTACATAGGCTGGCTACACTGGAGCAAGCAAATTCAGCCAGTCCATGCTTACAATTTGAGCTGGTTTCAATAAAGTGATGCTGCTTCACACTGAAAAGAAGGATGGGCAGGACAGGACTTCTCCAAAGAACCTGTGCTCTGTTTTCAAATCTGTAAGGTGACAGACACAGGGCCTGAGCCTCCTGGCTGGCTCTAACAAACAGAAAGTGTGGTTTACAGCCTGTACTCTTAGTGTGCCAACTCCTGTCCTCCACAGAGTCAGTGGGTGACGGTGGCCAGGTGAGTCAGGAAAGCCTGTCTCACTTTGCTGCCTCCGAGCCGTGAAGAACCAGCTAGTGCAGGAGGAGTGTGCAGGGCTTTGGTCTTTACACCCTAGGAACAGCCACACTGAAACAGGACTTCGGCTCCCCAGTGGGTACTTGGATTCTCCCCCCGCCACCTGTAATGACATGTTTGGTGTGATCTGATGGGAATGGAATCACTGCTGATGTGGGACTCTGCCGGACAGTTATTTGCATCTCAAAACCCCACACTTCACCACGGGGAGCTGGTGGTGACGTGGGTTTTCGGGACTGCCTGGTTAGTTCTTACAGGCTCCACTTCTGTTTTCATTCTCGTAGCACAAGCACAAATGTTTTGCCTGTCTCTCCCACATTCCAGTGGTTTGATCCTGCCTTGCAAACCACAGTGAGCATTGCTGCAGAGCTTGTAAAACCTGCTGGAGAGTTTATCACTGTATAGCATCATGTCTTGACTCCAAAGAAAAAGAGGAAGGAATGACTTAATTCCTTTTCTAAAGACTCCATTAATAAAAGCAGAGACGTATCAACCAGAAGGAATATGACTTGCATAGTGTTTGATGGACAACATAGGTACACAGATACCCTCTGAGCCAGTCCAAAAGGATCCACCCTCATTGTGCTACCAGCAGCAAACATTTTTAGTGGCATATAAAGAAGAATAAGCAATCATACCTTTAAATTCCTATCCCCCATTGCCTACCAGAACAGCTAACACTGTCAATACAGGTGTGACAGTATCTAGCTGTCACTGCCTTTAAATCATCATCTTAGTTAACTAAAACATCTGTAAGTCTTAACATTAAGGAACGCAACATTTTGCTACCATTTTAATATATGACAGGATCCTCACAGGCCTTCAATGCCTGCAAAAGAAATATTTACTTCACTTGGACCACTTCACAGGCTGGCTGCCTAAACTGATCTTTAAACAAACAGTATCTTGACAGCTGTTGGTTTTGATACTAGATATGATACTGGGTACTCATTCTCAGACTAAATACATATTTCATGCAAATCTGCAGCCCATCTGAAAAATTAGGCCAATGACCACCAATTTGAGTGTCTAGCTGGAAACATCCAGGCATTTTAGAAATTACTGCACTCTCACTCTTGAAAACCAGGCCCCTGAAGAGAGTTTTGAATTGGACACCGCAAATGAAGAAGCCCTGACATCCTTGTATTCCTTTGAGAACATTGATTTAAAAGCTTGACTCAAAAGAGCTTCCCACATAAATGCCTGAGTTGGAGCTGAGGGGTTTTTCCTTAATCAGGATGAGACAAATTAAAATGAACACAGAAGACTGAATTTACACAACAAGTTATTCATTAAAGGAAGGGACAGAAGGGGGTAGGGAGGAGAAAGAGAGACCATGTGGAAGCAAGAGAGAGCCCACAAAAATAGACTATGCTAGGAGACTATCAGGAAAGGTGGCAGTAACAACATGCAAGTGTTATATCAACAGCCAAGATGATTTTCAGAAGTTATGAATCCTTTCACACTTATCTAAAAGGAACAGCAGATTCCTAGCCCCCCTGAAAAAATCAGACCTATTTATTCAGTGCTAGAAAGGATATCTGAAGGATCTGGTAAATGCATACCAGAGAGTATAAAAATGGTATCTCCTCTGATACTACAAATGCTTTAAAACAACCTCAGCTGTAAGAGGAAAGGATCACTAGGATCGGCTGAGCAAGTAGCAGCCCAGCAGCTCCTGGGACAGCTGTTAGTGCAAGGCTGGGTATTTCCAGAGCAGGATGGCACCGTCTGCACTCACACTCACAATGTACTTGTTCCCAGGGCAGATCTTGAGACGGGTGATGTTGCCACTGTGGCCCACTCCAACGTGAGTCACTGCACCCTCGTTATAGTCCCACAGTTTCACCAGATGGTCATCACCACCTGCACTGGGCACAAAGGAAGAACAAACGATCACACGGAGTTCTGCTGCTTTTTGCTCCCAGATCACAGGCATTCATTTGATTGAGGAAGGGTGGGATACATTGTCTTGGGCATTATTGCAAAAACTACTTCTTTTCAGCTGAAGTAGAGAGTCAGTGTCCAGTAGAGTGCTCAGGACCTGCACCAGCAGATCACGGTGAGCTATGGCCAGCTATTGGTACCAATAAAATCAAGCATCTTCGAAAGGCTCTTAACCAACTTTCGTTTAATCAGGTTAATCTAAAACAACTGGTGCTGACACCAAATCCGTAGTTTTTAACTATAGCTGAGATATACAATACCATGGTTCGTCTGTGCTAGGGCTAGGCTCCCAGAAGAGATGTCATGATGGCGGGGAACATGTGAGCCTGAGGCTGCATGGAGTGTGGAGTCATTCCCGCTTGCAAACCAACAGAGACTGCAAGCCTTCTGGAGTAGGGCACTTGAAAAATCATTCAAGTGCACTGTGAACACCACTGAACTAAATGAGGAGCAGGGCAAGGTGAAAGCCTGTATTCTTCCCTTGGAGACATTTGAACCTTGTCTTCACCTTTAAATTACATCTTGCAAGACTGAACCACAGTATCTTCCAAGCCTGAACTACACCTTTTTCTAAGTATTTTTCTTCAGCAATTCATTTTATTTTCCCCTTTAGATGACCCCTCCTTTCAGTGTTTTCATACTTTACTGAGACCCTTGGTTCATTGCCTTCCTTTTCCTGCTCTTAATATGACTTCCTCTTTTCTAGTTTCATCCACCCACTCACCTGTGACAAAGTATGCCCCATTTGATGTGATGTCCATCCCATTGATGGAACCTGATATAGACCCTTCCACTTCTCTGATTGCAGAGCCATCAAACACTTCCCAGTATCCAATCTAGAGAGCAGACCAGAGAGGAGAGCTCAGTTGTGCGTGAATAGCACACAGATTTCAGCACTGCCCTGTAATACAACGTTCTGTGGACGTTCATGTGCTTCATCACATAACAAGCTCCAGACTTTGTGTTTTGGAATTACTGCAAAAAGTATTACTGCAGCTTTGCTTACCCTTCTGTCTGTTCCACTGGTGATTATCTGGTACTCTTCAGGATGGTAACACACACATTTGAACAATGTGTTGGCTAGAATCATTTGTTTTCTTACAAAACGCCTGCAAAACACCCCGAAAACAGAATAGAGCAATAGGGTCAAAAACCAGACTTTGACTGTCTGAACTATATCTTCCTGTGCTATATACATCAGATCTCTCTTTCTACTTGGATATTTTCAGGTATTGGTCTGAGTTCAGGGTTTCATGAAGCCTATTAGTCATCAGTTCTGTTCCCCATCACAGCTGCCTTGTAAGACTTTTGATCTGCTGTCATATGAAATGAAATTTTTTAATCCAGAATGCTTTCTAGGTGCTATTCACAATGCAAAAATTTCCTTAACCTTACTTGCATATCTGCAGATCTGCAATAGCTTGATGAGAGTCATAAAGTGCTGGAAAATGGAACTAGTGGGGAACTTAGGAAATCACCTGCTCCACCCCCTTGGCCAAGAAGGATCCAATACAAGAAAACAACTTGAGACAAATGTTTGTCTAAACTTTTCTGAAAAGTTTCTAGCATTGGAGGTTCTACATTCCCTGACTTGATTGCTC
Organism: Pandion haliaetus; assembly: GCA_013401275.1. NCBI lineage: Eukaryota > Metazoa > Chordata > Aves > Accipitriformes > Pandionidae > Pandion > Pandion haliaetus. The sequence goes on along the minus strand of VYZV01007837.1, from coordinate 106,871 downwards.
TTTCTAGTAATTTTTATTTCCTAATGCTCTTTTTCCCCTCCTCCTTGCTATGTGGTGTCACAAATAGGGCACAGTGACCCAACAGAGACATTAGCAGCACTTCAAGTGCCTTGCAATACTTATCTGTCTCCTTACACAATATCCCAGACGATGCACGTTCCATCAAGGCTGGCTGTGACACACTCTCGGTCATCCTTCTTAATCTTAATGCAGGACACAGCAGATGTGTGCTCCTTCAGAACTTCCCCCAGTTTGTGAGTCCTCTCACCAATCTCCCAGACCCTCACCTGAAAATCAGCAACAAACATCTGCTCTTGTACCACCTGGTCCTGACTGAGCTCAGGAGGATGCCTAAGGCTTTCCTGGGCTCTTCTTTTTTCTTATAACACATACAGCAACTCAATCTCAACAGACTGTCTCTATTTGCCTGTGGGTTATTCATGCAGCTGACTCATAAAACTGAACTGAGTTCTTGAGAGTGTAATACACTTGGTTCAGGAATTCCTGACCATTAACCCCAAACCTTATTTTTGCCAGGTTCCCACTCTCTCATGCTTCAGTTTACTCATCTCTCTATCAGGAAAAAGCATCTAGTCCATGATATATTTCCAGTGGTGCTTTAAAGATCAAAGAGCAAGGCTGCTGAAATGGAATATAAAAAAGCTACCTGCTATTTGTGTTACATATAATGCCAGTAAGTAAATACAAAACAGGTCTTTAAACCTTTGATGTGAAATATGAGCCTGAAAGCACCTCTTTTCCCAGTGGTGGCAACAGCAAAAATCTTTCTGCTTTGAGGACTTGATCCTTCACACCTTGCATTTACTGTCCCACTAGTGCCAAACTTCATGATATATATTTGCTTTTACATTCCACTAAGGTCAAATCCTAGTGAAAATTTAGAAATTTAGACACTGTCATCAAAAGCAGAGAGAGCTGACCTTCCCCGTTTTCAGGTCTGATGCTGAGTTACCTATGGGATCTGGACGTCCAATTCCCACTTGCTAAATGATCAGAGCATCCAGACCCCTTAAGCAACCCTGAAAGTCACAGCTTGCAGATGACTGATTTTGACAGAACCATTACCATTTCAGAACACCTTTTTTTGTGTTCCGAATGAATACTGCAAGTGCTTCCCTGCAGTTCTCATTTCTACTTAACCAACCTTTAGCTTTATTTCTGTCTCAGCTGTCTTTTTCAGTTCAGAGATGAACTAACCAGAGCCTGTGCCATTCTGTGTGTGATATAGAATATAGGTTCTGTCTTTTGCATCCTCTAGCGCTAATCATCCAAGGTACTTAACTATTCTTTTATTAGTGAAGGGTTCAAGTGGCTCATCATCTCTACTGTCTTTATGCAGTGAGACAAGGCAGTGCTGCCGTTACTGCTCTACAGCAGAGCTGAGGTGCAGAATGATTCAGAAAGATGGTTCAATGATTAGGACATTAGCCTGAGATTTGGAAGACCTAAGTCCAGTTCCTCACTCTACAAGACTTCCCATACAATCTCCAGCACGGCACACTGAACACTTGAGATTAGGGTACACAAACAAAGCACAGAGCAGTTAAATCACAGTCGGGAATCCACCCACAATTAAATGAGTGGTTCTGAGTGCTTGCCAGGCTGCAGAGAGGAAGCCCAAAGCAAGGCAAGAAACTGAACATGAGCCTTCCAAGTCTAATTATTTATCTTTAATATAAATAACCCCCCTGTGTTTAAATTATTTAAACATTAGGAGGGGAGTGTCACTTTTACAGATTGAAAAGGGCCACAACTATATGAAGTGCACGGAGTAGCCAAAGTACGTGGTGTTTGTTTTGTATGGCCAGAAAAAAATTTTTGAACGGCACAGGCATGATGACTACAACATATTTTCTGATTTTTATTATTTGTATTGGAATGTTTCAATAATTGTATTAGAAACTAAGTTATTATTAGTCTTTTATTAACACCATCACCTCAACCAGATAGTACCATCCCAGAAAATTATGAAGTTACCCTATAGACACTACAGCGATATAAAGTGAACTTTGTGCTATTAAATGAATTCATACAGGTCCATTTGGACAGGACTAGGATTTCCAAAGCAATGACAGAAAGAAAATCTCTGCTAGAACACAATTAGACAGAGACTTGCAAACAATAACTAATGCAGATAAGCCAAATACAGGGGAAAGACAAATTAACAAAAAGGATTAAGAGCATATTCTGCATTAGAAGGATTTCCAAGAGTACCATGCCAGAAGAAACTGGGGCGTTGTTTTACATTATGCCCTCTGAGAGCAGGAGATTTGCATTTATCAAAGGCTAATATTTTCGAACTCAGTCCTTTGCTCAAGTGAAAGCTAAGAATAGCTCACTTTC
>VYZV01007837.1:87688-103255 GCA_013401275.1 Pandion haliaetus | reverse complement strand
TTTTTCATAGCATCACTTTTCTCACATAAAATTCCCCTGGTTTGGTTTCTATTCAAAGATTCATTTTAAGAAACAGTTAAAGAGAAAGTAAAAGACTTCTTCCTACTTCAGGTGAAGTTGTCACATTTATTTCCCGTATTCAATCTCTAAAGAACTTCATGTGTTGTATATAATAGACACAAAAGTGAGTGTAGACGTGCTGACTGCCCAGATTTAACATCATGGACTAACAGCAGCCTCATATTGTAAAGATGTCATTTTTTATCTTGCTTACTGGATGATTCCTATTCAACATCGCTGAAGGCAATAGAAACGATGGCAAAAGCTTGTTCGTAATATACTTGTTATACATGTTTGAATGAAAAAAGACTTGCAGCATTTCAGAAGCTATAGGACTCAATGCTTTGAAATAAGCTCTAAACCATACATCCTAGGGATATGACAGAATGTGAAATCTAGAAAGGTACCACAAGCTTTTGTTCAACTTCACCATCAATGCCCGGAAAGATGAACCAGGACAGAGAAAACTGGCACAAAAAAAGTGTGGCCCCTTTCAAGCCCAGCTTGCGTGGGTGCTTTATAAAGCAGGATAACAGCAATTCAAGTATTCTGAAATAAGCCAGAACAGGGAAATTATGCCTGTATTTCCCAAGCAGTGACATGCTCTGTTCAAGAGCAGTTGACAGATAAAAAAATTTAAAGATATATGCAAGCATGTAGTCCTGTAGTCCTTACAGTGATCACTAAATCCAGCTCATCCAGCTACCTCTGTGACACAGATGTGCCAGTCACCTATGTTAGCATCAGATTACCCTAAAGCTCCAAATGATTTACTCATTAAATTAGAAGAATGTGGATTTTTCAGGCTGGTGACAAGCAGGGAGGAGGGCATCTTGCATTGTGTGCCTTGCTGTATCTTGATAAGATTTGACCTTTTGTGCCATGTCAAGAAGCGATGCAATAATAACATGGCAAAAATAAAAACTTTCATTGGGATCAAAATCCCATTCTCTATTTGGAGAGGAAACAACCATTCCATTGTGGTTTTTTTTTAAATAAAGTGTCATGATCCTACTATACAGGAAGAGGGAACATTTGCTGTCTGTTCACAAGACAAAAGCAGACAGAAGACAGACCAGTATCTGCAGTATCTCCCGTCACAAGCCTAGAATTTAATATAACATGCCATATTGTCAAACATGAAATCATAAGTGAGGCTGAGAGACCCAAAAAGCCTCTTTGAACAGCTCTGTTAGTCAGGTTTCAGCTGATGTTACAGGCAGCACACCTCTACAAGCTCCAGCTGCAATAGGGTACACAAAAGCAGACTTTCAGGATTCACACTGCTGGCAGACTAAGTGGCCTGAGTCTCATAGCACCAACCCTAAGAGAAAAGGGGGAGGTTGCCATCACTGCTGTGACCCAAACAGAAAGAATTTTAGTCTTTTTATTTAGAATTCTTTCTGTAGATCGATTATTTTTCCAATTCTCAAACTGAACTGCTGCCTTCTGCTTTCAAGCAGCCGTTCACCGTCACCCTTGCACTTCACTGGTAGGTGACAGCATTTCCTGTATAAATAATCCTGTAAGGATGTTAACAGGCTTTGGGTTCCTGTTGGTTAAAAGGTATTTACATAAGTATCCTGACCTTACTGGCAGCTTACTCAAACTTCTTCACCAGCCAAAAGCATCCCAGCCAGTTATACTCACAAAGGAAAGACGATGTCATGGACAGCTTCCTTATGACAGGCAGTGATCAGCTCCTCTTTAAATGCAGCGTAGTTAATTTGATAAATCTGGCACTCATTTGTCCCTACAAAGACCTGGTGACCCTGACCTCTACATGTCAGGGAAGTGACGGCACCTTGAACTTGAATTTTCCTGTTAAGAGAAAGCAGAGGTTTGGCCTGACATTGACCTTGAGGTACTTATTTCCCAGCTTCCTTTTTGCCCTGACTTCATAGAGTCTTGACTTTCCCTGCTTCCCCAAAAAGCTCCATACTAGGCTGTGATGTCAATGTGCAAGAACGTGGTCAGGACTAACATTTCATTCCCAGTCCCATGTTAATACTTCATATGATCTTGCCTGTCCCACCTGCTACTCTGCCAGGGCTTGCAAAGGCAGTGCTTTGGAGACTTTGTTTTCTGGACCAGGGCCTAAGGTAACAGCATCTTTGTTGATATTGTTGCTCAAGTCCACTTAGATATCCCATATTCAAGAATATTTCCAGACAGTTTAGATCTCCTGGGAATAGTTTCAATTGTACAAAGCTAAGCTTGCAGAACTGTATGCTTAACTTGGCTATTCAAACAATGCAAAATAAGTATGTGCAAGCCCAATTTTCAAATCACTTATGGGGAAATGACGCCTGCAGCATTCTATTTTGTATGCAGAAAAGAGCCTTGCATGTACTCCAGCCACTTCCAGACATGTGCCTATAAAGTTAGCGGAGCCCTTCTTTGCAATCCCATGTCCTTCAACAGCCCTTTTTTAGATGGCAAATACTACTCTTTCTCAGCTGGTATAAATAAGCATAATTTTACTGAATTCAACAGACCTGTCTCACTTTGCATCAATTTAGAATCTGACTCCTAATGCCTAAAAGGAAACAATGGTAATTTAAAATGAACAATGAGTAGGGCAAATCAATTCTGTGCAAACACATGCAGTAATTTTCAGTCTGCTTCAACTCCATTACACTGGAACCATACTGTCTATTTTGTCTGCAGGATTGAAACACAGATTTATTTGGATTATGCCTTTACGTAAAAATGATTGGTTCTTATACTGTGACCCTTTGGGGAAACCATCACCTTTACCCTCCTGATTCTCCCATCTATAAACTCACTTCATTACTTTGTAGTTTGAGCCTTTACAGAGAGCTACAATCCCTCCTCCGGTGCCGACTATTAAATCTCCTGTCTTCAGCAAAAGCAAAGCTGTGACTCCCTAGGAGAAAACAGGAGTAAAACACAATTGGATGGAAGCATAGTCTCTATATTGCTGCAGCCACGCTGAATAGCACAACAGAGTCTCTATCATGCTCCTGATCGTGGTGCTTATGTCACTCAAATATGGCTTTATCAGTATTCTTTAACTGACCTAGGCTAACGAGTGACTCTCTAGAGGGAGAAGGGAGAAAAGAGTTATTAATTACAGGTGTATATGAACTACTACAGTATGAGTCTTTAAAGAGCAAGTAAATAGCACCATCATGAATCCTTCAGAGCAGCTGGGACCGTGCATGAGCCTACATATCCTTACCTCATTCCAGCAAGCAATATACACATTTTGTATTAGTGCCTCCACTTTTCCTTACACTGGTTCTTCATCTATCAGACATGAAAACAACAGAGGATAAAACTCAGCCTAAGCGTCCTTTCCTACAGCTGCTTTTAGGACAGATCTTCTGTGTCCCAGGCCTCTCTCCCTGTCTGAAAGATGCTATCCCATCTCCCACCTACTAGAAATAAAAGACGTTTGTTACAGAAGAGCTTTGAAAATTAGTCAGCCCATCATCAACACTGGTTTCTGCTATTTACTAAGATGAGTAGATCAACAGGAGGTCAGCCATTAGAAAAAGAAGAAATGCTTTTCAGTGGATAAAGCACCAGACTACAGTAAAAAAAAAAAAAACCTAAACACAACCAGCAAACAAACAAAAAGAGTCCTTAGCCACGCCACAAAATTTCAAGTATAAGAAAAGTCAGTCTCTGCTTCAGTTCTGCTACCTGTGAAGTAATATTACTCTTCTGTATACAAGACAACAGATTAATTCTTGAAAACCTGACAGACCCACAAATAGGCTGCAAGAGGGGTGAAACTACTTCTGTTGTGTTAAATCCTGATATTCTTACTCAGAAAAGTATCCCTACTAGCTTGGGGGAACATACGCATGGGTGAAATGGAAATGAAAAAAAAAAAGGAAATAAAGAAGCTTTATGCCATCAAAACTTGGATTGAAAAGTAAGCTCTGTCACGAAGCAAGCATGTACAAGAGGCACAGGCCAGCTGGTAGCTCCAGGCTCCCCATGACTTGTAAGGAGTCTGTTGAGCTTGACATTTGAAGTTGCAGTATAGACTCCAGCAACATTTGCCACTACCTAGGTTAATAAGCAGTATTGCCAACTGTTGTGATAGTACAAGCAGTTTCACAGCATTATGATTTTTTTTCTCCAAGCCTGAGCTCATAGAGCCATTATGTGAAAACAACAATTTCTGTTTGGTGGAGTTTTTTCTTGGAAAAAGAAAACACCTCTAGCATTTAGTGTTGTGAAAGCATGAAGAACTGAATTCTCAAAGAATAATAACCAAGAGGCAAATCAGAATAATTCTGCATTTATTCTTTAGGAAGAAATCACTGTCATGTGCTTGGCTTGTGATTTTTGAACAAATACAGGTGTCAGCACTTTATGATAACGTCTGACATCTAAGCAGCACCACCCATCATTCCTGTTCTTTTCAAGCATTAATCTGGCCTAACCCCACTAAATTTTCAGGACTAAATACTTTCAGAGTGTTTAAAAGAATGAAAGTCAGAAAGTATTGATTTTCTGTGTGGAAAGGACTTAAGCTGTAAGGAAGGCAAGAGAGGAAGTGAAGAAAGAAGAGAAAATAAAAATGGACATTTGAGCTATTTAGACCCGGATAGGATGTTGCAAAAGCAACAGACAAGGTCTGGGGAATTTGGAAGAATTACTTTGGTTCAGTTATCCGATGAAATAGAAGCAACTGATTGTTTTTAAATTCTTGCTTATACTTTTTGAAGAAAAAAAAAATCACCATATACGTAACTGGGCATTCCAGTGCTGGTATTCCAAGCAGCCTTGTACCCACCTACGCATCAGTTTAAGGACTATTTAGCTTCAGGATCAAATAAATGTGGATTGCAGAAAAAAAAAAAAAATCCTGATTTGTAATTTAATTGTACTGGATTTCTTCATTAGTCTGTCTCCACCAGTAGCATATCCACAGTCTCCTGTAATATCAGGACTGATCACCATGAAAAACACAACCTCCAGAGAGGATTTTATGCCATACTATCACAACACTACCAGGCAGGAAGCCAGGTTTCATGCAAATATTCTTAGCAAAAGCATGAGAACAAAGGCTTTCTTTTTAATTAGAAATATGATCCATAAGCAGAACTCTTTCTGAACAATGGTTTAAAAATTTTCCTATGAGGTGTTGGCAGCATTTTGTGAGTCCTCTGTTATCACAGGCCCATCAACTGTCTTTTGATCTACTGTTTTGCAGTTTTTCCTGTAAAAGACTTCCACCTCAAATGCCCTTTGAGTTTAGCATTATGGCAGGTGGCAGCATTAGAAATCAAACCTATGACTACGTAGTTTATCTGATTACAGCTCCCTGCTACTTGCTAATAAATTAGAGTTTTTGCAGCACTGCCAAGACTGCTTTGATTTTTCCGAGGTATTCTCTTCAGTTCTTCAATTTGAGAGGGAAGCGGGTATTATTAAGAGAGAAAAAAAACCAATCTTAAAGTGGCTAGGATTCATTGCTAGGCTCTCAAAATCATCAGAGTTTGATTTCAACCTTAACGTGGTAATTGTCTTCTTTCTTGTCCAGTCTGTTCTCTGAATCACCACGAGTAAACAGATAGATTTATAAATTGCACTTGTTATTCATGGAATCCATCAATTCACATTAATCATGCGATGAATACTCTATTTTATATACTGCCAGACCTCTTGTAGATGAAATGCAGAGTCTAATGTAGGAGATTAAAAATATCACCATTCGTTATTTACTTCTTACAAAAAGAAACCACTGCTTTGAAGTATGATTATAAATAAAAATGCTAGCAAAAATCCCACCTGCCCATTCCCTTCCCTGCAGGGATACTTGCTCTTTGTCCCATTCTCAGCTCTTGAAAAGTTCTTGAGTGCCCTATGAACTCTTCCAGTTCACCTCCTTTAAATATATATTTTTTTTTCAATGCAAATCACTCCAACTATTTCTGAAAATGCATTTGCAATTGTACATCCCACTTTGCATATGAACAGGTGCCTTATAGCTCTTCAGGCCTGCAACAGGGATAAAAATTAATTTTGCTGTTTATTCCAGTATTTATAGACATTACAGAAATGCACTTAAACTTAATTCCATGTAGATAGAAAACAAGTTGCTTCATCATACCAGTGAGCTATTCTGCCACTCCTCTTCAAAACAGAAACAGAGAAATCTTCAGATCACGTCTACATAATAAACACATTCTTATATATCCAAAGGCAAAGTTCCTTTAAGGTTGACCAAACTTATTTTCAATAAACATCTTCTCCTCACCCAAGCAGTGTCTAAACTCTTTCTTTAAAGATATGCTCATCATGGGGTGGCTGTGGATTCCAGGTTGAGAGTTTCATGGTATTCCACTGGCTCATAATTCCCCAGTGTGACTGGTGAACAAGGTTTTCAGAGATACAGGATAATGTTTGTTCACAAATATGCATCTCTTCAGTAGAATTGCAACAAAGTGATGAAAACGGTGCCGCAGGGAGGGAGGCTGGGACAGTTCCACCACTGGAGGCCGTATGGCCAACCTCCCTGCCAGGGAGTGGGGAAATGCCTGGTTAGGAAAGGCGGGGCATGTCCCAAAAGCCATGCTTTGCAGTGGCCATGCCTACCTTGAAACAGCATGGCTCGCTTCTGAAACAAGCTATGGCTAGAGAGGTGAGAATTTTTGTTGCAAGTACTGATACATGGTAAATCATCAAGAAAGAGACAAAAGATGTCCTGTGAAATACACACAGGTCTGCGGTGGCGGCAGGGAGCGGGAAATAAAAATCAACACTTCTCCTCATGTTACCAGTATGATGTACTAAAATGTGTAGAAACAAGGATGCAAATACTTTTGTTTTGATAAATGCTGTGGTTTTGACTTGAAAAAACATGTGCAAAATACCTCTTCAGGCATTGAAGGCTATGATGCAATTGGAAATTTCTGACATAAAACATTAGATCCTCGGTGTGTTCAGCAAGGACTTGTTGACAGTCCAGTGACAACGTATTATTTGTATGCAGAGATGTGGGTGGGTGGAAAGAGAATCACAGTACAGAGCTAGGAAGGGAGAAATGGAAAGTATGAAAGTGGATCTGACAGTAGCTGGAGATAAAAATGTACGAGTACCTTCTCACTGACTGCAACAATACAGGTTTGCCCTGATGAATTTCCCATTTCGGGCATTTGGAAACTGCATTGGGAAGAGTGAGGGAAGAGAGCAGAGAGGAAGTAAGCAAGAGGAGAAGGGATGATAGGGTTGAGCACGTGTCTGATTGAAAAGCCTGGCTCTGAACAGAAATGTCCATTTTAAGCAACAGGGTAGAGACTGGAGGGACTACTTGTTATTTCCATCCAATGTGAATGTCTCTTTTTCTCTCTTCTCCCAAAATGACCAGTGGTATATCTTAAGTAGCTGCTGTTACATAACACTAATAAAACAAAGTTTAGGTCAGGTTAATGCCTGCCAGCTCAGGTCTCATCCACACGGCTGGCAGGCAGCTGTGACAAGATCCACTTCTGGATCTTCTCCCTAGCATCTTGTCAGTCTCTTGCATAGCCAAAGGACCTGTTTTTCTTCAGCTTTTCATTATCAGAAGCAATGTCAGCTGAGACTCGTGATGCTCCAAAGGTCTCTGCCACAAACTGTGGTTCCTATGGATTTGCCTTATAATAAACCCCCTCACAGTATGGATTAGACTGTGGTCTGGCTTTAAACCTCTCCTTTTCTGTAAGAGGCCCTAGGCCCTCTTTCAACCCCCAAATTGCACGGCATCCTGCTAATGACCCTATTTGATTGCTTCTTTAGCAATGGTCTCAGAAGTATATTTTTTGTGAAGTTTTGTTTCAAATGCATTTGGCACCTTTCCCTCACACCTGAAGGCAAGGGAGTTCAAGACCTTGTGTGGCTTCAACCAGGTACTCTAGGCAAGGTACACGTACTGCTAGATGTAGGAGGACTCAAAGCATGCAAGCATTTAAAAGGGGAGGTGATACTCAATCATCAAGACCTTGGCGTAAGAGACAGCAGAGATCAGCCAGGACATGGGTCCTGCGTGGATGCAAAACCCTGCAGGATGACTCTAGAAGACTGACTTAGCAGCATACAGTACAGGTATACCCACAAGAGATCTAATGCATGTTCAGCAAACTTATGATTTCTATCAGGAAAACAAAATACACACAGTCTTGTCACTTAATACGCGCACAGAATTAAGTTACTTACATTCCTACAATGCAAGTGGGAAAAATAAGTAATAACTTCTCCAACCTTCTGGAATAGATAAACATTGAAATATATTTCAGAGAACCCAGTGGCTCCAAGTTATCCCAGGGATGTGGGCATGCATTTGTAACAGAAGAAACTACATTTTGAACAAGGACATTTGTGGTTTGTATGTACATTTGTTAGTACAAGCAAAGTTCAGGAGGTTTGGAGAAACAAGTCCATAGTAGCTTTTTCTTTGGGGTTTACTGCTGAATTTTTCTTACAGTTCTTCTTAGTTTTGTGTTTACTCTCAAACAAGATCTGCTTCTTTCTAGGACAGCTTCCCCATGGCATCTCTAACAGTAAGTACTTCTGGCACTTACAGCTGCATTGCATCCCTTGCTGCTCACTGATTTTCATGATTGCTAATAGAACCACAAAATACATTCAACCTTATGCAAGAAAGTTTTTCAGGGAACTGTTTGAATTCCTTAGGTATTATGCCCTCCGCTGGGTATAACCTGAGAAGCTACAAGAAGTCTTTCACAGCAACAAATAAAGAGAAGTCAAGAGCAAGTGTACTAGCTGGTGCTGGTCGTTTATCATTACAGCTCCCTGCATGCAGAATTCTTGCACAATGAAAGGCCAAAAGCTCCTTATTCAGGAGATACTCCTGTCTCAGGATCCTCATACTAAGACCCATGAGTCCCAATTATAGACAAAAAAAGCTAAGTTAAAAGAAATTTGGTGTTATGAAGTCAAGCACTCAGAAATTAAAAAGCAATAAAATCAAGGTGCCCTGTGCAACCCTGTTTTGTCCCAATTGCACATATGCATTATAATAAACTCTTTAGTTCTATTATCTATGCTACCTTTTTCAGTAAGACCTCTGCCTCATCAGTGGCAGTCAGAATTTCAAAAAGAACCTCCTGAAGGGAAGGGGGAGGAATGGTACATGGAACAAACACAAAAATCTAGGGGGTTGGAGCTTTTTTAAGAGCAATTGTAGTGTTTGGAAGTTTTTCCAAAATACTATTCCTGTGGCAAACAGTGGTCTTGGAAAATTTCAGACCAGACAATTTAACAAATCTGTAAGATCTGAACATAGAACCTTATAGCAGCAAGTGTGGGAAAGCCTCTCAAATAAGTACTTCTACCAGTCTGCCTAGGAATGTCCTCTGTCTCACTCCAGCTAGTATCTCCCTAAAAATCCCCAACTCGCGAACTACTCCATTTGTATGCTTATTTTTCACTTTCTATGACTTTTACCAGATTTAGTATAAGAAACAGTCTGTGGGATGACACATGAGATTCAGGTAAAACCCAAATTCTGAGCCAAATGAAATTAAACACAGCCAAGCTAACGGTCTCAGACTTCAGGATCAAGATTGAGGTGCTCGGAAAGAACTAATAGCACAGAAAAAGGGTTAGTCTGTGAATCAACTTTGTAATGACCCTCCTGGAGGTTGCCCTACTTTCAGCTACTGAGAAAGAGGAGGATAAGGAAAAAATTCAAGTCACAGAGCTGCTACTCACTGAGCTAAACTTCTCCTTCTGGGGCCCATAGTCAGTCATCAGCTTGTTGTTTGTATTCACTTTCAGGACATCACCGCTTGATGTGCCAACATAAAAATAATTATCATCATCTACCATCTATAGGAAAGCATAAAAAAAAGAGATCACAATCCAGATAGCAAGACACTTGTCCCATGCCTAGCATGGGGCTGCATAAATAGCTTCATTTCAGTGTATTGCCAAGATTTAATCTGAGGGGATACAGCCAATGTTTTCATCCTGTCACACTCAAAGATCCATAACACTGCTGAATGCAAGACATTTTCTAACCAAATCTAGATAATATTTTGAAGCAAAGGCGGCATTCTCTGGGTGCTAGAGCCTGTGACTAAAATACATGCTGCTTCTCTTCAGAAGCATTCAAAACACTCTTTCCCAGTGTAAAGAAACTCTGGGAGACCATCTGCCATGAGCCAACACTTAGTAACTTCACTGCCATCATGCAGTTGTAATTGGCATTTCTAGCATTACTATAAAAGCTCATCATTTTTCTCTCGTCTGTAGAGAGTTTCTTAGTTTAGTCAAATCATTTTGGCCGAAACTTACCTTAACACATGTGATCACTCTTCTCAGTTGCCCTGTCTGGCATTCAGTTGGGCAGATTTTCCTATTTGCTAGATCCAGTTCCCATACTCGAATGGTCCCACTATAAGAATGAATACAGTGGGATTAAATCTATGTATGCAGAAACATCCAAGTTTTTTCACTACTAGAAGAATTAAAAAGCCTTTACAAGGCTACATTGTTCTGAAATTTTAATAAGGAGGAAAAGAACAGTATCAGAGAGGCCAGAAGTAAGTCTCTGTCTGTTCCACTGCCTCTTACAGTAACTTTTTCCAGGTAAATAAAAACTCTTAAAGGTTTAGCAAAAACATATACAAGGATTATGGAGGAGTATGTAACAACCTTGACACTTCGTTTCCCAAAGAGACATGCACTGTGGCAATCTTAGTTCTTAGAACGGGAAATGAACAGTATGGGACACTTTCTAGCACAGTTTAATTGACAACATAGGAGCCAATATAAAATATTTACACACAGTCACCCTTACATTTAACAAAATGTTAAAATTCCAAAGACCAGCACTCATAACTCCAACTGCAGCCAAGAGCATCCAAAGCCTTCCCTGATTTAAAAGAAGGTGCAGGTCCTCAGCAAGTTCAAATGTCAGGCTACGTATATGGGGGCTGTCTCAAATCCATGCAAAATGTGACTTTTTGTACCAACTTTTGTTACAAGCCAGTGACCAATTGTACATCACATCTGGTGAGGATAGGAGATGATCCAACGACCTGCAAGGTATCATTGTTTCTACATTAATTAACCATTGTTCAGAGCCACTCATTGACTGCTTTTCTTGTGTAAACACTGGCAACTAAATATTTTAAACACTGCATGGGGAATGCTGAGTACAAAATCCTGCTATCAGGAACAGAAGTGACGCATGCGGGTCCCCTGTTTGAAAACATATTTTTATATGTAGAACAAGCAGCAATGCCTTAAAGGGACAAGCTGATGGATATTAGTGGGTCCATTCAGAGCAAAAGAAAAACCACAAGCACACAGTTGCTTAAGTTTCCTTGTATTTAAGTAAAGACTCTTTGTAAAAGGAAATAGGTCCATGAGTTCTTTCCCTCATTTCTTTCATCTAAATAAAACCTTACTTTCCAGCAGTAACAAATATCTCGTCTCTGCAGCTGGAGCACACCACGATGGTCGCATTCCCCGCACGGCGTGCCGAGGCAGGGCTCCCGCAGACAGCCTCTTTCTTACCAACTTGCCACACAACCACACTGCAGGAGAATGAGGGGCTTGAAATAGCTTCGCTTTTTAACATTACTTAAAAACAAATTACTTAAAAACAAAAGCAAGATGAAACCTATTTTCCTGTAGTCTGTTCCCACCTGGATGGACAATAAAAGTCACTTTGTAAAGATTTTACCCAAGAAAAGCCTTATCACAAATGTGTGGAACTGCAGTTTACATCCCCTGCTCCTAAAGCAAGAGTATGTGTATTTGTTGGATTCCTTCTGCTGAGCAAGACTCAAATCATATCTTAGGCCACTCATAAAATCTGATTTAAAGTAACTTTTTATTCCACTCTTAGTTCTCTGTGTGTTAAAGCAAGCCCTCCATGAAATTTATACTTCAGGGCAGCGCATTAAGCCAGCTAACTGTGCTGGCTCCATAAGGTTTCTGGGTGATGACACCAGCTTAAGAATTAGCTGCTCCCTTCATCTTTCCCCATACCCTGCGCTCTGCCCACAGTACCCACCTGGCTTCCTGTTGGATAGAGCTGGATCATTGAGGAGAGACATCAACAGGGGAAAAAGTCAGACTGCCAGAAGAGGGAGGAGCAAGTACTCCCTAAGAGCAGTCTTCAATGCCCTACAACTTGTTGGAAATGATGTGCCAAGCAGCAGAAACTGTTACCTGCCATCGTCCTGGCCTCCAAGTGACATGAGATAAAGGCTGTTTGGAGAAAATGCTAGTCCTTCAATTCTACCCTTATGAAGTGACAGCCGAGCAAGTAACTCCTTCCTCTGGAAATCCCACAGAATGATGTCTGCCTGAGGTGCAAAGAAGAAGGGGTCAAAGCCAGACCATTAGATATAACACACAGGATTAGGTATAAAAACTTCCTCTGTCAGGCAAGGTGTTAGAAGCAGCCCAGCCCAAGGTTAGCTTCTATCCAGCCCAGGGCTCCACTGACACAAAACTGCTTCAGATAAGGTGCTGTAAGAAGCATTATTCCAGCTTACTGGCTGAGTAGCTTTACTTCATTTCAGAACCAAAATTTACTCTGAGACACTGGGTATTTGTCTTAGGTTCTAAAATACTGAAAACGTTAATACTTGTTTCCTTCCAGGTGTCTCAGGGTCTTTTCAAATAGGCAAAAATTAAACCATAAAGAACTTTAGAGGTCTAAAAAGTCAGGTAGGTACGTGTCAAGGGCTTTTGAAAGCCCTAAACAGCTCTGAAAATCAGGTACCACTTTAAATACAACACCATTTATTAATTAAAGTCTAAGGAGATTTAGGCTGCTACATGTGCACAACACTTTGGATAAAAAGGAATGGAATTAAGAGACCTCTCAATTTAGTTATTCTGATCCTAGGGGGAAGGCTTAATACTTTACAAAAACATAAAGGCGTGTCCAGCAACAGATTAGCCACAATTTCCCATTCTCTGCAACGTCCTCCCACTGTAGGCATTTGTTTTCCAACAAAAGAAAAAATAAACAAAAGGTGTTCCCCCTGCTGGCAAGCCAATTCCAATTTCTTTGGTCAATATTACACAGTTAAAAATAGAGCATTATCCACCTTGAAGCCCATGAAAGTGACTTGTCCAGAAGCAACGTACACCCCATTCCTGGACACGACAACGCAGGAGACATTATTGGTGTGGCCATGCAAAAAAGTCTGTTTCTTACTGTCCAGATCTTGAATAACCACAGTGCATCCCAGGGGATAGAGAACGTGCTCCTTATCAGGGTGGCAGATCAGGCCACAGGGTATATGCCCTGCAGGAGAAAGGAGGGAAGAGCTGCTGTCTGTTAACAGTTCTGGGAGCTGCAGGCAAATTCTCTTACCCTTCCTGAAACACGCAGTCCCAAGAGCAGGCTGATGTCTCCCCAACACCTCTGCACCGGTGGCCTTGCTTATCACCCTCCCTAAGGGGAAATTACTTGCTCCCCAAAGTTTATCTCACAAGGAGGGCAAAACCAAGAGCTTTCTAGTTCCTTCCAAAGCTGTTCAGCAGAACCCAGCCAGATCATGGAGCAGATCCTCCTGGAAACTATTCTAAGGCACATGGAAAATAAGGAGGTGACTGGTGACAGTCAACATGGCTTCACTAAGGGCAAATCGTGCCTGACAAATTTGGTGGCCTTCTACAACAGGGTTACAGCGTTGGTGGATAAGGGAAGAGCAGCTGATGTCATCTACCTGGACTCATACAAAGCATTTGACACTGTCCCGCATGACATCCTTGTTTCTAAATTAGAGAGACATGGATTTGGCAGACGGACCACTCAGTGGATAAGGAACTGGCTGGATGGTCGCACTCAAAGAGTTGCGGTCAATGGCTCGATGCCCAAGTGGAGAGCAGTGACGAGTGGTGTTCCTCAGGGGTTAGTATTGGGACTGGCACTGTTCAACATCTTTGCCAGGGACATGGACAGCAGGATTGAGTGCACCCTCAGCTAGTTTGCTGACGACACCAAGCTGTGTGGTGCGGTCGACACACTGGAGGAAAGGGATGCCATCCAGAGGGACCTTGACAGGCTTGAAAGGTGGGCCTGTGCAAACCTCATGAAGTTCAAGGCCAAGTGCAAGGTCCTGCACATGGGGCAGGGCAATCCCAAGCACAAATACAGGCTGGGTAGAGAATGGATTGAGAGCAGCCCTGAGGAGAAGGACTTGGGGGTGTTGGTTGATGAGAAGCTCAACGTGACCCAGCAATGTGTGTTTGCAGCCCAGAAAGTTGACCGTATCCTGGGCTGCATCAAAAGAAGCGTGACCAGCAGGTCGAGGGAGGTGATTCTCCCCCTCTCCTCTCCTCTCCTCTCCTGAGACCCCACCTGCAGTACTGCATCCAGCTATGGGGCCCCCAACATAAGAAGGACGTGGACCTGTTGGAGCAAGTCCAGAGGAGGGCCACAAAGACAGTCATGGGCCTGGAGCACCTCTCCTATGAAGACAGGCTGAGAGAGTTGGGGTTGTTCAGCCTGCAGAAGAGAAGGCTCTGGGGACACCTTACAGTGGCTTAAAGGGGACCTACAAGAAAGCTGGAGAGGGACTTTTTTACAAGGGCATGTAGTCATAGAACAAGGGGTAATGGCTTCACACTGAAAGAGTGTAGATTCAGATCAGATGCAAAAAAGAAGTTCTTCACTGTGAGGGTGCTGAGGCGCTGGAACAGGTTTCCCAGACAGGTTGTGGATGTCCCCTCCCTGGAAGTGTTCAAGGCCAGGTTGGATGGGGCTTTGAGCAACCTGGTCTAGTGGAAGGTGTCCCTGCCCATGGCAGGGGGGCTGGAACTACATGATCTTTAAGGTCCCTTCCAACCCAAACCATTCTATGATTCTGTAACAACCCCATGTAAAACTCCAGGGTCACCTTTACATGTTTTGGACTTTGCTGGGCTTCCTACAGCTACGAGGAGATTTAACTGGCCCAGAGGTCTGAGCCCTTCAGCACAGAGGGTTCTCCAGGAGCACCTGCTGATTTATGGAGGCCACGTTACCAGTCCACATTGCCGTGACCTGCCTCAAAATAGCTGCAAAGCCACAAATTTCCGGAAAAGGCGGTAGGCTGGAGAAGCCCCAGTGCATAGCCCCCATCCCCGGGTCACAGGAGTGATTCTGACAGTATTTTGTGCAACCCGAGCTGGTTTTATTTTGAAATGAAACTCCTTCTAGTAAGCTGGGTAATTAAAAAAAAAAGAAAAAAATCCTACTATTCTACCAAACTTTTCCTGCTCTTAACTTCGCATCTGTCTCTCGGGATACTGGGCATGGGGAGCACGAGGAGGTGGCGAGAGGGGCAGGAGGGACCCCGCGCTCCTGCTGCTCCCAGCCCACCCCACGGCCCCAGCCGAGCCCCACGGCTGCCCCCCATGGCGTCCGTCGCTCCCCTCAACCTGTCCGCTGGCAGCCCGTACCCCACAGCTGCCCCCACAGCGCCCCTGCGCCCCGCTTCCCCCTCTCCCCGCCGTGCCCCTGTGGTGCCCCAGACCCCCTCAGCTGCCTCCCCGGTGACCCATACG
>VYZV01007837.1:71497-87501 GCA_013401275.1 Pandion haliaetus | reverse complement strand
GGCCTCTGAATCCGGGCTTGTCCTGCCCTCAGGGCTGGGGGACCCGGCGCCCACCGCTGCTGAGGCGCGATGCCTGGCTGTGTGGTACGGGCCGGCAGCCCTGCTCCGCCTGAAGAAGGGGCGGGCGGGCTCGGCTGCCGCGGGGCTCGGCCGCTGCCCGCCTGGGCTGCCGGTGAGGGAGGTGAGGCCGGGCCGGAGCGGCGGCCATCGCTGGTGCTGCCCTTCACCCCTCTCCCGGCCGGCCCCGTTTGGCCTGGGCCGTCGGAGAGCCCCGGTTTGGTCTCTGCAGACCCCGCTGCGGGCAACGGCAAGCTGAAAGATCTCTTTATATCCCGTCACACGTCCCCTCAGCCTCCCGGCCCCTCTGCTTCCCCGTGCAGCTTCGGGTTTTTTTTTCATTCTCCAAGAGTTTTGAACTTTATTCAATAATGGAATAAAGAGTAAGACGAAAAAGGACTGCAGCGTCCCTTTCAGAAATGGCAAAGGCGCTCATCAGATTACAGGCAGTGAATGCAATAAGCGCACTGACATCCATGGTGATTTATGGCTCTAATTGGCGGGGAGCGTAGGTACGCTGCACATACAGCCTCAAAGGGACTTGCAGGCTCTGCCACCGCATCGGAGACATCCATGGCCTGCACGATACAACCCCAGCCCCTGGTATTTTTATACATTAGACAGGCCCTGCTTGCCCTTTGCAAGGAAATACTCTGAAGACTGCTGAGAGGAGGTCAGGCCAGGTTGCTAATGAAGGGCTTTGCATTGCCAGGCAGGTCGTGCATCCTATACATCTCTGGGTGGAGAGGCGAAACAGCCTCTTGGGAAGGGAGAGGGACTCCCATGGGAAACTTTCAGCTGGACAGAAACTCCAGTATGTGATCATGGAAAGAAAGAAATACTGAGGACAGCCTAGCAGAGCTTTTTAATTGAAGGGAAAGGGTAATTGGGCGGTGTTCATTCATTTGAGCTCTGTGGGCGAAGGCCAGGCACGAGGGTGCGGAGGGCTGTGTCTCACCTCCTCACCTTGCCTGCATACCCTTTGAAGGCTACAAGCAATTAATTTCTAGGTCTGCCGCATGACTGCTACTGTGTGAGCTTGCTGCCATCGCTTGCTCCTGCCCGTGTCCTCCTGCCATCGCTGGAAGCAGGCACCGAGGCAACAGTAGCTCCTGCTCTGAGTAGCTCAAGAAGTGGAATATATGAAAGATAAAACCACAAGTGGAAAGTGCATTTGGATGTGGGGGAGGTTCTCATCCTGCAGCCGGAATTATATCTCTGTGGTCTACAACCCTCACGCGAAGGTTCCCTTGTCTGACCAAGCTACACGCACTTGTTCATATTTCATGTTTTAAAATGGCACGTCTCCCGTTGTCCTGACCCCAGGTAGTCGAGGCACATTGGTTAAGGCTCATACGTATTCACTGCTCACAGTCTTACATCAGCCCGTGGTGGTGAATATAGATCTTCACTTTAATACAAAAATGACAAGGCAGGTACACAGCTGGGGTGTTCTTGTTGGCTGCCAGTGTATAAACACCAGGTAGGACTTTGCTAATCACTGATCAGCAGTTTCAACCATGGACAAAAAGGGTCTCTTGCACTGTGCTGGATGGTGATCAGTGTGTAATCCCAGGGGAGTCCTGGTAACCTGCAGAGGCTACAAAATTCTGCGTATGGCTTGAAGGGTGGTGCTGGGCTTGGGACCACAGGGAAGCGGGGTCTGAGAGTGTTTCTGGTGAGCTTTGCACCTCAGTGTTTGGTTTTGCCTAGGCTCAAAATTCCTATAAAATCTGCCTGTGCTGCAGTACGGCTAGTTTGCTGTTGAGTCCCAAGCTGCAAACAGGCCAAGGAGGTGTGAGAAACACTGGACTGGCTCACCTCCCCTCCAGCATCCTGAACTGGGACAGACTGGGTGGAGCAGGCTGGGTCTAAACTGCGGGAGAGGACCTCAAATGTCCCCGAAGGCAGCACCCACAGTCCTGTTCCTGGCACTGCATTGCCCTCTCTCCACACCAACATGACAGCTGACTGTGGAGGGGAGGATGGCAAGCGGAGGTGCCTGTGGCGCTGTTGGCAAGAGACCACAGCAGGCAGGCCGGGGTGGTGGCCCGTGCAGCAAGAGGTCGCCGTCTCCATGGGCAGCATGGTGAGGGGCTGTCCCCCACGGGACCTAGGCGTTTTGAAAGCCCCACACTTCCAAGAATTGCACCTTGAAGTTCTCCTGGCAGAGCGGAGGGTTGTCGAAGGTCTCGCAGTGCTCCGTGTGCCCCCAGAGCAGGTTGGCGTCAAGGGACAGAGCTTGGCCTCCCCCTCCACCTGCAAAAGCAAGCAAGATGGTTGGGATCTGCTCTCCCCACCTTGCCACCCAGGTAGGGGCACTGGCCCAGCCGACAAGGTCTCTCAGGATCACGCCCATCTCCCAGTTTTCTGTCCTGTGGCCACAGCGCAAAGCTGGGCTGGGGCTGCCCTGAGCTGCCTTCTCTGCTAATCGGGATGTCAGCGTGGAGGCAGAGCTCCTGGAGAGCTATCTGCAGGGCAGCCAGTGCAAGAGGTCGCCCTGGTAGCTCAAGCTGAATTATTAAACTGCTTGGAGACTTGGAGAACAAGGAAAGCTCCTTGCATCCCTGCAGACAGGCTTGCCCTGATCCTGCTCCCGAGGGCTGGAAGGGAGGCAGAGGCAGCTGTTAGTGCTGCAGGCATTTCTGACTTGCTGTGGTCCTCTGCCGAACCCACCCCGGCACTGGTGGGGCACAAAGATTCAGACCCAGTGCCCAAGCCTGAGCTGGCAGACAGCTGGCATGTCTGCTCTGGGTGACCATGCCTGGCCCTTCCTTGGGCTGATCCCCACCTAAATCTCCTCTCCATCCCACACAAAGCGGAGGGAAGGGCTGGGAAATGAAACACCAGCACCAAGGGTGCAAACCTTGCCAGGAAGTTTGGGCTATGGTGCTCCCCCTCGGCTGGCAGAGCCCTGCTGAGGCTCTCAGAAAGAGCATCCTTGCCCTTGCGCAGCTTTGCACTCTCCTGCTAATTTGAGGAAGAGGGGGCTGACTTCATCCCCTCTGACTTTAAATTGATATCCTAAACCAGGAGGTCTTTGCCTCTACAGGCAGCTCAGATTTTAATCTGGAGTAGAGCCCTTTTCAGCCAAAGCAGCGGTGTGTTGCGGAGGGGTGGGCCACCATTTGGTAATTACCAATAATGATCCCTTCCCGTGACCCGGACATGAACATAGAGGCTGTTTTGGAAGGCAGGAGGAAATGCCTGATGGCCAGAAATGGGGAGAGACGGCCTTTCCTCTGTGGTGTGGGCACAGTGAGATGGTTTGAGCTGGTGCTGTGGCCATCTGGGGAGGAGCCGAGGAGGGATGCGGGAGAGGGGGAAGGCGACCGCTGGCGTGAGCGCGGCATGGCTTTGGCCAGCTCCGGCTTCTTGATGAACACCCACTCGTACCTCTCTGTCTCGGGGCGCACCTGGAAAGCAGGAGAAACATGGTGAGCCCTGTCCTTTGGAGCATCTCTCCATTGCTGGGGGAAGACGGTGCAGCCTGGCCAGATGGGTCAGAGGCCAAATGCTGTGTGCCAGGTCTGGGCCTGGGGCAGGGAAGGGACAAGGCATGGGGCAGTGCCAGGGCTGCTCTGGTGGTGGCTGTGGCTGAGAAGTTGGTTTTGTCTTTGCCAGGTGCTGCCGGAGATGGACAAACCTGCACTGCCCACGTTGCTGGGTGGATGCTGGATGGATGCCGGTGGGATACCAGATGGATGCTGGAGTTTGCCCCCAGGATGTCTTGGACCAGCTGAGCCTGCTCCCTATGTAGGGATGCCAGGGCTGATTTGGGAATGCTCCGTCCAGGAGGTGCCCCGAGCAAACGGGGCAGAAACCCACCCTGCCACACATGCTGCCTTGCTGTCATCCCGGGAGAGTGCTCCAAGACCCATTCGGGTTATTGCACATTGCCTCAGGGGCTCCGGGCAAGTCAGCTCACCCAAGGCAGGAGTTCATTCTCCATTTGCTCTGATCCAGCACAGCAATTTCTGTGCTGCTGCCTCCTCCAAGAGCTAAGGGGCAGCTGTGGGACCATGGTAAGGAAGCAGCTCGGTGCCACCATGCCCTGAGTTGTCAGAGGGGTAAAGGAGAAAGTAATTAACAGACAAACCCATAAGCATAAACCCAGAAGTAAAATGTGACTTACAGTGAACACAAAGCATTCCCCTGTCCCAAAAAAGCCCGATGTAGCCCCGCTCTTTTTCCTTTCACTCCAGTCAGAGGAGAGAAACGCCCCGCACACCTTTAGGAGAGAGCACAGAGAGCTGTCAGCGGGGGAGACGGCTGAGGCCAGGGGAAGCCCCAGAAACACCGCCTATTGCATGTGCATTCAGGAGGGCAAGGGTTCCACGAGGTCCCTTGCGGGAATCAGAGAGCCAAATTCTGCTATGCCAGCTAAATCCTGCACTGACAAGTCACTGGTGTTCTGGACATGAGTTCATTCAGCTTCAGTGCCTACGGGTTGATTCTGGGAGATCTGGGGGGTTGCTCTTCTGCAGCAGAGGTGATTGCAGTGAGCTGCGTGCTGGTTGATTGAGCAGGGCTGGTTTGGCTATGCTGGTGCATTCCCTGGCCCAGGCTTGGGAGTAGGAGCTGTGCCTGGCTCCCGGCAGTGGAAAGGAATAACTGTGTGGCTCAAAGCATTATATGAACAGTATTGCAACATGCTACGGATGGGGATCTAGGAGTCCCCTGTCCTCAGCTGGACCCTGGATGGTGGCAAGGTGGTCACCTGTTTTATGAGTCTTTAGAGAAAATGTGGTTTAAAATGGCAAAGACTCAGGTAACACATGTTTTTACCTACAAGGCTTTTAATCAGTCCCAAGGGTTCTTCTACCCATGGTCAGGCTGACCCTGGTGTGGACGTCGTTGCCTTGACCATGGCTGGAGGGGACCTGCTGAGAGGTGGGAACTCATGCCTATCCTTGGTACTAGCTAAGGAATAGAATGAGCTAAAACATGTAGAACACAAGGTTTTGTAAGTCACCTTCTTTTGTGTGCACAAGGCCCTAGGGGGTGGCAGGCAGAGTGTTTATCTCCTGACCATGCTTAAGTGTCAGGCTTGGGAAATCAGGACTGGTAGGCCAATAAATCTTTGGGATGCCTGAACAATTTGCAGAACTTGCCTCGGCTGTTTGATAAAGAGTGGAGAGGTAAAATATGGGTTTATGAGCCACTCTCAGAGTCCCCGGGAAGAGGCATGGCTCATGGTTTTTTGCAGTAATTTCACAACTTAAAAATATTGTAGAAGCTGTCCTTATTTCTCCTCCATTTCCCTTGTGTGGCTGCTCTTGCAATCAGTGAGAGATCCTTGCATTTAATGCATTGAAAGCAAGGCCTGGCTCAGGCAAAGCATCTGCTGACTTCAGGAAAATCTGCCTAGCAAGGACTTCATGATTTAGTCTGTATTTGCAGTAAAAGAATATCACTCATGGCCTCTCTCCATCTCACTGACTCTTCCTCTGTTTCCCCCCAGCAGCACCCTTTAGACCAGCCTGTGTCTAAGGTGGCTTTTGGTGCCAGAGGTGCAGTTTGTTCTCTGCTGGGAACTGGGACAGACCCCAGGGCACGGCAGGAGAGGGATCATGCAGCCCTGTGGCTGCTCCAAGAAATGCCAGTGGCATTAACCACCCTGTCCCCTTCCCCACATCGGCACCAGCGCAGCCCACTTGTCTGCTTGGGAAATACTTACCTCCCCTTCTGTTGTTTTTATGAGCAGCACCGTTGGTTCGTAGCCTTCACAGCACGTGTAAAACCTGCAGAGATGAACAAGGAGGCTGGGTCGGTGGGGGTCTGAGACCCAGGAGCAGCATGCCATGCGGACAGCCCGGGTGCGCGGTGAGCACGAGGCTGTGAAGGACAGTGGAGAGTGGTGGTGGCTCTTCTCAGCCTGTTGCTGTGCCAGCAGCTGGCCCGAGGGAGCTCATGGAAGGACAGCAGCAGAGACTCATAATCATGTAGCTTGAGCAGCTTCAGTGTTTGTGCAGGAACGGAGGGAGTTGGCTTATGGGACTTCGAAGCAGGTAATAGTTCAAATAAATCCAAACACTAAATCCTTCCACACTGTCCTCAGGGACCAGGCTGGGAGGGATGCTTCATGCGGGGAGTTTACCAAACAAGCTTGCTTTTAATCTGAATGTGTTTCGTAATCTGAGCTCTGCACCCCGTTGCTGCCTTGGAAAGGTGCAGGGCTGTGCTTCCCAGGATGGGGCTGCACCACTGTGCCACAAGGTGCCTGCTCACCTCTCATGGGCTGGGGGAGCATGTTCGTGGTGCTAATGGAGGCATTACCATCACGGCCCCATCTTTAAACACTGCCCTGACAACCATGGAGGCACGGGCAGCATCCAGTCCCTGGAGAGCCCAGCATCCCTTCCCGGTTGGTAGTGAGCTCCATCTCAGTAGAGAAACACCCTGGCACTGAGCGTTGCGGGGATGTCCCTGCTTCCCACCACACCCTTCACTGCCATGGCAGTGAGTGTCACTGGGCTCTGGGTAGTCTCCAGCGCTGACACCGGTCTTTCTACTGCAATTTTGGGCATTGGCCATGACAGCTGGTCTCTCTTAACTTGCGTTTAGAGGGTTTGATGTCTTCCCCATTGCCGGATGCACCCACATGTTGTCTGCCCCTGCCCTGAGCTCTGCCTGCTCTCCTGAGTGCAATCTCTCAGCTTAACATGCTTCTACAGAGGAGCAGGTTTGGGTATCTTGCCTGAAAACATTCATGCAAAGGCAGCCTCAGCCCACTGGAAGGCTTTTGCTGCTTCACGGCTTGGAAAGTCAATGGCAATCTTGTTTTCCAGCTGTTTTGAGCTGCAGCACTGACTGCAGTGTCCAGCAGTCGCCCTGTGTTTTGTGCCACTGGGCGGGAACTGGAGTCCTGGGGATGACCTGCTGGCTGGACCTGGCCAACTGTAGCATGCCCAGCACAACGTGGCACATGGGGACATCCCCCTGCACAGCATATCCGCAGGGCTCTATGTTCCCCATGCAGTGCCAAGTTGCTGATTGCCACCTGACTGAGCATCAGCCCTCTCCCTCACAGCCAGCGCGGGCCCAGACCACACTCAAGTTCTTGACTTGAGCCCATTAGAGTCCCCAGGAGACCTCAGGTGTACCCCATGGACACTACATGTTGCTCCTTTCTACACCACCAACCTCTCCCCAGTTTTAAGCCTGGCCCACCCGACCTGATGTGACCTGACGGGGAGACGAAGCTTTACCTCTGCAGGCTGCACCCATCTTCCGAGGTGGAGAAGAGCAGCAGTGGGGGGAAGAGGGAGAAGCGCTCAGGGATCCAGGACCAGATGATGCGCATCTCCTGAGCTGTTACAATGCTGGAGCTGAAGTTCTGCATGTCCACGGCCAGGTGGAAGGACTGCCTGTGTGAGGGAGGACATCCATTACTGCCAAGCTGGGGTGCCTGTCTGCTTTTAGGGGTGCAGACCCTGTGCATCAGGTTTTGTCATGCTTTTTGCATCGTGAGATTTTTGTTAACATTGCTAGCTCTAACTGTACAATGCCTCCTAACAGGGTCCCTCGTGAGAAGCAGTGAGGCACCCCGCATAGCCAAAGCTACGGGAGATGCCTGAAGCTCCCCCCATGTTGTATCTTTGCTGTAACTCATATTTTGTCTGCTTAGCCCCAAGAGCTGGCAAACAGAGATGTCTCTTTACCTCCTCTGCACCATGGTTATGCCCCTCTCCATTAACGCCTTCCTGTTGGCCATCTGGAGAAGCCAGATTTCCTTGCGGGAGAACAGCCGGATGCCAAAGGCTCTCTCTAGGAGTTTGTCAACAGTCATGTGCTCAGCAATGTTCTGCACGAAAGCCTGCAGGTCTGCCTTGATGTCAGTCCCCTCCAGCTCAGCGGAGGTCACCGAGAGCTTGTACTGCTTCAGCAAGGCCAGAGCAATGCGGTAGAGGACCTTCTGCCCCTCCAGCAGGTAGACATCAAAGACGCGGATGGCATAATTGAAGGGGAGGTCATGAAAGAGCCACGATAACCATTCGGAGTAGACCTCAAAGACATTCTCAGAGGTGCTGGCTATGAGTTTGTGAGCTGCTGGGCAGTGCTTGTTGGCCAGATCCCCAAAAGTCATGCAGGAGGCCTGGTGGGCCAGGAAGGACTGGTCAATGTAGCTGGTGTGGGGAGCATTACTGGCGATGAGGCGAGAGATATTCTCGAAGCACTGAGCTTCGTCTTCACTGTAATGCAGCAGCAGAGCCGCCAGAGAGGGGAGGATTGGGCTGTAGGTTATGTCAGGGAAAAGGTTGCCGATGCAGATGAGGATCTTCTTCAAGGCGGTGACCCCTTCCAGGTTGAGGCAGTACGTGGGCATGGAGCATCCTTCCAGGAACTCGGGCAAAGGGTGGGAGCTCACACTCGGCTTCCCAAAGAGCCGACTCGCCACGTCCCTGTAGACGAGAGCATCTGGGGTGACGAGCCGGCAGGCAACCTGCTGGATGAGCTGGTGGTAGACCTGAGCTCTCAGAGCACGGCTCGCTGCCCAGTAGCCTTCTCTTGCCAGCTTCTTTAGCTCCTTCAGGGGCCTGCTGAGGATGTCTCGGGGCACATGTGCCTGTTGCTCTGGGTCTGGCATCCTGTCCCAATCCACAAACTGTCCACAGCCCAGACAAGAGGAGGCATCGATGTCCCAGGTGTCAGCCTCGGACGTGATCCTGATGGTGACTGGAGATGAGCCAAACATCTCTGTAGGAGAAAGACCTTTTATTCAACATGCTTCACCACCCCAGCTGACAGCGTTTCACTCTGGCTGATGACACTTTGAAGCCTTACAGCAACATCTTGTATTTCAATAGTTACTCTCCCCCCTGCAAAGGGAGGGTTTTCAGAAGGCTTTGCCTGGCTGGAGCTGCTCACTTTGCCCTCTCACCTGCTCACATTGGCTCAGGCCCCTGGTGAAACTGCTGTCCACGGGCTCAGGGAAGCATGGGCTAGGTACCAGCTGGGTGTCAGGGCTGCTTCTCCACACCGTGAGGGGCTTTGCAGCCCGCAAAAAGCTCCTGACTTCCCAGCCTGTGACCTGCCAAGAGGGAGGTGCAGAGAGTAGGGACACAGTCCCTGTCCCTGGGGATGACCATGGGACAGCAGCGTTACACCACTGAGGATAATGGGCAGCTCAGTCCCAGCCCAGCTCTGCAGGGGTGAGGAGGGACCTCACGGGCGGTGGGGGCCCAAGCGATGCTGAGGCTCAGAGGCACCATTTGCGGTGTGTCCCCTCCCAAGGACAGAGCGAGGCAGGAGGCAATGTTCTGTCCGGGTCTGGCAGCCCAGGACCAGGCTGCTACGAGCCCAGACGGAGCAAGCAAAGCTGGCCTCAGGCGTTTGCCCTCCCTCTTACTGCCTCCTGCCAAAGTCTCCTGCAAAAGTCTCCCGACGCCTCCAGCCGCTCGGGTGCCAGAGAGAAGGTGCAAGGAGAAGGTGCTGCAGCGAAAGGGGCTCCCCAAAGGTGCGGGGATGGCCGGTGGGGTGCCAAAGGGTCCCGGTTTCCTGCGTGCCCCCATGCACCTGGAGAGACCCCGGCCAGGGGACCGCACGCAGAGGCTGGCAAGCACCTGGGAAGCCCCTTGGAGACAGAAGGTCCCCGGAGGACCCTCGGGGGAGGCTCCTGCACACAGCACTGTGGCTGGGCTCTGGCAGCTGCCAGCTCTGTGCTGGGAAGAGCAGAGTTTGAGCTCCTCCTAGAGAGAAGCGAGCGGCATTTTCTCTGGGGCTGCAAGAGAGCTCAGCTCCAAACCCTGTGCAAGCAGACGGGAGTTGTCTCCACGTAGGCGAGTTCTGCTGGGCGGTCATTAATTGGCAAGGATAAAGTCGATTAGTGCACACATTAATTCTCTGATGTATTTACCTTGCATGTGCTCAGTTAGACTGGGGAGTCTAGGATGGATTTGCACCGAGCCAAACCTCTCTGCTCAGGCCGCACGGGGACCCGGGAGGACAGCACGGTCCCAGTCCCATGTGCTGTGTGCATGGCAGCACATGGTGGCATGCTGAGAGGGTCCAGGTGCCCGGGCTGCTCCCAGGCTGGGTCCGGTTCTGGCTCCTGCTCTCCAGTTCAGTTTGGCCCCTGCTCAAGTTCAGCAAAACCAGCAGATCAGGTTCGGTTCTGGGTCAGGGAAAAGGCAGCTGTTTTAACCAGTTGCTGCTCAGCCTGACTCCCTGCTTTGAAGACAGACAGACCCCGAGTACAGTCACGCAGGCTTCTAGCCATAGAAGCCAGGCTAAAACAAACATTGGGTTTGAAGCGGGGCTGTTTGCACTGCTGTGGTCCCCAAATTCACCTTGTCTGCTGCCCTGCCCGAAGTACTGAGGAGCATCAACCCGAGCCCACCTGGCTGCCAGTGCCCTGGCCCAGGGCGGGGGCTGCTGGCACCACCTCTGCCTGCCCCGGGACATGCCAGCAGCACTGGGGAGTGAAATGTGGGTCTGCTCCAGCCCCTCTCCTCTGCTGGATGTAGCCCTGGCACGAGCAGGGCCAGTGTGAGCCTCCTGCACCTTTCCCAGCGCGAGATGTGCGGCTGTCCCCGGCTACAGCTCACTCACCTTCCCCAGTGCCCGTGTTATCGCCCTCGGCCAGCTCGGCCACGGGGAAGCCGCCGGCCGCCCCCCCAGCGGAGTGGGCCAGGCTGAACCCCACCTGCAGCATGTGCCCAGGGTCCGGTGCACCCCGCAGCCGGGTCTCCTCTGCCCCTGTCACCTGCCCTGACTTTTAAGGGGAGTGCCAGCCCGCCTGCACAGGAGGTTTATTTAGTGTAAATAGGGTGAGGGGTGGAGCAGCTCCTGTGCCCGCATCGCCCCTTCCTGCCCCAATTCTGCACCGAGGCTGGGGAGGGGGACGTAAACACCCCGTGGGAGGAGATAGCCATCAAACCAGCAACACAACCATTAAACCTAATCATTTATTTTCCCAAGGATAACCTTCATTTTCCCACTCTGGGGTTCACTCCCTTCGCCAGCGTCACGAGGCAAGGAGGGTGCCGCGGGGGTGAGGGAGGGCTGGGACTGCTGCGGCCATCGCCTGTCCTTGAATGAAGGAAACATCAACACAGCGAGTGGGTTTGCAACTGCTTCCTGCTGGATAGTCCCAGGGGAGTTGGAAAGAGAAGCACACGAGCAGCAAGTGCCGGGAGCCGGGTGACAATGGAGAGACTGGGGCCACAAGGAGTGAATGACGCCCTTCTGCAGCCACCTCGTGTGCCCTTAGGGACGCTTTTCGGGGATGGGTGCACCGGGGCTGTGCAGGCCATGTGTGCAGCACTTCTTTAGCACCGGCCAGCAAATCCACTGAGAGAACTTTGGGGTGATGCAGACTTGCACCCTGCAGCACCTCATGCCTCCTGTGTACACAGTTGCACAGTAGCAGCACAAAATGTGACCATTGCAGGCACAGTTGTGGTGCTTCAGCATTTCCAATCTGTCCCCCTTTGAAATGGTTGTTACCGATTGACTTTTTAGCCTGAAAATGCATTGCAGAATTACAAACTGTACATTGTACTTACAGGCAAAGAGCCAAGTTGGAGGAAAAGTACCCTCCAATGGCTGGGAGATGCTCCCAGCAACACCACACTGATCCGACATTGCTACCTGGAGAACTCATGGTTCAGGCTGTACTTAAAAGTGGGCATTTTTATAGGCATCTTAAAATTTTTTAAGACTTTTTTTTCTTAAAAAATCTGACTTTTTCTCTTGTGATAACAGAAACTACAGGTCATTCCTGCCTTGCCTCCCTGCCTGCAGTTCTGCCTGCACCTGCAGCACATCCCTGAGCATCTGCTGGCACCAGTGGTCTCAGAGCATCTGCCAAGCAAGAGCGGTCTCTCTGCAGATCCTCTCCTTTCTGGATGAAGCACCTCCTCCACAATGTGCCAAAATCTGTGGGGAGTGGCACGGCTGTCCTGTCGTCCCTCTCCTCCCTTTGCTCCTGGCAAGCTGGGAGCCCAAGGAAGTGGGGGCGAGGGGCTGTGTCAGTGAAGGGCCCCCCAGGGTGCTGTGCTGGGTGGGAGGGAGGTGAAGGGCTGTCTCCTGATGGGAGGCTCCTACTCTGCACCAGAGCCTGTCTGTGCGCTCAATGGGCAGCTCTACTCCACAAGCTGCATCCGAAGGGGCAAGTGATGCCCCCAGCTCCGCTCCTGGGGCTGCCGGAGGTCCCCATGCTGCATCCTGCTCCAGTTCCCAGTGCCGAGGGGTCATTTATTCTCTCTCCAACTCAAAGCCTTTTGCCCAGGCTCTTACAGCTGTGGGTCCTGCTGCCTTTCCCCAGGACCCTGTCGGCCGCCTTCTCGTTTGCTTTTTCTAGGACAGTGGATGCCTCTCCCTGCCAGACTGAAGCAGCTCTGAAACCTCTCGCAGCCCCCCCGTCCGCCTGCCTGCTCGCTGGCGGATGCTATGCTCTGTGCCGAGAGGGGAGATGGAAGTGAATTAGGGATGGTGCAAGAGGGATCATCGCTTCATGTGGTCTTAATGGTGAAAAAATTAAATATGTAGAGGCCGCACAGGCTCCAGATGAGCCACGCAGCTGAAGGCCATGAATGTTTTATGCTAACTGCCTGCAAGAGGAGCAAGCCTGACTTGGATGTGCAAAGAGGGCTGGCGAGAAAAGCTTCGCTCCGGGGACGCAGCCTGCACCGGCGGGCTGCCAGGGCCGGTTGGGCTCCCCAAGCCGCCCCACACTCCTTCACTTGGTGCCCAGCACGCTTCTGGCTCATGGGTCCTCCTCGGCCACAGCTTCATAGTCCTGAGCACCCATCTTGAAAGCATCAGTCTCAGCCCCTCCGTGACATCCCTGTCCTGCAGCAGGAGGGGGATGTGTCCCTGCTCCCCACCCCAGCACATCCCCTAGCCCTGCCCGGCTGTTGCGGGAGAGCAAACGTGAAACAAGGTGGTGCTCAGCACCTCCCCAAACCAGCCCCGGGGGTGGCATTGCTCCAGCAGCACTCGCTCCCCATTGCACGCGTGGCTCCTCTTGCTCCTCTCTTGAAAGCCGCCCCAGCCCCAGCCCTAGCCAAATGGGCTTCACTGCTGGCTTCGAGCACTCACCAGGAGCACAGCAGGCATTGCAGACACCTGTAAATAGGCTGACAAGGATGCACTCATTACTGTGGTATGCCACAACAGTGTGGTAGCAGCTCCACGTTATGACGGCAAGAAAACATTGCTATCGGTGACTTGCTGCTGCTTTTTGGGCACCTGTACCAATGTTAGTATCTGCATTGATTTGCGTCGTCAATCACACCCCAAAAAAAGAGGAGAGGCCAAATCCTGGTGGATCAGCTGTGGGAAAGGCTCTTTGGGCTTGGACGGAGGCTGCTGCAAAAGCGAGGGCCTGCGCCTGCTGGCTGGTTACTGTGGAGCCCTTTGCAGCCAAAATATTGACAGTGTCAACATTGTCCAGAGTCACAGCGGCTTCCTGGCAGCCCGGGCCAGCCTGCTGCTGCTGGCAGGGGGACAGGGACGTTGGAGTGGGCAGGGGAGGGCACGGGAGGCAGCAACTATCATCTGGAGATGGGCAGGGAGACGGATGGGGCTGCGGAGTTGGAGAAGGAGAAAAGGCTGTGGAGAGCCCGTGGGGACAGCCTGCGCCGGGCGTGGGGAGGGTCAGGGTGCTTCGGGCGGCACTGCGGGGGGGTTGAAAGGAACCCTTGAACATCAGGAGCCGTGGCCCAGGGTGGGGAAGGGAGAGGGTGCTCGGCCTTGGGTTCATGTGGCGGCGGGGAGGGGAGGAAGGAGGGAGGGACAGAAGGAAGGAAGGAGAGAGGAAGCAGGAAGGATGGAGGAAGGAGGAAAGAGAGAGGAAGAAGGAGGAAGGGAGGAAGGAAGGATCAAGGAAAAAAGGAGGGAGGACAAGGGAGGAGGAGGGCAGAGGGGAGGAAGGAGGAATGTGCTAGAGAGAGGTGCTAACCAGGGCAGACAGCCCTCTGGGAAGATGCAGCACCAGGACATGTCCCACACGGTGCTGGGTGGTGC
This sequence comes from Pandion haliaetus, assembly GCA_013401275.1. Lineage (NCBI taxonomy): Eukaryota > Metazoa > Chordata > Aves > Accipitriformes > Pandionidae > Pandion > Pandion haliaetus. The sequence goes on along the minus strand of VYZV01007837.1, from coordinate 73,470 downwards.
GCCCTGGGGCTCGGCCCCAGCAGTGACCTCACTGGGGCATCAGGCGCAGAGGCTCCTCATCCTCTTCTTACACTGGTATTTAACGCCAGTGCAAAAACCCTGAAAAAAACCCAAAAAAGCAACTTTTTCCATAAAAGACTCCACTCCTTTCTTAACTTGTGCATCACTGTAGTGGATCCTGGCGTGCAATAACATGGGGATAACGCTTTTGGGATGCAGAGTATTGATTCTTGCTTCCCAGCACTTGTCCGGTCCCTCCAGACTTCACTGCTCAGAAATAAACTGCTCTGGCACTCAGGGCTGTTATTTCACAGAATTACAGAGGCCAGGAAAATTGCCTAAGCACTGAGCACCTGGTCCTTTCGCTAGGCTGCATCTTTGCATATTCCAGGGTATTTTGTGCTTCTCCGGAAGATGAAAAAGGGCTCCTGGAAAATCAGGAAGCAACAGTCATTGCTCCTGACTCAAGCATCTTTCTGCCATTCCCAGGTTCCCAAGGGCATGGGGATACCCAGGCCCGGGGGACACTGGCTGTGTCCCCGCGCTTTCTCTGCCTCCTGGTTTTCTCTGTCCCAGTTATTCCACAACCTGCTGTACCAAAGCTCCCCCGGCACAGTTTGGGTTGAAGGTTCCCCTGCTGCCATGCTTGTAGCTCTACATTTTAATCCAAACCACAATATTATTACTGCAATAGCAATATACAGGTGCCCCGCTGGCATCAAGGCACCCGAGTTGGGTGCAAGGTGCATGCAAGAGACCGTCGGTGCCCTGAGGAGCTGCTGCTGAGTTCAAAGCTCACCATCAACATGCAAAATTGAAAATATAAAGGATTTCCTTCTTCCTCAGCAGCAAAGGCTGGAGGCGTGCGACACCCTGGGCCAGGCCTGACACACAAGTCTTCACCCCTCCCTGTGCAGCAGCATTGCTAAGTGCATGCTGTAAAAATCCCCAACCCTCCCCGGGATTTAGGAAAATCATCAACTACTCTGGGGGTCCCAGTAGTGCCCCAAGAGATTGCAAAGGCTTCCAAGGGGTCCCTGGCTGCAGGTTAAATGCGATGCTATGGAGACAGGGCCAACAGGGGAGACGGCTGGGGACGAGGGGTTTCAGTTGCCCCATGCTTGTGTGGGCTCTACCCCTCCTTCCTGGCCTGGCTGCCACAGCGTGGGCAGGTGAACCCAGCCCCTCAGCTGAGCAGGCAGATCGGGCCTGGCTGCAGCCCCGTCTCTGCTACCAGGTCTGGCAGCACTGAGAAAAGCCCAGTGGGGCCATGCTGGTGCCTGGGGCCCTGCTCCACTGTGCAGACACAGCAGCAGGGCCAGGGCAGAGCTGGGACAGCCGTGGCTCCGCACCCTGCGCCTCCGCACCCCTGCACCGTGCATCTCTGTGGTGCTACACCATGCTCCTCTGCACTCCTGCGCTGTGCACCCAGCACCTCTGCATCCTGCACTTCTGCACCTTGGACTGCACAACCGGTACCTCTGGACCTCTGCAGCCTGCACTGTACACCCTGCACCTCTGCAGCCTGCACCGTGCATCCTACGCTGCCTCGTTGTGCACTTCCTATCCGTAGTCTGCACCCTGTGTATCCGCACCCTGTGTATCTGCACCGTGCACCCACGCACCCTGCATCCTACACTGCTGCGCTGCGCACTTCCACACCCTGTGTATCTGCACCCTGTGTGTCCACACCGTGCAGCCTACACTGCTGCGCTCTGCAGTTTGTATCCGCACCCTGTGTATCTGCACCTTGCACCGTGCATCCTCCGCTGCTGCGTTGTGCACTTTATACCTGCACTCTGCACCCTGTGTATCCGCACCCTCCTCCTCCCCCTCCTCCTCCTCCTCCTCCTCCGCACGCACGCACGCACGCACGCACGCACGCACGCCCCGCTCACGCTAGCCCTCCGCCCGGCGCCTGCGCACGACGGGGTTTGGGCCTCGGCGAGCGCCATCGTCAGCTGACTCGAGCC